>JARFJB010001727.1:2522500-2645000 GCA_036346205.1 Vesta saturnalis | reverse complement strand
AAAATTTATTGAATAGAGAATGCTAAAATTGTACTATCGGTATTTTATGGGAGCGGACGGTTTTGTCATTTTCATGTCTAATTGACTTGTAGTTTTAAACGTCTATTTGACATGAATTTGTATTGCTTTTACTTTTACAATGTTGCCTATTTTCGTTATGAACGTATTAAAGTATAGGTCGTATAATTATTAAATTAATTCATTTCTTTTAATTGCCACTTTTTAAGTTGGAATATCATCAACTCATCAGATATTTCAGTTATAAGATGCCAGAACCTATCTAACCGGAGATTTTATTCTTGCCTATTGAGGTTATTTTTATGTTTTTATATCTCAATGGCTTCATGTTGTAAAGGAATGTAATAATGAGTTTGCCTTGGTAATATTTCCATATTATCAAATTCAACGTCATGGTTTAAATTATTTAAAGCACGCTCACTCATCTCCAAGATCTCATGTGTTCTTTACGTCTATATAGTATCATTGTATGCTTCTCCACAAGATCAAGAAAACTTATACACTCCGGAAGATGACAATAGATTTGAAACATCTTTAGGTGACATTAAATGTTTTTTTTTAATCTAAAATGCTAGTTTTGGTTTGAAAATAACAAAATGCAAAATGAGAATTTTTAAACGGAATTCTTGATGTCTCAAGTTCTAACACCTCCCAAAAATCCCATTTAATGCTTTGCAGAATTTTTTTCTATGAAAACGTCCAAAGTTTCATCTACTTTAAGAACATGATAGTGGTCAAGCGCCAGTCATTTTGTATAATGGAAAATTAAACCATAAATTGATTTTTACAAAATCCTTATGCAAATCACATATTTAAACCTTAAGGAGCGAGTGTGATAGATTAGCTCTCAAGATCTGAAATAATTCTGGCAGTTTTAGTTGATAAAGGAAAGATGTAACGGAATCGTTTGTTGAATTTCAAAATTCTGTTAAAGCACCCCCTAATCAATAAGTACCTGAAATATTATTATTTTGTGACTACTATTTTATTATTATCTATTCACCGTCATTCATATTTTGTACAGCTGGATTTTTTCTTTACCATGCCCACATTGTAGTTATGAGCAAGAGAAATAAATGTAACCGAATGTGAACAAGTACTGATCGTAAAATTAAATAGAAACCATTATTCCTTATTTATTTTTATTCGATTACTCGAATATATATTCAATTGCCATAAAACACTCACATATTATTTAGACTTTTACATAACTTTCTATTTAGAATATGCGGATTTCTTTGTACTTTTATTTTCTTACTATTTTGTTATGACGTGAATGACAAAGAACCGGTAAAAAGCTTAATTTTAATCAAAAATATTGAGAGATATTTAAATTACAGATTTGAATATTTTGTAACAGAATTAAAATCGCATAAAAGGTAGGGAAGGGGGGGCCCTGATTTAATAATTATCCAAACGATTACTTTTTGCGACTATTTAAATAATTGAATGTTCGATTATCGAAAACATTCGAGTATTTCTATCACTTGATAACGGCGAAATGAAGATAAAACACATGCAACATACTAAGGACTGCCAACCGTTTTATTCTTTCTCAATAAGCGAATATTTCTTTTTATTTACATTCTGCTGCCTATATCCCGACTTTCAGAATAACGGAGAAATATTTTTCAAAATGCTACATTTTCTTTGTTTAAGTTTGTTACGTGTTTAAATTTTATAAAATATAAAATAAATAATTGTTGGGAAAATATAACCTTAGATAATAGCTATTCAATCCCATTCTGTGATTGCTTAAGTTACACAATTCTATGATCACTTAGAAGCCACCTTTTATGTTAGATTTGCTGCGCGTGCGTTCGATAAATTTTCGTGGTAGAGGAAATTGAAAAATTTTGAGAGGTGAGTCGGTCTTATGCATTTGGGTACTCCTGATAAATTTTTATAATTGAAACTTAAAAGTATACGTTAGTGGAAGTTTCCCAAAGTAAGTAAATTTTGTGTTCGTTGGGGATATAAAGAAAAAAACATCTGGAGTAGTAAATACAAAAAAATACACGTGAATATTTTTTTCCGTTCGGGATTTGCCCATCTGCTTACGACAGTAATAATAAAGCAAGTTTTATTATCATATTAAGAATTTCTATAATAATAATAAAACTCAAGAATCTATTTATTCAGTTTCCCTCAAAATTAAACGAGGTATGTAGTAAATACTAAATACTAGTAGTTATTAAATAACAATTATTTAGGGTCCTAGTATATATGGAAAATTCGTGTAAATTAAAACAAACGTATGGCAGATAAGGTTGTGAAAAGCAAAAATCAAATATCGAAGGTCGTATCGCAATCTCCAGAAACATCAATGGTTATAGTCGGCATGTGTTTTGGATAAAAATTAAACTGTTGTGTGATGAATGGTATTTGAATACAAGATTTAGTTTGAGGCAAAGGGATGACGAATATAACGCCCCAGCGCTTAAGTATAAAATTTGTTTGTGTGGAATATATATTGTTTTATAACCTTAATGGATCGTATGATTTAATTGTAGATTTCCTTTGACGAAATTTTTTTGTTCTCACATTTTTGCTCTATAAAAGAAAATATTTTCGTTATATAGATTTAAGTTTAAGTAAAGTATTTTACAGTCCAAGTATATCTGTGTGAAATTAAATACAAGGAGTTTTTTGTATTTCTTCTTTTTTTTTGCTAAATTTTGTTTCTGGTGATATTTCACCCAGACGTTCGGTCTGAGTAGAAGATTCACGACCCTGGAGTTAGCTGGCAAAAGGGGGTTACATCGTGTAAGTAAGTTTCTCTATTACTGAAGGTTATATATATGAGAATCTGAAATATTACAGAAATATTTAGAATTGTTATAATTGTGTTTATATTTTTTTTTATAACGAATTAATCGTTATAAGTTTTGCGCCCAAAGTGCTAGCTTGTTTTTCTCTGAGGGTTAGGTACCACGTAGGCTATCATAAAGCCTGGCTCAGCACTCCGAAGAGCGGTGAAATTATGTCTTGCCTTAAAATATTAATCTGGTCCAATTTCTAAAACTAAAAACGGTCTATGTCAAAACGATTTATATAAAAAACAATATCGTTCTTCTTCTGGCCGTACTATACATATCATAAAAATTTCAACGCTGTAGATGAATTAGCTCGTTCTTTCAAAGTTACCATGTATACGACCCGGCGGATGAACAAAAAAAAAATGTTTACTATTTCAGATGTGAAGGAATGTGAAAAAACGGGGGGATTACAAATTTTTTTTCAAACCCATCACATGGAAAATGGTTAAATATTTATGCTTGAAATAGCAAAACCAGGTATTATCTATAATATCGTCTTGCAACGTATTCTTCTAAAATGTAGTTTTAACAGATCGAAGACTAACGTTTTCAGGTTTTTTTATTATTTTAATTAATTGGCATAGGGAATACCGAAATCTGCAGACAATGATGCGGGTGGAGAATGGTTAATGTTATTTGAAGATCGGATGGTTACGTTTTGTAAAAAATAAATAGTTCACCTATATTTACTTTTTATCTGCATCTACCTACTTAGTTTCTGAGCCCTCTGTAACTTGAAATTTTCCTTGTTTTGTGAGCTCTTTCTATTATTTCAGCCTCAATCATTCTTTCTTACATTCTACACATTCATACAATTATTTACTTCGTGCAAGAAAACAATGAACAATAATCACATTATTTAAAAAATGGCAGTTTCCAAAATAAAATAAAATTAAATTACTTCAGGAATTAATGATTTAACAAAATTATAAATATAATTATAGCTTATAATAGAGGGTGTTTAATTGGGAAATGCGCATAGGTTAGGGGTAGACAAAAGATATTCAGGCAGTTGTATATTTAACTGGCGTGGGATTCTTTATAATCTAGGTGCAGAGTGGTTTATGCACTTTGATCAAATTTTTAATCCTTCATAACTTACGAATCCTCGCCGGATATGTTTTTCATATTCACTACATTTGTTATTGATGGAATAAGGAAAGATATTTACAGCAGGATGAAGGTAAAGCAAACACTGCAAATGCTACAATCCAATACTTGGAATAATTTGATGATAATCGTTTAATCAGCAGAGGGTAATGGGCCCTTCGTTCTCCGGATTTAACTCCATTATTTTTTTCTACTCCTCACGTCAAAAAATAATGTCTCTTGAAACCGTCTGCATACACTTGATGAAGTAGCAAGTACTGAGGCATTGGAAAGATTTGTAACTACAACTTTAGCATGAGCGTCTGGCAATATATCGCGTGGAGTGGTATTGTGTCGTGAACATAACGATGGATAGTTCTAACAATTTTTATAGTCGACTCATTGAAATGTCACTGTGTTTAGTGCTGTGCTTAGTGGGAATTCAAAATTCGTTGTAAAACAGGAGATTGATTTGTAAATTAGAAATAATTAGTGACTGTACAATGATAAACCGCAGCAAGTAAATAAATGATTATTATTACTAACTTTAAATTTTTTTTGTTTTGCGGGAAATTCTGTCTCAAGTATTACACCCTGTAAAAAATTTTGCATTTTTGTACGACCACAACCCACAAGTAACAATACCGAGGATTCAGGTCAGCCGATCTTACTAGGCAACTGCGCGCAGGAACCATTTTGATGAAACCAAGTTTCCTTTTCTCCAACTATAATTAAATAATAATTAAATAATAACTAATTTACATTTTTGTTGTACAACGTGGGTGCACCGGTTTAGTTGTCCATCTCCACTTAAAAATTGGTCATGGCACAGTTAATTGAAAAGTTTAAATGTTAGTGAAACATAATTTTCAGATTATGCTGGCAAATGCTTACACCTTTGATCTAATCATTTGACCTACCTATATATGCTAATACTTAATATACAGGGTGTTAATCAATAGTATGTTACTTCAAGTAATCGGTTTAGCCTAATTTGGTTGCACCGAAAGTTCGGAACTACGGACTTTCTTTATGCAGTTTTGGGATTTGGTATGATTAATTAGGCAGGAACGAAAGCTGCTACTGATGATTTTTTCACAGACAGCCGTTTCTCGTCTAGATCTTTCGCACAGCTCGAGAATAATTTTTCCCTAGCCACCAATGGGGCAGTTTCATGATGGTGGCTATAATAGTATATATATATATATATATATATATATATATATATATATATATATATATATATATATATATTATATATATAATAAGCGATACAAAGTTAGTTAAATTAGCAAAGTTGGGCAGAATTACATGAACATTTAGAACTCGGCAAGAAAATTGACCATTGTTGCCGTTTCCGATTTATTTGAGAAAAACTGAAAATAGTTAAAATATTCAATCACCGTTGGCTCGTTAGTTATTAAAAATACAGTAAAATCTTAAAGAGCTTTTTGATAGATAATTTTAAGATTAATTAGATGTGCTACTCAAAACATTTTTTTAATCACTGCTTTTTGAGTTACAACCCTAATTTACCTTTTTTTAAATAGTAACCATAAGCGAAAGTTAGCTTATTAAATTCCTTATTTTTTTCTGATTTCAACGATATAAAGTTTTGTATATCTAATTTTAACAGTAATTAACTTCAAAAATTAAAAAAAGTTATTTAATTAAATACATTGCTATGGATATGATAAAACACCTGAAAATCGTCCAGTAAAAACAATAGTCTAACGCATTGTCAAAGATCATTAAGTTTAATTATTGCATTTCTCAATCTTAATAAGTTCGTTTTACTTTGATAATTACCGTAGAAGTGGGTTTAGAAGAGCTTTTAAAATGTATTCCGCTGAAGAAAGAAACGACATGTTGTTTTGCTACTATTCATGCGAAAGTGATTCAGACAGAGCTTCCGAGTTATACTTTTAAACTTATATGTAACGACGTCAACCGAATAAACGTATTTTTTTTAAACCTTGCTTGGAAATATTTTATTATTTATACTTATAACTTACGGCATTTTATTAACATGTGACACTCCTGGACGGTTGCGGACAGATGTCGTTCGCTCCAGGGGCTAGAAAACGTATTCTGGTACCACCAAAAGATAAGCTACTGTTCAGGAGGTCTTAGGATCTGCTTCTGAACGTATACAGTTTTCCAAACAGGCCGCGTCGGGTTTCCCAGTGGAGGATAAAATTCAGGGTATTGTCTTGCGTAGAAGATGTACCTAAAACTCAATTATCGACGGACTATGGATACGGTAGACAAGGTCACAGGTTCCCTTGACAAACAAAATTCCTTCACCAATGATGGATGACAATGAATGATCCTATTTATTTAAATTTCGCTGATTACGGTTTAATCAAAACGGTGGTCGGTAGCAAAGCAACTTTTTACTACTTGTCAAAATAAATTTAACTAAATTGTTATACTCGTTTATAGAGCAAGTATTTACCAAGTTGAATTCGACTACTCTTTTCCTCATACTAATTCACAATTGCAATTTTCGTCTAGATGCTATAACAGTGAGAACAAAAGATAATCATTTTGGTAAAGGCACTTACCTATAACGGCTAGAAATTCCATTATTTTAACGTAACAATTTGTTTTAATTGATATTAAATCTATTACTGAATTAATATTTCTTTCATCGTGCTAAAATTATTATTTGTGAAATAACAGAGCGATTGATATGAAATTCGGCCAATTTCCATTAACAAAAAATACTTATTCTATCTAACAGTTTAATTAGTAATTAGTAACACTTATATCAACTCGAAATTACGCAATTCCAGAAGCTGGTTACTGTTTGACACATCTCTCGGTGTTTGTGTTATTTAAATATACAAAATTTTAAATAGTAAAGAGATTACATTATTTTCATTGTAGTTGGAATTCCTAGAAAGTATTTCAGGTTTAACTTTAATTATTTATATGGAAAGTGTAATTTAACAATGCAATTTTCTACGAAGTGAATTAATCAATATTATAAAGACAGTGTCAACTATTACTTATTTTATTAGTTTATTCTCTTAATTATATTGATCGGATTTTAAATTCTATTTTTGAATGTTTGGGTTTACTACTATTATTATAAAAGACTTTGAATGTAATTTTCCATTTAAGATGTGCATTTTAATACAAACTAAATTATTACTTATCGAGTTTTAATTTCGGAATAACAAAAAGAAAACTTGCATTATTATTAACGGTGTAATTATTTATAGTACTTAATAATTTTTAGTTTCGGAATAAAAAAGAGAAAATTTATATTTATAATTATCGGCATTCTCGTAGATCTTTTTGATTTTTGTTTATTATAAATGATTTTATTCTGAATCACTAAACGTTAACATTATGTTTATTTGACTTTCAGTATGAATCACGGTATAATTATTTATATTACTTACTTATTTAATTCTTATCGATATGTAACCGTGCCTAATTAATTGCTTGACGGACTTAATTACGGTTTTTGTTGGCGGAGTAAAAAGGAAAAGAATACTAATCTTCACAAACTGCGTTTACCTGTACCGTAAAAATTCACTAAACTTCAGATTAGATAAAGATAAAGCTCTTGGTCTCTCAACTACATTTTAGTGTGTATGCTTTCCGATGCCCCGCAATCATAAAATTTCATAACAGAAATTAATATGAAAAGAGGAGTCAGACAAGGTGATGAAATATTTCGAAAACGTCTCACTTCAACTAAAATAATCCTTCATTGAACTGACATAAAGTGTGCTCTAAAATTATGGTGATTTTCAAAACGATAGCGCAACTGGCAAATACAGCTTGAACAATAGACCTAAGAATGAACATGCTAATACAGATAGTGAAGATATCAGCAGCATAGCGTTTTCAAGAAAATTCTTATGTGGAAGGTTAAAAGAAAACAAAAGTAGGCGAATCTTATTAATTAACAATGATCCAAAAAATTGTAAAAATACCACATAATTTTGGTCTAAACTAAAGTCACCCACTACAAATAATTTAAAACGAAATATATTAAAACATCACCTAGAATGAATGCCTAACCTATATCTTCCATTATGCAGTACTAATAAACTAATGCAGCAAATACTATTTAAAAAAATCGTGCGTATTTAGCGGTTATCTTCAAATTCCATTGCTTAATTGTACGGATATATATATATATATATATATATATATATATATATATATATATATATATATATATATATAGTCTTCTACTACATCTAAATGATTTGTATTAGAATAAAATGGAGCAATAAAATGCTTGCTAGACAGCACATTTTAAAAATATTTTCACAAATGTAGTGCGGCCCATAAGTCCATGACAATACAAACATAGTACATACTTTTTAATGAAACACCCCATATATTATTCCAGATATGAATTCTCCTCGCTTCGTACATTACCACAACAAAATTTCAGCATCTTATACCGATATGACATTTGTCTGAATGGACATGTGATGATCACTTTCAAGAACAAACGAAATTAATTATTGTGTGCAGTAGGATATTTTATGTATATGGTATATTTTATTATTATACAAATGGCTACACGAAATATAGGAAGTCGTATACAGTATGGCCCAATACGAGAATCGTAGATTTTCTCGAAATTTTCAAATGAAACACTCTATACCTTTCATCGACATAGGATAGCTTATTTTCCACTCTATCAATTTTATTACGCATTCCCTATACCCAAACCCACTCGTTTTTTAGTTAAATTCGTTTTTATCCGAAACTAGCTGTTATTAATCAAAACTAGGCGTTTCTTTTAAAGGGAACACCTGTATATTTTATTCCTATTGGGTGCGAAATAGACGCAACAACTTTTATATTTGTAAATATACAATCTTAGACATAGATTTCTAATATTAATAATACCATTTATAACAAATTTTAATAGTTGAACGATATTTTTTATAATCGGACTAGTATCTTTTTTTTAATACGCTCTTCTACTGCTTTAAAATACGTTAGACAGGAAACTAGGCGAGTAAAAAAACAACAGTTATCATACTTTCTTGGCAAAAATAAGATAAGGTATCTAATAGCTGGCCATGGAAAAAAATGTGTGGTAACTGTCAAATAAATAAACTTTAACGTTTCCGTTTACGGTAATTATTCATTTAAGTCGTTTTTGCTGATAAACGTGATTCTTGTGATAGTGTACCAGAAAGGTGAGCTGGTAGATATGATTTTTATACTAGTAGAAACTCTTTTCTGGCAAGTCGAGTGTATGCATAACGTGATCTCGGACGAAGACATCCAGACAAGTGAAGCCTGGAAACGTATACAAAGATTTATACAAACGTGATGTTACAAATAATATTGAAATAAAACTATTCACAAGTTTGCTATGTCTAGTAACAGCTTTTGATGAACATCTCTGAAACTTTGAAACATATCAGTAGAATTACAAAAACAAAAGATATTGCGTACTTTATTCCGCAACCAATAGGAATAAAGTATACTGGTGTCCCCTTTAAAAGTTATAACTTTTACGTCTACTTTTGATTAATAACGAGTAGTTTCGGATAAAGACGAATTTAACTAAAAGATGAGTGGGTTTGGGTATAGGGAATGCTTAATAAAACTGATAGAGTAGGAAATAAGCAATCCCATGCCGATGACAAATATAGGGTGTTCCATTTGAAAATTTCGTGAAAATCTACGATTCTCGTTTTGAACCATACTGTATACGACTTCCGATATTTGTGTAGCCATCTGTATAAAAATAAAATACACCATATACATAAAATATCCTACTACAAACAATAATTAATTTCGTCTGTTCTTGAAAGATACAGAGTGTACAACACATGGCCATTCAGTCAAAGGAATTGTCATATCTTTAAAAGCCCTAGGTATAAACGGCTGAAATTTTGTTGAGGTAATGTACGAAGCGAGGAGAATTAAAATTTGGAATAAATTATAGGGTACATACAGGGTGTCCAGAAACTCTCCTAACAAACAGAAACTACACAAACTAGACATGATTTTATGTCGATTTAACCTGAATTAGCTTAATGCAAAAATGCCTCCTAAGGAGGCTAGAGCCCTTTGAAGATGGCACCGTCAAGTCATTTTTTGTTAAATATCTTAAAAACACCGCTAGTCGCTACGTAACAAGTTCAAACTTGATACAATGAATAAGTCGATAATGACAAACCGGTCACTAAAAACACGATTTTCTTATTGCCATCAGAAGCGGTCCACTTGGGTGGATTTTACAACAAACTTATACACTTTGCGATATTTATACATACAAAATGTGCTCTTAGTTGCAATCGCTATCTCGTACCGTCTGCGAGAAAAATAAATTTAAAGTTTTTGTGTTTCTGGCAAAAAAATACCGTTTCGTTACTAAATTATGTTTTCAATGCTTGGTTGACTGTGATAAATCAACAAAGAGAGCCTGATTTTACTTCTTTTAGTTAGTTATTTAATTTGATGTAAAATTTTGTTGAAATCATGATTCATAAATCAAATCTTTTATTTTCTAAAGATAGTATAATACAATTTATGTATCTAACAAAAAATAACATTAAGGGCAACTGACAACAAGAACAACAGAACAAATTTTTATAGCACATGCTCTACATGATGACCATTTGTTTCAGTACATAAATCTATTCTTTTCTGTAAAGATTGTCTAATTCTTGCAAAAATTCCACAATTATTTCTAATTCTTTCCCATAATTGATCACGCGTGTCTATTGGAACAGCATAAACTGATGATTTTTAAGTATCATTGTGTCTACCAGTTTCAGTATTCTTAGGAACTACTGAGCCAATTTCTCTTATCCTTTGGTGTGACGCTGTAAATGTTGAGTGACAGAGATGCCTTCTGTTTGGAAATTTTTCCGCTGCAAGAGCGTTACACTGTACTTCCCCATAAACTAAATGCATATCAGCATATTCTTCACTGGGAAAACTAACCATTTTGATTTAAAGTAAAAATGTTGTATCTTTTTAATACAACAATAACTGTTTGACATCAAAACAATTTTATGTAATGTCAGATTTTGTTGATTTGTCACAGTCAACTAGGCATAATTTGGTAATGAAACGGTATTTTCTGCCAGAAACACAAAAAGTTTAAATTGATTTTTCTCGAAAACGTCAGTGGCCGGTTTGTCGTTATCGACTTATTTGTTGTACCAAGTTTGAACTTGTTACGTGGCGGTGTTTTTGAGATATTTAACAAAAAGTGACTTGACGGTGCCATCTTCAAAGGGCTCAAGCTCCCTTATGAGGCATTTTTGTCTGAAGGTAATTCAGGTTAAATCGACATAAAATCACGTCTAGTATGTACAGTTTCCATTTGCCAGGAGAGTTTCTGGACACCCTGTATGAGTATATAAGTTTGTGTAGTCATGCACTTGTGGGCCACCCAGTATTTGTGAAAATATTTTTAAAATGTGCTGTCTAGCAAGCATTTTATTGCTTCATTTTAATATTTTTTCTAATATAAATCATTTGGATGTAGTAGAAGAAGGGAGCTAAGATACAGGACCCTGTGTATATACATTTGAACAGTACGTATTTGATAAATGGAAAATTTTAATATAAAATATAACTGACATCATTCAGGAATACTTTATTAACATACTTCCACGACAGGAAAAAGAAATGCTTATCGATTATCAAACCACAAACGTTTAAAAGATGATGCTACTTCCTGTTCTTTTTTTAAACCTAATTTTTTTGTTATACGTTCCTTGGCATATTTTACTTCATAAAATCCCTAATTTAATTGTTTACATTATACGTGTAAGCGCTAATGCATAGACATGGAATAGAAATAATTCTTTTTGAAGGAGTGGTTTGTGTGAAATGAATCATTGAAATTTTTTTCTACTTACTATATTATTACAAACATTAAGAATCCCCATCACGCCATATTTTGTACAGTAGAAACTAATCTAGTTCTTAATCGCTGCAAATACAATCTGAAAAATAATTACCGAGGAATTTTAAACAAATTTAACATAGGTACAACGTTTTCTAATTGATTGAAAATACAATGACAGTATTTTGATCAAGTTAAATTTCTGGAACTATAATATATAATTAAAAATGATTATTAATTTTATTAAATACATAAATAAAAAGTTTACCTCGAGTAGGATTTGAACCTACGACCTGTACTTTGATAGAATATCGCGCTACCCCACTGCGCTATCGAGATTCAAGCCCCAAACGATGTAAGTTTTGTTTTTATGTATGTAGAACTAATGTAAATTCTAAATATAAAAAAAAAATAATAATTTGTATTTACCTTTGAACTTATTCGTTCATGACAAAACTTATAATAAATTAATATAAATATATGTCAAAAAAATTTGTTAAACATGTCAGTTTGTGAAACCGAAGCTGAAACCCGGAACCAAACCACGACCACAGGGCTAAGTGTAGAAAACTGTCACAAAGCTAATAAAATCATTGCCCGCAAGCTTACCACTAATTATTTTTTAGATTTGCAGTTTATCAGCTCTGTTTCGTACGATATAGCCATTTATTTACGTTCAACTTATCACAATTGAGAAGGTTAAGTAATTTCCATAGTTGTTTAATGTTTACTGAGATATAATAGTTTGCTTAAATTAATTGTGAAAATATGTCGGCAATACAATTATTGTGTTTTGTATCATTAATTTTGGTTGCAAATGGATCTAGTTACACAAATGGTACGGTGGTGACATACATTTTTCAACCCTTGGTAAATCCATTAAGAATCAAGTGATAATTATGTAACTGCTTTTTGTAGGTATCGATCATTGATAGTGACAAAATGCCTGAAAACATGAAATTAGACGCAATACAAATTTTGAGAAAATCTCTTAACGATGACTCAAATAATCCTTGTAAGGATCTCAGAGATTACTTTATGCACAAATATTCTAGATATATATGGAATTGTGTTGAATATAAATCTTATGCTATTCATAGGGATGTATCAATTGATTTAAAGGCTGATGAAGTGCAGTATACTTTATTTGGTTTAGCAGTTTATGGTTTGAGAAATTAGAACAACTAAGTAATTTAATGTATACATGATGCAGATAAATAAAGTTATTTAGGTTATAACATAATTTATGTAATCAATTCTTGATTTCAGATAACGTATGACCCCAAAAAGGATAATTATATAAGCAAATATCAAAAAAAAAATTTTCGAAGATTGATTGCCATGAACGAAGAGAAGTGTTTAAAAAAATTAAAAACCTTTAAAATCTTCTTTTTTGATTTAATGGTTAAAAACCATTCCATTACCAGCTATTTGAGAAAAACTAAAAAAATTCCTAACCACAAAAGCCCTGTTATCGGTAATGAGGTAAATCAATCAACCGTATTGGATAATTTGGATAAATTCATTTTTGTTTACTTATAAAAAAATAGTTAGCTATATCACACGTCCAGTTTTGCGAGTATGTGGAGAATTGCTAGCCCAAGAGTCATCCGAGGCCAGCAACTGCGAACACTAGCAAAAGTATCATTTTTGGACACGTGATACTGAATTTTTGTATGTTGAGATTAATTAAAAAAGAATACTTTTGAAAATTTGCTTGGTGACGACTTCATATTTTCAAGTATGTTAGCAGCACTGAATATCAACCTGTCAAACGACTCCAATATGTACGGTCGCTATCAGCAAATGATTTGAAGGAATATATAGTTAGTGCTGCCGGACTGAAGCACAAAAAAAATATTTCACATCACAACGCAATACTGACTGCTAAATAATTGCAATAGTGGAAATAATTAGGGGACTAAGGTTTTGCTTTGCCTAATTTAACTTTAATAATAACTTGTCGCAAACTTGTTGTATAAAAAACTAATTCCCACTTACTAACTAATTAATAGTATAGTTCGGTACAAGTACGGTACCACTGATATACAAGAGTTCGTTGCGTTAGGCGAAATTTGTAATGAAGATAAATTTCCCAAAATATAACAGCGCATGAGCCTTGTGCGCTAATTTTTGTGTTTTCTTTAGCTAACACTAATATTTTGTAAACAAAATGCAACAGCTGTCATGTTTGTGCATAAATCATACCTTTATAGACCCATTACTTTGATTTACGCAACTATGAAAATGACTTAAGAATAAAAGACCACTAATATCAAAAAGTGTTTAGGCGATTCACATTCAAACGTTAGTAATAATGATTAAACATGCAATAATGTGCTCAATAGAGAAGTGCACCATAATGTAACGTACACACTACACGCACACGTACAAAGTACACGCCACGTACACGTACACGTACACGCACACGCTACAGACGTACACGTACACGTACACGTACACGTACAGCACACGACACGCTACACGCACACGCTTACAGCACACGCACACGCACACGACACACGACGCACACGCACACGTACACGTACGGGCACGCACACGCTTACACACTACGACACGTACGTAACGCATACACGTTTATACGATCCATTGCTTTGATTTACGCAACTAGACAATTACTGTAACGACACGTACACGAACGTACCACCAATATCGAACACGATTACAGTGATTCACATTCAACACGTTACGTAACTAATGCATTACACACACACATACATTGCTCACACAGACGTCACACACACATATGCACGTAACGCACATCGACACGTACATGTCACACGTACACGCTAACACGTACACGACACGCTACGACACGCTACACACACGCACCACACACACACGCCCACGTCCACGCACACGCACACTACACGCACGGACGTACACGCACATGCTACACGTACGCACGGACAGCAACATACTACGCCACGCAGCACACACACGCACACGCACACGCACACGCACACGACACGCACACGCACACGCACACGACCACACACACGCTACGCACGCACACGCACACGTACACGGACACGCATACGCACACGTACACGCACACGCACACGCATACCTAACGACACGCATCACACCACACGACACGGGCACACGCACACGCTACCACACAGCACAAACGCACTACACTACACGCACGCATTTACGCAACAGCACACAACTTACTTACACGCATAACGTCACACATGCATCAAACCATGTTTACATAGATCCATTACCTTATAATGTACGCATATGAAACTACAATAATTGCACAAGCCCAAATATGCAAACAGGTACGACGATTCACATCAAAGTTACGTACACATGATTAAACCAAACGCCACAGTACGCGTCACGCACAGTACACGCACACGTCGACACGTACATGCTACACGTACACGCACACGACGACGTACACGTACACGACACGTACACGTACACGTACACGTACACGTACACGTACACGTACACGCACACGCACACGCACGTACACGTACACGTACACGACTACGTACACGCTACACGTACACGCTACACGTACACGTACACGTACACGTACAGTACACGCACACGTCACGTACGTACACGTACACGTACACGTACACGTACACGTACACGTACACGTACACGTACACGTACACGTACATGCACACGCACACGCACACGCATACGCAAACACGCAGACGCGCTTACGCACACGCATACGCTTACACACACGCACACACACACACACACACATGTACACGCGTACGCACACGCACACGCACACCCACACGCACGGGCACAGGCACACGCATACGCACAAACACACGCACATGCACACACATGCACACGCAAACGCACACCCGCACACGCACTTACGCACACGCACTTACGCACACGCATACGATTACACACGCACACGCACCCCCACACGCACAAGCACACGCACACGCCCATGCCCACCCACACGCACACGCACACGCGCACGCGCACTTACGCACACGCATACGCTTACACATGCATAAACCATAACTTTTATAGATCCATTACTTTGATTTACGCAATTATGAAAATTACTTAAGCGTAAAATACCACTAATATCAAAATGTGTATAAGTGATTCACACTCAACCGTTAGTAATAATGATTAAACCAATAATTGCTCACAAGTAGCGTGCTCAAATATGCACGGGTACACGCACACGTACGCGTACATGTACATGTACACGTACACGTACACGTACACGTACACGTACACGTACACGTACACGTACACGTACACGTACACGTACACGTACACGCACACGTACACGTACACGTACACGTACACGTACACGTACACGTACATGCACACGCACACGCATACACACACACGCACACGCGCTTACGCACACGCACACACCCCCACACACACGCACACGCGCACGCACACCCACACCCACACGCACGGGCGCACGCACACGCTTACACACATGCATAAACCATAACTTTTATAGATCCATTGCTTTGATTTACGCAACTATGAAAATTACTTAAGCATAAAAGACCACCAATATCAAAATGTGTTTAAGTGATTCACATTCAACCGTTAGTAATAATGATTAAACCAATAATTGCTCACAAGTAGCGTGCCCAAATATGCACGGGTATACGCACATGTACACGTACATGTACACTTACACGTACACGTACACGTACACGCACATGTACACGTACACGTACACGTGCACGCACACGTACACGTACACGTACACGTACACCTATACGTACACGTACACGTACACGTACACGTAGACGTACAAGTAAACATATACGTACAGGTACAAGCACACGTACACGTACACGTACACGTACACGTACACGTACACGTACACGTACACGTACACGTACACGTACACGTACACGTACACGTACACATACACGTACATGTACACGTACACGTACACGTACACTTGAACCTATACGTACACGCATACCCACACGCACGGGCACACGCACACGCTTACACACATGCATAAACCATAACTTTTATAGATCAATTACTTTGATTTACGCAACTATGAAAATTACTTAAGCATAAAAGACGTCCAATATCAAAATGTGTTTAAGTGATTCACATTCAACCGTTAGTACACGATTAAACCAATAATTGCTCGTACCCAAATATGCACGGTACACGTACACGTACACTACACGCACACGTACACGTACACGTACACGTACGCGTAACGCACACGCACACGTCACGACACGTGACACGGACACGCACACGTTCACGACACGAGCACGTACACGCACACTTGTACACGACACGACACGTACACGATTCACGCACACGTAACGTAACACTACGTAACGCTACACGACACGACACGTCCACGTACACGACAGATACGTTTACACGTATCACATGTCAACCGTACGTACACACACGTAACAATACATGCTCACACAGATACGTTCACAATACTATCACGCACACACGTACACGTACACGTCACACGTACACGTACACGTACACGTACACGTACACGCACACGTACACGTACACGTACACGCACACGCTACACAAACACGCAGACGCGTTACGCACACGCACACACGCACACTACCACACACACACAGTACACGCTACGCACACGCACACGCACACCACGCACGGCACGTACACGATACGCACAACACACGCACATGCACACACATGCACACGCAAACGCACACGCACACGCACTACGCACACGCACACGCACACGCATACGATTACACGTACACGCACTACACGTCACAAGCACACGCACACGCCCATGCCCACCACACGCACACGCTACGCGCACGACACGCACACGCCATACGCTTACACGCATAAACCATACACGTTATAGATCCATTACTTGATTTACGCACTATGACATCGCGTAAATACCACTAATACACAATGTGTAAACGGATTCACCCAACCGTTAGTAATACGTTAACACACATGCACAACGTGCCACATGCACGTACACACGACACGACATCGTACACGTACACGTACACGCACACGCACACGACACGTACACGTACACGACACGCACACGCACACGCACGTACACGCACACGTACACACTGCACACGCAAACGCACACCGCACACGCACACGTACACTACGATTACACGTACGCACACGCCACACGCATACACACACACGCACACGCGTACACGCAGCACCACCCACACGCACACGTACACGCACGGACACGACCACACGTACGCACGACACGCTACACAGCATAAACCATAACATACGATCACACGCTATACGCAACATGAATACTACGCATAAAAGACCACGCAATACAAAATGCTACAGCACATGCACACCGTTAGTAATAGTAACACGCATAATGCACAGCGCCCAAATAGCACGCTATACGCACACGCACACGGACACGCACACGCACACGTCACACGACACGCACAGTACACGACACGCACACGTCACGCACATGCACACGCACACGATACGCACACAACGCACACGCACACGTACACGAACACGTAACGCACACCAACGCACGGTACACCGCACGACACGACACGTACACGCTACACACACACGCACACGACACGTACACGTACACGACACGTACACGACACGTACACGCACACCATACACGACAGTACACGTACACGTACACGACACGAACCATACGCAGCATACCCACACGCACGGGCACACGCACACGCTTACACACATGCATAAACCATAACTTTTATAGATCAAATACTTTGATTTACGCAACTATGAAAATTACTTAAGCATAAAAGACGTCCAATATCAAAATGTGTTTAAGTGATTCACATTCAACCGTTAGTAATAATGATTAAACCAATAATTGCTCACAAGTAGTGCCCAAATATGCACGGGTACACGTACACGTACACGTACACGTACACGTACACGTACACGTACACGACGTACGCGTACACGTACACGTACTACGTTCACGACACGTCACGTACACGTACACGTACACGTACACGTACACGTACACGTACACGTACACGTACACGTACACGTACACGTACACGTACACGTACACGTACACGTAACGCACACGTACACGTACACGTCACGTACACGTACACGTACACGTACACGTACACGACACGTACACGCACACGTACACGTACGTTCACGTACGTACGTACACGTACACGTACACGACGTACACGTACACGTACACGTAACGACACGACACGTCACGACACGTACAGCACACGCACACCACACACAACACAGCAGACGCGCTTACGCACACGCATATGCTTACACACACGCACACACACACACACACACACACACACACATCTACACGCGTACGCACACGCACACGAACACCGACACGCACGGACACAGGCACACGCATACGCACAAGCACACGCACATGCACACACATGCACACACAAACGCACACCCGCACACGCACACGCATACGATTACACACGCACCCCCACACGCACAAGCACACGCACACGCACACGCACATGCCCACCCACACGCACACGTACACGTACACGGACACGTACACGTACACATACACGTACACGTACATGAATACGTACACGTACACGCACACGCACATGTACACGCACACGCACATGCACACGCACATGCACACGCATATGTACACACGCATATGCATACACGCACATGCGCTTACGCACACGCACACGGACACGCACACGCACACGCCCACACACACGCGCACGCACACACACGCACACGCACGCACATGCACACGCACACGGATACGCACACACACGCACACGCACACGCACACGAACACGTACACGCACACCCACACGCACGGTCACACGCGCACGCACACGCACACGTACACGCGTACGCATATCCACACACGCACACGCATACGCTTACACACAGGCGCACGCACTCCTACACGCACATGCTCAGGCACACGCACACGCGCACGCATACGTACACATGAACGCATACACGTGATCAACTACGCATGTACGCGCGTGAATACCCACTAACACACTCACTCATGCACGCAATCGCGCATACTCACGCATACAACCGATCATTTTGTAAGACAATAGTATCAAACAAATATTAACTCCTAAATACGAAGAACACCTGTCTTCGAATATACTATCTATTAATCAACTTAGGGACCAGAAAGGGTATGTGTACCACTGCACTACTTACAAGATTATGTTTCAAGATATAATCATTTTATTAAGAATCAAACTAGTGCTCAGTTATGTATCATGTTATTTATGTATAAATGTGATAATTGTTTATTACTAACCTATGCTATATTTTTGTTTACTAAAGCCTTAGTAGTAAAGGTATGCTTCTATTTCTATCAATGAACACAAAAACACAAAAGCACCTATGGACCATAATACTCAGTTTATTTTCGTATCAGCTTTTAAATGATTAGGTTTTTGTGAAACTGTTTGCTTGTAGATTCGAAATATGCATAAAAAATATACTATTTATACTTTAAACGATTATATTATTGATTGTTCCACTTTTTGAAAATACCCTGTAAACTTGAAGTTACAAATAATTTTACTTCAAAATATGTCTGCTAAACTACTTAATCCCGATTCACTGATGAACCACCTGTACATTATTTGATATGTTTAGTGGTTGCATGTATTTGTTACAAAGAAATTTACAATGCCATCTGGTGGGAATACGTAGAAACCAAATTTTTGATAGATTTTTTCCAAAAAAAATCTGTTTGGTCTGTTTTAAGTTACATATTAATTAATAAACCCAAATTAAATTTGGATATAATCCAACACACTATTTATTATATAAAGGATTGTTGTACATTCCTTCAACAAGCTTGTCCCATAAGTAAAGTTTTTCTTTGTGACATCTAATATCAATACTGTGAATAGATAATTTATAGCATTTTCTTTCCAAAAAACCCGGTTAATTGAAAGACACGTGTGTGCCGTTTTCTACGTTTCATATTAATTAAACAACTTAAATTAAATTGTGATGTAATTCAACACACTATTTATTGCATAAAGGATTATTGATTCCTTTTCCAACAAACTTGTTTAGGGCATCTGATTTCAATGTGGTTAGTACCTCTGATATCAACATTATGGTCATATCCTCATGTGATCCTTTCGAAGAATAAATTGTTACTGAAATTACGTAGTTACTTTCTGGTTACACTTAAGACTACTTACTGCAAATGTTAATTCCGTCATCTACACACTACTGATGTACATCTAGCCGTCGCCTTTCTCTCCGTACAGATCGTAAAAGATTAGTGTACAAATTGCATTCATTCTACCTGCTATTTGTCGAGGCATTCAAGCTAGCTAATTATATAACAACAATCTACTGCCGGTTTCACCAGTGGAAATTGTAGGTTATATATATATATATATATATATATATATATATATATATATATATATATATATATACAGTGCGGATGATAAGTCTCACCCCCCCCCCCCCCTTTAATCTCCGTTACTGAAGACAAAATTGAAAAACGCTCGGACACGTCAATTTTATTTCAAACGAGGTGTTTTTAACAAAAAAATTGTCACCCTTTCACCCCTACCCTTGACAGCTACCCTCCATTTTTTAAATAGCAAGGGGATCGTGATACATCGTTGGAAAAGATTTTAAAAGTAGAATTCAAAAATTATCCTTTTTAATTTTTTAAAATAAAAATACAAATAAAAGTAAACAAACAAATAATATTAAATTAAATCTTCAAAAATAAATGAACTGGACAAATTATTCTAATTAACAACTTAATTACTGCAGGAGGTGTTCAAAATGTTATCAATTTACTTCCTGGCAGAAGTAGATTCTTTGTTTGGATTCCTCTCTAACACTTTATTTTAAGCTCAGTTGTCTCCTGGTTAATAACAATCTATTCCTTTAAGATCCTCAACAATACCATATCAGGAACACTGGTTTTATTTTCATATGGAACAATCTATTAACAAAGTTTATTTAATTTTTATTCTTACTTATTGCCGAATAAATACTTTGTAGGTAAGAAAGTATCATTGTTAGAAAACTTTTTTTAAACAATCTAGTTGGCATGTCTAGTTTTTGACAAGTATTGTCAAAAATAACAAACATTTAGCACTATTGAGTCTAAACAATATTGACAACAGCAAAGCGTAATTATTAACAATTGGTGAGTTTTGGTGGTACCCTGTAAATTTTTGTATTCCAAACAGACAAAATGGTACAACCTCGTGGTTTAGTGGAAAAATGTGAAGCCGTTCTAATATTTAGTGAAGCTGGCCGTAACTTTCATGAAGCGGTAAGAATATTTAATGAACGTTTTCCGGATCGTCCAATTGATCGACATTACTATAGACTAATCATCAACAAATTTTTTGAAACTGGTTCTGTCGAAAACAAAAACGTTGGTAGAAATAAGACTTCTGAGAAAAAACAAGTAGATATTGTATCCCAATTTGTAGTAAATCCATCCAGTTCAAGCAGAAATATTGCTCGCGAATGCGAAGTAAGTCACTCGACCGTTTTAAGCACTTTAAAGAAGTAAAAATATCACCCATATAAAATAAAAATGGTGCATGAATTGACAGAAGATGATTCAGATCGATGAATGCAATATTGTGAAATTATGGATAATAATATTACACAAGATCCAAATTACTTACAACATATTTGTTTTTCCGATCAAGCTACATTCTATTTAAACGGCCATGTACATCGACAAAACATAAGCTATTGGTCTGACGAAAATCCTCGATTGTTTCGAGAGTGCCACACACAATACCCAACTAAATTAAATGTTTGAGCAGATATACTAAGGAATCACATTATAGGCCCTTAAGGTAACTTAACGGGGGATAGCTACCTTAACCTATTGGAAACACAAATAATCCCTGCAATTAATGATGTGGTTAGAACCAACCCAGGTGAATTCAATCAAGATATTGTTTTTCAACAAGATGGAGCTACGCCACATTACGCTGCTCGAGTTCGAAATTTTTTAAACAATTTATATCCGAGGAGATGGATTGGCGTCGTGGGTTCATTGATGAACTTCGTCAAAAAATATTCGAAGAAATCAACAGAATTGATATGCAGACCCTACAAAGGGTTAGGGAGGAAACCAAACAAAGAATCTACTTCTGCCAGGAAGTAAATGGAGAACATTTTGAACACCTCCTGCAGTAATTAAGTTGTTAATTAGAATAATTTGTCCAGTTCATTTATTTTTGAAGATTTAATTTAATATTATTTGTTTGTTTATTTTTATTTGTATTTTTATTTAAAAAAATTAAAAATGATAATTTTTGAATTCTACTTTTAAAATCTTTTCCAACGATGTATCGCACGACCCCCCTTGCTATTTAAAAAATGGAGGGGGTAGCTGTCAAGGGGAAGGGGTGACATTTTTTTGTTAAAAACACCTCGTTTGAAATAAAAATTGACGTGTCCGAGCGTTTTTCAATTTTGTCTTCAGTAACGGAGATTAAAGGGGGTAAGACTTATCATCCGCACTGTATATATATATATATATATATATATATATATATATATATATATATATATATTGATAGTTGCGCGTTATCTAATATATTGGACCACACATCCAAAGTACTCTAACTACTTTCGCTAGCTGCTGGGTTATGCTTGCTAGATTGTGCTAGGTTGAAGCCTACCCGTCAAATCATTCTACGGTATTGTAAAGTGGTTTACAACATTTGACCTCGTTACACATTGCAGCTTATGGAATTATTTCAATCTTATTTCTTTAGAGTAATTTTTTCTTATTCGCACGAAAAAGTTGCAGACAAAAAATATTATCCTCGAAAAGTATACCATTTTTGTTTGTAAATGCGTACTTAAAATTGAGTTTTTGGTGCAAATAGACGAAAGAATGTATTTAAGCAATTTGTATAATCTCGCTTTAAATTCGCGAGATTTGGTAACAGATTTTGAGAACTTTAACCATTCCATTTATTTATGAATTTGAGGTACAATGTATGCTAAAGTAAAATCTTCATAAGTGTATTACCTATTTCAAGAATTGTTAAGTTTATGTCGTTACCAAATCCGTTCGTTTGGTTGCTATTTTACCAAATACATCTCTCTCAGCTGGTAGCTACAAGATTATTATTAATAATTATCAAAAATATTATGTCATTATTCAAACAACGTGTTAGATTCCTCGCACGAAGATT
Organism: Vesta saturnalis; assembly: GCA_036346205.1. Lineage (NCBI taxonomy): Eukaryota > Metazoa > Arthropoda > Insecta > Coleoptera > Lampyridae > Vesta > Vesta saturnalis. Next base: position 2,620,995 of record JARFJB010001727.1, on the reverse strand, counting down.
TGTTTGGTTATTTTGCAGCATACGATGTTTTAGTTTTAGCAAATTGAGATTATTACTTGAATGGATAGACACACAATAAATCTGTATGTGTGTGTTACAAATAACGTCAGTATGAAATGTATTATAGGGCATTTTTCTTGGTAAGAGACAAAATAAACTAGTACAACTAAACTACACTATAGGCAACCCAAGGTGCTCATCTGTAAATTGTACGTTACCGACCTCTTATAATAGAAAATTTAACTGATTGGTTAATAGGGATATTAAATGTTCTATTATCCATAAAAGTATGCAGATGCACCATAAATGGAAACGTACATTTTAAGTAAGTAAACTGAGGGTAGTGTGAAATAAATTATTAAACAAATTTACAAACAAGTAAAGATGTATTTATTCTCTTTATTTAAAGATGTGAAGTAAAATTTTGTTTCTAAAATTACTTTGCAAAATAATGTTTTCCGCACTATAATCAGTGAAGATTTTTTTTCCTCAGGGTTAAACACTACTGAAATGGAAGTTGATATCAGTTCTGATATTTGAAAACCACCAGTAAATGGCTCTATTAGAACGATTTTGGTTTTATTGTAGAGATGATGGAGAGTATGTTTAGTGAAAACACATCTTTTTTGGACGAATAAAAAAATCTGGCGTGGAACAATATACGACCTCCCAATCTGCAAAGTGAAAATTGAAAAAAATGGAATATTTTTTTAGAATAATTATCAAACCCTTTTTTAATACGTTCATAACGAAAATAGGCAACGTTATAAAAACATAAACAATAAGCTATGTCAGATAGACGTTTAAAACTGCATGTCAGATAAAGTTTAATAGAGATCTAAAATATCCATAATACAGTTTAAGCATTTTCAATCTTATTTAACTAATTTTTAATGAACTTTGGCTTCATATTAAAATACTTTTAAAAAAGTTATGTGAAATTAAATTATTTCAAAATATGTCCACGTTTTCTTATAAAATTAATCGTTATTCAGATATTACTTAAATTCCGCCTTAATCGAAATGTTTTGTTATGAACGAATAAGCTCAAAAGTAAATATGTACTTTGCTAGAGTACAACATAACAAAATCGGCACAATCTAAGCCAATTTTAAAATCATTAATATATAACAGAAATAAAATTGGACCCAACACAGAACCTTAAGGAACACCCGAAGCTGTAACCAAATAATCAGAAAGTAACTGATTTACGACTACGTACTGCTGTCTTTTATTTAAATAAGATTTAATGAGATTACAGCTGGAGCTATGGAATTCATGGTTTTCTCATTTTTTAATAAGTCTATCATGATTCACACAGTACAAAAGCTTTTCGAAGATCGTAAAAAATATATATACAGCGTCACACATAAACTCTATCATATGGGAAAATTTTTTATTATTCGATTCAAGTAAATTAAATTTTGATTTTGTTAATCGTTTTTGCTTCAAAAATGATGTCAAATGACGTGCTCAAAAAAGAAATAATGCCATTTTTGGCAACTTTATTTAAAAAAAGTCAAATTTGACAGGTGACGAAAACCACGTGATTACTTTTGAGCACGTCATTTCACATTTTCTGAAGCAAAAACGATTAATAAAATCAAAATTTACTTGAATCGAATAATAAAAATTTTCCCACATGATGCGGACTTTGTGCCACACTGTATATGTATATACAGGTTGGTCCATTAGGTTTTGGTCAGTATATATCACGAAAATTATTTGAACTACTATATTGAAATTTGATAATTATAAACAGTGGATAGTATTGCCCATTTTAAGCAAGCAGCCAATTTGTTGCAACGTCACATATCGGGTCACGTGGAATAGTTTACAAAAATTTTAATGGGACGCCCTGTATATTTTTCCACTTCTGTGAAGGTTACTCTTATGCTAATTCGGCGATATCCATTGGTCTTTCGTTTTTTTGGTTTTGTAGGTACTTAGCAGCGATATTTGTATTACTTTTATGCCTGGTTTTACCCTAAACCCAGTTTCGGAATGAAAATTTTCTTTGCACCGTTTGTAATAACACTTTTAAACTAGGTTTATTGTAAACCGTCAATTTTGTCGGCTTAAATGTAAAGCCGAAGCTTGCGCTTGCGTAAAATGATTAATTGAATGTTAGGTTTAGATTCTAACCTATTTAACGGGTACCATAATAAATAAGTTACAAATATTAGTGAAAAACAAAGTTATAATAGATTTATTTATTTATGATTATGACGATGATGATGATTTATTAGACAATGATTTAGAAATTTTTGATGTAGTTGAATTTGGTTTTCCAAGAAGAATACGAATTCGACCAGATTATTTTAATGAAATGGACCATTTGACATTTTTCCAACGATTTCGCTTAACGCAACCTACTGTTCTGAATGTATTAAGACTTATTGAACAACAGCTAGAATATGATAATGACCTGTAATGGTAATCTCAATTTTCAAACTTATGCATTTATTTCAATTAATTTCAGTAATAACAGCATCTCCCCTATAAATCAGCTACTAACTAGTCTTAGATTCTATGCTAGTGCTGGACATTTAGCAAGTATTGCAGATTTCATGGGTATAGATGTCTCAACTGCATCTAGGATTATATGTAAGGTATCTAACGCAATTGCAAGATTATCTCCACAGTATATACAAATGCCTACAGTTCAAGAAATGATTCAGGTACAAAATGATTTTTTTAACATTACTTCTTTCCCAAGAGTAATAGGTTGTATTGACTGCACACACATCCGAATACAGTCTCCTGGTAGGTCAATTCATAATAAGTGAAACTGTTTTTAAATTATTACTTTACAGGGGGTCCAGACCCAGAAGTTTTCCGAAATAGAAAATCTTATTTTTTCCATTAATACACAAGTGGTGGGTGATAGTACGTCAAAGATCAGATATGTAGTTGCAAGATGGCCTGGTTCTGCTCATGATATGACAATTTACATGAATAGTAGAATCAGAGCACGTTTTGAGGTGAATGAATTTCGAAACAGTGTCCTGTTAGGTTAGTAGAATTTTTTTATATCTTTCAATACTTGCAGAATTATTTTGTATAGGTGATAGTGGATATGCAAATTCAAACAATTTCTTAACTCCAATTGGACAACCACGAACCCGAGGTGAACAGCTGTACAATGAGTCTCATATACGCACAAGAAATGTTGTTGAACGTCTTTTTGGCGTTTGGAAACGCAGATTTCCTGTTCTGGCATATGGACTTCGTCTTAAACTAGAAACAGTTTTGACAGTAATTACAGCCTGTGCTGTACTTCACAATATTGCAGTTGACATGTACGAAGACGATCCACCAATACCTGGTGAACTTAATTTAGAAGAATTACATTATTTGATCGAGGTGGGACAGATTCCTCATTTAGCTAATGACAATGGATTGGGTCAACAAAGGATTCACAATACTAGAAATCAAATTATAAATTATTTTAATAACATGTAATTTTATTGATTTAAAACATAAACATTAATATAAACAAAAAATAAATATTACAAAAGTGACAGATTTTGTTGACTATTACTCTGATAAACTGGCAAGTTCCTTTCTTTCAATTTCAATTTCCAGTTGCAAGAGTTCGCAACGTAATTCATGCTCCTTTTTGTGGCATTCTACCAGTTCCATTTTCTTGCTTAAAAAGTTATTGTATTGTTCCCCTAATGAAGATGAGGTGAAGGTCCTCACTACAGACATTGGCCTGCGTCTTGATGTATTTGCTTTTAGTTTAGAAGGTTATGGATGTAATGGTAAGGTATTTATCAAAATTAAAGGGTCTTACCTTTGATTGTTGTCTCTTTAATGATGATGTAATTGGCTTCTTTAGGTCTGAGCCTTTGTAATGTCCCCAGTCTTTTGCAGCATCCTTAAAAAAACTATATTATTGTAAATATCAATTTAAAGATTTTAACTAATTTACCTCTACAAAATTGGTGTTTAAGATAGTTAAATTACTAGTTGACGGTGTTGGGTTCTCCTCTATATCGTCTTCGCACATTATCTCCAAATTCGAAGAAGTTACTGAAACTCCATCTACAAAATTGTTTTCCACAGCATCAATTCCTTCAGTGAAATCATGTGTTGCTGCAACTGTTGCATTTGTAATTGCATCACTATCGAAACAATTTTCCAGTCCATACACAGTTTTGTTATTTATAATCGACAGAAGCAAATCATCTGCTGGATCATCAATTGTTACTGCAACCTTCCCGCCACCAGTTAAATAAATTTCTCTGTTATTCTGTGCTGCTTTCTTTCTAATTAATTTTTTTTTATTGTCATAAAATTTCTTCAAGGAATCCACTGATCTGTGGCACAGATTTGGAGATTTCGAATTAAATTGTTGTGCAATTTTCTCCCAGGCTTTATTCTTTTCATCCAGGGACACACCGTCTGTTTTTTTGTTCTCAATTACAGATTTAAATTTACTAATTATTGATATTAGTAACTGTTTTTCATGCAGTGTGTAATTTACAGAACGTATCCTTTTGTTTTCTTGGCCAGTTGCAGTTTCCATTGTAAAAACACTTTCCATCTTCGTACAACAAACAGATAACTAAAGTTTGGTTGTAAAACCAATTAAAACAGCAATTTCGTAAACAAAATTTAGTTAGAAACTACAGTTCCTAAAATCGTAGGTTAAAAATGCGATGTTGTCGTTGTGAAACGAAGCTTACTTAAACCGTACGATTAAAGTGTCGGTGCAATAAAGGTGAAGTTAAACCGGCTTTAAATATTTAAGCCGGCTTTGCTAAACCTTACTTAAACTGAAAACGGTGCAAATGGGCATTACACCCTCTGGATAGTAGATTTACTTATTCCTAATTCTTGCTGAAGACACCGAGTTGAAATGTAGAGATTTACTTGGATATAAGCAAGAATACTAATAAAATTATCATCTGCAGTAATAGGCTTACGTCGATTATTTTGGTGTTTTCCAGTTAGAAAAGGACCATGTCGTAACTTTTGTTCTACATAACGGAAAGTATTTTTACCTGGAGTTGTTCGGTCGGGGAAACGATTTCTGTACAAATTTCTAGCACGTCTGCTATTTCCTCCACATTCTCCATAAATGATCAGCATATCAACATACTCGTCGTAAGTGAACCGTAAAGAAATAATAAGTGTTAAGTCAAATAACTTTTAACAACAATAATACAGTGAACGATTGTTCACTAACACTGGCAGCTTTTGACAACTACAAAATCTGTTCTGTTGTTAGGGTACGTTTTTCCCTTCTATGCACTGTTTGTTATTGAAATAAAAAACCTTCATAAAAATTAGTTTATCACTGCTAAGTACCTACCAAACCAAAAAACAAAAGACGAATTAGCATGAGTAACCTTTTCAGAAGTAGAAAAATATACAGGGTGTCCCATTAAACATTTTGAAAATGATACCACGTGACCCGAAATGTGACGTTGCAGCAAAGTGGCTGCTTGCTTAAAATGGGTCATACTACCCACTGTTTATAATTATCAAATTTCAATATCGTAGTTCACATAGTGATACTATGTGAGTCAATATGAACAACACTTTAAAAATGTTTTTAAATATACTGATTGCTCCAAAAAAAGTGGCATATCAAAGTTATGTTTTTTTAAATCACACACCCCGTATATTATCGCACTTTCGAATTTTACATAAAAAATAAGTAGCACTTTCATGAGGGTTCCCTATACCTATATACAGAGTATTTCAAGTTATATTAATTTTTTCTGAAAATGTTGGGTTTTAAAAAAATTAAATATCTCCCAATAAAATTAACTCCAATAAATTTACTCTTAGGTTTAAGTAAAATACTGTTCCCTTAGTCTAATTATTGACTGAATAGTATACACCTGTTTACAGGGTGTTTATTTTTTCAGTTAAATTAGTAATATATTCATACTTATTTAGCTTATTTTAAATGGAACACCCTGTATTTTATACGCTTATCGTTTAGCTTCATTAATTAGTTTTCATCTTCCATAAGGGTTTCCTAGACTTTGTGACCAGAAGTGCTGCTGCAGAACTGCTGTGGGCGACGTTACCAGCAGGCGTAATGGAAATTATGATTAGAGTAAAAGTTGCGACCAAATTTAAATATGGGCACTGATCATAGAAAATAGTGGGGATTATGACCAACGTCGTAACCTCCGGAACTAGTAGCGTCGGTGGACGTTGTCACCAGAGTTTAAAAATGGAGATTATGATCAAATTTAAAAGCAAATATTGTGACCAGAGGGGAGTTTTAGAAGGTAGTGGGAGTTGCGATCAGTGTAGGTTGTGACATAGACCCCTGAGGGAGCAGATGGAGGCAGTTGTGGTGCTGGATTGTCACCAAATATCAACGGACCTCGATGAGTCTTCTATACTGAGGCCTCACTTTTGCGCATCAGTTCTTGTGAACATGACGAATTGATGTTTTTCATATTGTAGTACTTGTACCTGAATTATACCTTCCATAGAATTAGTAGATACCTTAAATTGTAGGGTAGATGTTATAGATGTTTTGTAAGAACAACATATTGTTTATTGTGACATACGTTAACATTGATAATGATATAATTATCACATTTGCTCACGAACAACAAGTATGATAGCACTTTATAATTATACGATAAAACAATCAATGATAACTACTTAAGTTTTTTTGTTATAATTTATTATTATTTTTTAATTATACAATCTAATTTACTTCATACTCGCATATAATAAATAAGTATACTGACCTACTTTTAATTCAATACTTTTCATTGCGAATAAATTAAATGTTTTTTGTTTAAACGAAATCACATTCCACACATAATCCGAATATTTTTGATTATAACGTTCTTTAAAATGTTTAATTTGTTCTCTTGTGGGCTTTCCGATTAATAGCGACAATGTTTCTTGAAGTAATTCGACAGCGTCAGTTTGCATAGGGGTAGACATATCGTGTACATTATCAATCATAACCTAAAAAAAATGTTTTATCAATATTTCGCAATACAATTGATAATATTTTTTAAGTTTTACTATCGGTTGCTGAATTTCTAAATAATGACTCTGTTGTGTTTCACATGTCAGAAAGTATTGAATAAAAACACACGCACTAATAACTAATTTTAATTTCATTATTAAACTGGAATGTTGCGTTGTTAACTGAATGATAATCATAGTATTGGCAATTTTATTGACACAGATGTCGTACTAAAAATAAACAGAATTTACATTTTTTCTTAATTTGGTGTTTTCCTCTTTGGAATTAAGATTTCTTGTTTTTCTTTATAAATAGCTTCCAAAATAACAGTGGTTTACTTTTTGTCGGAACGAATCGAACTGAAAAAATAATTGATTTTGTTGTTACGCAAATGCTATTGTTACAACGTGCGCCAGCATGTTGGTCAGAGGATTACTGATTTTAAGTGTAGAAGTTGGTACTAGCGGAAAAGTTACCACTGAAAGATTCATAACTTATACCAGTAACCCATTTTAAAACAATTATCAACATGATATATCCATTCCTAAATTGCTCAAATGTAGTTGTTTCCTACTTCGTAAATACTCTTCCGTGTTGAATATTCAAATAAAACGTTCAGTGCATCGTTGGATCTACTCGCATTTCAAACACGTATCTTCACAACGTTCACTTAAATTCATTTGACCAATAGTTGCAGCACACAAATGGGTTTCGAAGGTCTCCGACGTGTCAAACGATAATAAAAGCTGTAATATTTTTAGTCATCAATAACTATAAAGAAAAATATTCATTGAAAATGTCTGTAGTAGTATAACAAAGAGAGTGAGAATATTGAAAATAATTAGACAGATTCTCGAAAAACTGTTGCCAGGTAATAGATACAAGTACCTGTAGGACTCGAATGGCAATTGCCAAATGGTAACAAGCTTGAGAAAAATGTAATTCAAACACAGTTATTTTAACGTTAATCTGCACAAATAAAACCTACAAACAAAATATTCGCGGTAGTAGTTAGTAAAGACTGTTCTTTGTGTAATAATCAAAAGATTGGTTATGATTGAATTTGAATGTATAAGACATGACAGCGTGTGAAAAGTTGCAGTAGTATCACACAAAAAGGATAAAAGAAAAATAATTTAGAAATTTAAGCTTTTGTGGAGGAATATCTTGAACATTGCGCTGTGTACCCGGATTTTGGAACATTCATTATGTCATAGTTGAACTACAATAGTAGATTTAAATGATTCTTTTTTACATAGTGGAAATAAAATAAAATGCCATAATTAAATTTTTTAGAATATTATGCAACCTCTTTTGCTACTGAAAATAGACTGATTTGCGTCAGGTAATCATTTAAATCTCGATTACATATAGATATCAAAAGGTAATAAAATTCCAACTAAAAAAAATTGTAGTATCATTTGGTGAATCTATAAGTCTTATTTTGTTTCGTGTCAAGAAATTTTATAAAGCATTGTTACGTAAAATTGAATTATCTTTAAAAATGATTACTACACACTTTGATATAAAATTCCTCGTTATTCATATATTGAAAAATGTGAACGAATTATTAAATTCTACATTGAGAATTTTGTGCCGCCAAATTACATAAAACATGCAATTGATTTATAATTTTTTTTATTTATTCTTTGTTGGTATTTTTACCAAATACGGCTGTCAGTAAACCCATCTCTGTGTTATTAGATTTCTTCCACCAGGCCGAGGAGAAATGGAACTAACTTAACTACACATCCACAGGCTTGCACGTTTATGCGAACACCAGTTTGAACACACCGCCTTCTTGTATGCACTCCCGTCCAAATTCACGCACCCCCCTCCCTCGGACACACGCGCAGATGCCTGCACACATACCCGCATACAGACGTCCGCACGCCCGCCCGATTACCCCATCCCTGCACACACACACGCATGCATGATTGCTTTACATACGCGCGCACCCGCACTCTCGCAGTAACCCACCCGACCACACATACACACAAGCATACATCAACATATGCATACACTTACGCTTACTATACGCGCACACGGTTCCACACGCGTGCACATACACATGTCCGCACACCTGCACACAAAACGTATGCACGCTCTCCCGCATACACCCTTGACAAAAATCTGAGCGCATACTCGCTAGCACACACACACACACACACACACGCACGCACGTGTGCGAATGTGCATACAGGCACATTTGCACGTACTTACACGCACAGGCACGCGCACATGCACACGTAAAAGCATGCTTACCAGATGAGAATCCTGTCATAGTGAGGTATTAGTATTTTGTTACGCGGTGCATTATATGCAACCATTGAAACTCTGCTGCATTGTGCGTGGTATATCTTAAAAAGGATAAAAATGAAACTCATTATTATTATTAAATTTATGAATGCAAACATGACAAAAAAAAACGTTTATGTAACAAAAAAACACAACGGAATACGTTTTGATTAAACAATTTTGTGTTCACTTAATAAAATAAATTTTTTATACTGTTTACTTATAATAAACTGCACTCATACACGAAAACATAATCTGTAACTAATCAAGACCGTCGTTGCCATCTGAATCCTTTAACTGCATGATTTAAGGGGTTTATCTTCCCCAACCTCCCTATGCATCCAATTCAAAATGATTTTATTGGTATGTTCTATGGTACGCTTCCACATATCAGAAGTAACTCCATTAATTAGTTTTGGTACATAAGCCGAACATATTTTCCTGCCTTACCCTTCTTTACCAATATTATTATTATAATACCATATCAAATTATTTCTGAAAATGCAATTAATCAATTTAACATGGTCAACCGAGCACATTTATTCCATAACCTCCGTAAACTGAATATGAAATTAAACGTATCTCTCATAACATATGGTTCAACATTACTTGTTTTAAAGAAAATAATAAAAGTGCAGGAGCTTTGAATACTCGACGAGATGGACAGACTTCGTCGTTAAAAGATGAAATTAAATTCTTGTCTAGTAGCAGAGAAACTTTAAATTTACAGCAATTTTATCAAATTATATTTTGTCACCACTTGGATAAGGATGAAGTCCAATTTTTTCTTTTCATCGTTTAACAAATTAACTAAAAAAAATTAGTAACATTACATTTTCTTTACATTTTGATCAGTCTCAACATTTTAATCCACACAAGAACTTCACCTTTAACAGTAGTGTTGTTAATCTGGGTAATTCATACTTTGTTACAGATGAATTAAAATTCTTAAATTATGGTCTTAAATATAATTCTTCACAGCTCAATCGAAATTTGTTAAACCAGTTTAAATCCAGAATGTGTTATATAAAATTTAGATGTCAATCAAGCTAATTTATGAGCTTTATATGTTCAAACCATTCAGCTTACTTCAGATCATTTCGATAGCAAGACCATCATTAAAGTTAAAAATAAGATCCGCAAAGAAAACCTCATTTGCACAAAGGCTGATAAGGTGATGAATAGGATAGGTTACATTGCTTTATCCAAAATCTATAAAAACAATCTCCCTAAAAGACCGATTGTGTCTTTTACCCATACCCCTACTTCAAAATTCCCAGATTGACTTAACCATACTAAGAGCAACACTCTTAATTTCCATCATCCGTATTCTGTAACTAATTCCAAAAGTTTAGTTAATTAACTGGTCGAATACAAATTGAATTTTGATTATAGACTCATTTCATATGATATCGAACCTTTTTCCGAATGTTCCTTTCAATGATTGCCTTCTGAATTTCTGATCTTCCTGATGTTACATCCAAGTTTTTAATAAATAGTTTACTTTTTTTTACGTTTAATCGTAAATTCTGTGCTAAAAAGACTGGTTTCTTCCCTGCTAGTCGAATTTTTCCTTTCTAACTAAGAAAAGCAGCACATTTTAAAAATAATCTTATACTAATAATTTGGCATTTTTTAGGAGATCTATTGAGAAGGAATGTATATGTATATATGTATATTTGGATATTCATACAGTAAGTATACACTCGATTATTTATATCTTTCTTGACTCTGTCTATATTTCTACTTCTTACTTCCTTACGTGTCGGGGCAGTAGACAAATAACTGTCCGGTATTAGGACGATACCGGTAGTAGGGAATTATACATCGTCCGGGGCACGCTTTGTCCAGTAACCAGTCTGCGCGTTATGGTATTACTCAAGAGAACACAACTATTTCGGATCGACCTGGCTACAAGGAGCGGTCAAGGTCGAAACAGACAGGCCCCACTGATGATGACGGCAAGGAATGAATGGCGAGTCGGTACGTGGAATGTTAGTGGTATGCGTGGTAAAAAATTTGAAATTGCGAATGTAATGTATGAAAGGCACATTGATATTCTGTGTGTATGGGAGACAAAGCGCAAAGGAAAGGATGCTGCGGAGATGAAGGATGGCAGCCTAGCATTATGGTCAGAAGTTGACACTGATGTGCATGGCGCAAAAGGAGTTGGGGTGACCGTAAGTCAAAGAGCGAAAAAATGAGTTAAACAGTACGAATTGGTATCTCCCCGGGTAATGTGGGTTAGAATGAAAGTGGGGTTTCTAAGAATTTTTCTTATTACATGCTACGCACCGGTGAATGGAGAAAGAGATCATGAGTGTGAATGTAAGCCAAACGAAAGAGTGATGATAGTGGGGGATATGAACGCATGGGTGAGTATACAGAAGGAACATACTGAACGCGTTCTCGGGAAGTTTGGAGACCAAAGATTCAATGAGAATGTTGAAGGCATGGTGAAGATCTGTTTGTAACTAATACGTGGTTTAAACATAAAAATGTGCATATGTATACATGGCAAAGAGGTGAATGTAGAAGTAGGATAGACTTGATAGTGTATGATGAACGATTTAGAAACCAGGTGAAAGACACAAAAGTAATACACAGATTGGAGTGTGGATCGGACTACTTTTTGGTTGTATCGAGAGTGTGTTTAGGGGAAAAGTAGGGCTGGAGAAACAAAGCAGACATAGTGCGAAACGTCCAGAATTAGGGGAGACCATCTAGTGGATAATGGTGCGATAATGAAATACGCAGATGCTGTGAGTAAAGAATGGAATGTAAATGAAACAGTGTGGAACGAACAAATAAAAGAGGTGCATGAATAAGGTTGAAAAATTGTGTTGTCAATTGTGCCGTGCGGATATGTGGAAGAGCGACTGTAGATCGACTGAAAAAATGTGCAGTATGTAAGAAAAAAGATGCGTACATGGCAATGATTGCTGTAAAAAATGAGACTGAGAAAAAGCGATTGTATGAGGTGTACAGATTAAGAAACAAAGAAGCGAAGGAGGCAATGAGAATAGTGATGGCTGTGGAAGGAGAGAAAATGCAGAATGATTTTGAAGGAAACAAAAAAACTCTCTAAATGGGTCAAAAATTACACAACGTGGTCCAAAACAGAACGCTGCAGGAGTGATGAGTATGAACAACGAAATAGTATGGGACGATTGTGAAGTGAGGAAATGCTAGCAAGAATATTTCGGAAAGCTGTACAGCAGTGAGTAAGACTGAAGGGTTAAATAAAGAGAATTTTGAAGGAATGGTGAATGAAACCGGGAAGGATATTGGGATAAATGAGGTAGAGAAAACGGTGTGAATATGGCGTAAATAAAGGTCTAATAAACGGAATAAGGGCAGTATACAACGGTAACCGGAGATGTGTTAGGGTGAGAGGAGGTGAGAGTGAATACTTTAATATTGAGCCAGAAGTACGACAAGGCTGTGTCATGTCACCGTGGTTGTTCAATGTATACATGGATAAATGTGTTAGGCAAGAATGTACCGATACAAATGGTGTAATGGTTGGTGACCTAAATGTACGAGTTCTGGTGTATGCAGATGACTCAGTCTTATTAAGTGACAGTGCGGATGAGCTACAAACTGGTCTGAGGAAGTTTGATACAGTCTGTGAAAGCATGAACCTAAAGGTAAACGGGAACAAAACTAAGATTGTGGTGTTCAATCGGGAAGGTGGAAAGGATAGTAGAGTGTTTAATCTTCAAGATGAAATCGTGGAGCAAGTGAGCAGTCTGGTATATATCTGGGTAGAATGTTTACTGCTGATGGTACAATGGAGGGGGAGGTTTGACGAAGGTCAATTCTGAAAGGAAAGTGTTTGGAGGTAGACGATGAGAAACGAAAGCATAAGCCTAGCTGCGAAAGTAGCGTATTTGTCCCGTCAGTATTGAATGGAAGTGAGACGTAGGTATGTCAAAAAAAGCACGAAAGAAAATAAATGCCGTGGGTATGCGATTCTTGAGAAGCGCATGTGGTAAAACGAGAAGGGAGAAGATAAAAAATGAGTCCATAACGACAGAATGTGGCGAGGAAAAGACGATGTTGTATAGTAGTATATTACGTTGGTTTGGTCACATTGAGAGAATGAAGAACGTAAGATTAACGAAGCAAATACATGTGGGTGAGGCTAGGGGTAAGGCCGTGTCTGGTAGTCCGCGTAAAACTTGGCTGAATGTAGTAGAATGTATGATAAAGGAAAGAAAGGTAAGGAGTTTTAAAAATAAAAGGACATGTCAGAGACAATGTATGAATCTTGCGGAAGCTAGGGAGGTATGCGGAGATAGTAAAGCGAGGAGAAAGATTGTGAATGAGAAATAAGGAAGAGGTGGGGTTTTTTTGCCTACCCCGCAAGGGAATGGTGTAAAGGTTAAGTTAAGTTAAGTTATATCCTAGGAGTTTTTAAAGGTAGCAACAATGATTTAACTTATTACCCCATTTTCTAAATTTACATCACAAGAATATTAGCTTCACTTTGTAAATTGAAAACAATCAGAAACTTAGTTTCTTGGATTTAGATGTAATACGTTTGATAACTAGTATTGAAATCAGTGTTTATGGGAAATATATGTCATTCCTTATAACTTATGACAAATAAATTTGTGGCTTTCAGATTCTCTTCCAATCGGTTGTTCAACTTACGTCTTGCCAAACAGAAGTTTGACAAAAGAATTACATATTATCTATAAAATAGTCCATTCGAATGATTATCTCATTTTATTTGGAAGCTTCAAAATAAATTACACCAGAAATTAACTTTTATTAATTATACCACATAACTCCTATTTTCGACACTAAGGGTCTTCACTCACTCCCTTATATTGGAGCTGCTTCTAACATTCCCAAAACCTTTTCATGCCTTTTAATATTAATATTTATTTTTCTCCCAAACATAACCTAAGAGCTCCGTCAGTAAATGCTAAAGATAGTATTGATACTTTAGTAAAATCTGGCATTTATAAGCTAAATTGTGGTAGTTGTTATTCGTTTTGTGTAGGTCAAACCGGCAGAAAATTTAAAAGTAAAATTTCTGAAAATTACTGGTAGAATGGGTTCACTTTCTACACACCAATGTTAATGACCACGTGATCCGGCCCATCTCCCACATGACCACGCCCACTTCCAGCCGATTGGTCCTGCACGCATATTGTCCCAGGCTAAGCGCTATCGGGGTCTAAGGACAGGTTACGCCCTCTCGTTTCTGATTGATCTTTAGACTCCGGTCCCCAGATTGTGCTGTGATTGGAGGGCTCGCTCAAGCCTGCTTGGGGGCCTGGGGGTAACGTATGGTGATAAGAGGCCTAAGGCGTTGCATTATGATTGGCAAGCTTTGCTTGTTTGGTTGTGGTACCATTTAGTGGTGTATTTTTTTAACTTAATGAATGTTTTCTGTATTATAGGTTGATCGTGGTTTCACCTGGTGGAGTAGATGTAGATACCTGTATTTATGATGGTGAGAAAACTTAATATTTGAAATAGTATTATAATAATGGGGGCCTTATCCATTCGGTAGGGCACGGAAACACTCAAACGTAGTAGTCATCTACACGCCCAATAGTTTTCCGACCAATCTACCAACAGCCATCTGACGGCAGAAATAACCAAAACATACTCACAATTCAAACCTCAATTCTCAACACACAACAAAATCTGCAAACTCACAACAATGACGTCATTAACACGATAAAGGACTAGGTTCATGACTTTCAGGGCCTTTATCCTAACCCTATCTCAAAATATACTACCCTAAACCTAAGCCTAACTATGCACCTAACCTAAATGCACCTAACGCTAACCTAAACGAAATGTATCCTATAACTAACTATACACACCTCCAATCATGCTGCTCGAGTTGAACGTGGACGTAAAGGAGAGGTATCCCCATCTCAAAATTCTAAAATCAAAACCGTCACAAGGACAAACACTAATATTCGAAATATTAGCGACTAAAATCAAAACAGAGCACAAAACAGTTTACTCAATACATCCACCATACGATGCAGCGGCCTAAGCCTAATGATATTTTGCCTCACTCGCAAACTCACCACTACTTAACTCCAATACATCACACTTCAAACCCTCACACCATTCTAAAATCTAAACCTAATCGAAATTTTGTACACGCATTTGATTGTGGTCCTGAAATCCCATGTCAAGAGCAACCAAACTCGCTACGCCTACTTGATTAGTCGCCTCTTACGACAAGCAGTAGCATCTGCCGTTCCTACACAGCGCCACGAAACTAAAGATCTAAATAACCTAAACTAATAGAGAGATAAATTATTATAAGTTTTTCTACATACATAAAGACAAAGTTTGCATCGATTGGGCTTGAACCTTGATGGCGCAGTTGGTTAGCGCGGTACTCTAGCAAAGTACAGGTCGTAGGTTCAAATCCTACTCGAGGTAAACTTTTTATTTATGTATTTAATAAAATTAATAATAGAGAGATAATTCGGCAAAGCTCAAGTCTGGCAGTGTAACCCAATAATCATCGTCACAAATCGGTAAAAATATCTCACAGTAAACTAGAAAAAAATTCATTCGTCAGGGATGCTCACTAACACCACAAACGCAAGCTCAAAGGCTTCCTCACTTAACATTTGTGCAAAAGCACACGATAATTCGCAAGTACATGCGACCCAATATGGCTCAACGCCATTCAACTCAAAACTCACAAACATTTCGTCAAGAACAAATAACATTGTTCACTAAATCTAAATTAATAATCGTTAAAGCAAAGAAAGAAAATTATCTTAAAAAGATGATCGTGCTCATATTCGTCAATAAGTCTTATAGCTAATTCTTACAATAAAGGTCATTTAATCAGTTTTCTGCCGGTATGATATGTAGTCCCTTTAATCGGTGAGACATAATCCTTTATTTGCTAACGGTCTTTAAATTGCCCAGTACTTTGGGTACACACACAACAACCGTATTCCTTTAACGCACCCGCGAACAGTACTTTATTTACATGTCTTCATGGTCCTTTTGTTTTTCTTTAATTTAGCATAACATCGTATTTATGTATAGATGTTAGCTCTTCACTACATACACGTTTAACACAAAGGGTATGTTTGCTTCCCCTTTGGATATTGAATCTCTTACTTGCTTTTTTATACAATCGAATTGTATTCGGTGACGATTGTACGAATATACTTCGAACGTTCATAAACCCACCACTTCTTTAAGCTACTTTTACAATTTTCGGTCCATTAACTTAAGTGGTTACCTTAAGCTTGTAAAACTTTGTAATGTCACTCGATGTACTGAACACTTTCAACAAAATACTTGTTTAATTATCAGATCTGCATAAGCACTTTTAATTTATTGAAGAAAAATAATATAAAATAGTTTTTCCTTCAACCCTCAATCTACTACTTGCTTTATTTATGAATGTCTACTTATTATCAATCCCACTGAGGGTTATTGCAGTCGTTCTACTTATACGCTGCACACATTATGATTTTCATTAACAGACTCCCGCACTAAAATATTCTAAGCGTTAATCATAACTCTGTGCTCGCAACGTCTACGCTCGTCAACGCTTAAGCTTCTCTCTTATCTCAAGACGGGCACTCCCTTATATGCCTTTAGCCCTCCTTCCCAAATTCATTTCGCGCTAAATTCAAAATCTACCTAATAGTTGCGTATTCACCGCGTCTCTACATCGCGTCACAATGTCCAGCATGGACTCAACCACGCTACCCTGTATAACACCCGCCGCCATCTTTATTTTACGTGAAAATTTATAAAATCTCCTCGAGGAAATCATCTATCATCACCACATTCATTCAGTATATACACCAGGTTGTGCTTCGTCTTTTCATACATATCTTGCATGTGCGAGAATTTTATTTCTGTATCATTTTCGCGAAATCATCCCATTCTAATGTGCCTTTACGTACACATATGCATTCAACTTACCAATATTGCATAACATTACCAAAAATTTACACAATCAAAAACATGCATCCATATTTCTTACTGCACGTTAATAAAATATCAATATATCCTAAACTCACTCATTCGTACGTCTACAACCATTTCTTTAGTTCAAATTCCTTCATACACTGTAGCAAAAAGACCAGTAGTTTTACGAGTGCCGTATCAATAAAACTTTACTCAAAACATTACATCTCAACCAAATTTAACGCTTTCAACACAAAAATCATTCTACAACATTCAAATATTCCTTCTTACTATAACTAAGGCTTCATTAAAAATCCAGTGGCGTATCATTTACCCAACTTACATTAAGTACACAAAAAAAAAGAATTTTTTTCCATCCAAACTCACTTCAGATGCACTCAAAATACGTTGCATACGTTATCAAAATACTGCATAGACATGATACGTCAAAATAACCTTACAGGCTAAGATGCTAATTTCAAGTCCACTATGATAATTTCAAACTAGCCTTTGTCAAAAAGGCGTTAGGTTTGTAACAAGTTTCAGAATTAATTTCAACTCGATTATCTTATTCGACGTATCGGTCAGAGGATTTTAGGTACAAAACAAGATGCATCTCTAAGATGTTGATTTGAAACCAAAAGGACCATAGATACGGAGAGGGAGTGCATGTCCGAGATGTAAGTTTCGAGCTGTGCCTCTCAAAGAAGATTACAGTCCTCGAAACACAGTCCAATCTGAGAAAGTCTACGCTCTCCAATTTTGTTTCATTAATTTTAAGAGCCTTAGATATAGAAACAAGTTTAGTGGCGTAAACAGGACGGCTGAAAACAAGCCGGAAATAGGATAACAAAATACGATGGCGGAAAGCCAAAAAGAACACCCCGTTGTTAGCAATGCATTTAGCACAGGCTTATTTTCTAGATGTCAACCCCACTGCAAAGGTACAAGCCTGTCCAAATTGCCACCCCAAGATACCGATTAAAACCAGCATCAACTAAAATGGACCTTAGGCACAGCTCCAGCCATCAATACAAGATGCTCACCAAAGCCAGCCAAAGCTACAGTTTTAAACAAGAGTTTAAGATTAACCTAACCTCTATTTACTCCTGAGTTGGTTCTCAACTCGTGCAACTTATTCACAATGCAGAATGCAGTTCAGTTTCATTTCCCATTTTGGTAATACACTTGATTTCTTATTTTTATGAAATATCAAGTCAGCGAAGTATACAGTTTCAAGAAAATCCATAAACAGATTTTAATTATTTCCCAATTATTAAAGCACTGTTGATCTGAAACCAGTTTCTATGAAAACATTTTAGACATAGAAGCAAGCTTTAAAATTCAAGTCTAAGAAGTTGATTTGAAACCAGCCTCTGGCAAAAGAAGCTTAGATCGATTAATAAGTTGCAAGAGTCATTTCAATCCGATCACTTTCTTCGACTTATCAATATACTGACCTCAAACCAGCTTCAGTAACTTTGAAATCAGCCTCTGTCAAAAAAGCCTTAGATACACAATGTGTCCCAAATTCGCTTCTCTATAAAGGTATCTCGGCTTCTGTTATACTTACGGCAAAGGTTAAATGGGGAAAATTTTAGAGGAAGCTTAGAGTATTCGATATCCGGTTTCAGAGTTACAATCGGTCAGTTGGTTTAGAAAATATCGGCAAAAAACCGAAAATGGCTGATTTCGTTTTTCGCCAGTAAATCCGAAATGGTTAATTTGACAGCTGCCACAATGTGAGATTATTCGGACACTTTTTTAAGACGAATAAGATGGCGTGTATGACACGTCACAATCGTCTTTTGTTATCCCACAATCTGCCTAAACTTTCATTTTTCTTATTTTTCATATTTGATTTTTCGATTTTTTGAAAGAGCGCAATATTTCCAGTTTAGTGATGTCTCATAACTGCATAAAAGATTAGAGTTTCATCGAAATGTCACACTTTCTAAAGTTAGGTCTTATTTATTATTAGTAGGCCATGATTTATTTGTCGCAAAATAACATTAATAAATAATGTATAAAATTCTTTGAATTTTCAATAAAACATGAAATTAAATAACGACCTCTCAATAAGACACATGTTTTGGGACAAATTCCAGCTATGAGTGTGTTAAAAATAAAGCCAGAAAAATCGTCATTAATTTAATTAATACTTGAACGTTTGAACAACCTACAATAAAATTACAATTACAATTAATTTACAGATTTGCAAAATGACGTCCATTTACATCGAGACATTTTTGACAATTGGTGACTATTTTTCGTACAACCCTAGCAAGTGTATTTCCATTAACACTATTTCTAAATGTATCCAAAACTCTCTGTCTCAGGATTTCTATGGTCGCAGGACAATCAAACTCGTAGACCTCATTCTTTGTGTGACCCCAGAGATAGAAATCCAAGGGCGAAAGGTCAGGGGATCTAGGAGGCCAAGATATTGGACCATTTAATGCAACAATTCTTTCATCAAACTGCTCCCTTAAGAAGTTCCTGACTTGAATGGTGTTGTGTGCCGGACATCCATCTTGTTGAAACCAGGTTCTTCTGAACTCATCTTCGGTGAGAGTAGCTCGTAAAGTCGGCACAACCTGGTTTCGCAAAAGCTGTAGGTACCTCTGTCCATTAGGTCATAGTCAAACAAAAATGGTCCTATAAGTCGATTTCCTGCCCCACACCAAACGTTACTTCCAAATCTGGTCTGTAGACGTCTCTCTGCCACTTCGTGAGGGTTTTCTACAGCCCAATGATGAATGTTGTGCTTATTAAAAACTCCACAATTCGTAAAATCAGTTTCCTTAAGTCCATGAACTATTGTGGGTTTGTATGGATAGTACTTATTCTTTTTTAACAGTCTTTGTACCCTTGATTTTGACACACGAATTTCCCGTTCTACCGTTCTTACCGATGCACTGGGGTTTTCGTTGACAGCTTGTAAAATGTTTCTGTCACGATTTTCATTTTCAATATTGTATCCGCTTTTAGGTTGTTCGAAGGCCCCATAGTTAATTAAATTAACTACAATTTTTCTGAAGTGGGTTTTATGAGGCTGCCGTCGTTCGGGGTACATCTCCAAATACCTCGCTAAGGTAATGTCGGCGTTTCTGTTTGACTGCAAGTAAAGCGCTAACATGTCAAACTTTTCTTCATTTGAATAGGGAATACCGGCCATTTTCAACAGGATTTTACAATTTGTGTGTCACGTTTATGATTTTAATGACAGAAAAGCGTACTACTTATGAAAACACTACTTTGAATTATTTAACGTCAAAGTCAGAGCCACCTTATATGGAAAAAATGAAACCCAATTTTACTGACAAATAAATCATGTCTTACTAATAATAATAAATAAGACCTAACTTTAGAAAGTATGATATTTCGATGAAACTCTAATCTTTTATGCACTTGTGAAACATCACTAAACTGGAAATATTGCGCTCTTTCAAAAAATCAAAAAATCCAATATGGCGGCAATAACAAAAATGAAAGTTGAGGCAGATTGTGGGATAACAAAAGACGATTGTGGCATGTCATACACGCCATCTTATTCGCCTTAAAAAAAGTGTCCCAATAATCTCACATTGTGACAGCTGTCAAATTAACCATTTCGGATTTACTGGCGAAAAACGAAATCCGCCATTTTCGGTTTTTCGCCGATATTTACAAAACCAATTGATCGATCGTAACTCTGAAACCGGATATCGAATGCTCTAAGCTTCCTCTAAAACTTTTCCCATTTAACCTTTGCCGTAAGTATAACAGAAGCCGAGATCCCTTTATATAGAAGCGAATTTAGTACACATTGTATAAACAAGTTTTAAGAGTCCATTTCAATCCGATCATCTTATTCGACATCAATGTACTGATCTGAAACCAATTTCAGTCAGACGATCCTACACATGAGAACAAAATGAAAGTCTAAGATGTTGAGTTGAAAACAGCTTCCGTCAACGTCTTAAATATAGAAACAAGATTTAAAATTGAAGTCTAAAATGCTGATTTGAATTAGCTTACAGCATGCAAAGTCAAGCATATTTATAAGCAAACTTGAAATCACATCTAGCGGATTCCTATGAGATAGTTAAACAAACACCTGGGGGCAATTTGGCTTTAGCACCTTTGTATGAGTCACCGAATCAACATCTGATATCAACATCTTAGGGTTGCAACTTGAATCTTGTTTAAATAAGCAATTGCCTTAACAGTAATTATTATTTGAAACTTAAAATAAATAATGGGCTTTTTCTGCTGATGGGTGACATGAAGAGTGTGATAGACAATTAATCGAAGGTAGTGATTTTAATTAACATCTTACGCTATGTATCTATTCGCTTACATTGCACCTCGAATTAATTTGATTGACGATAACTAATGCGCAGATATTGTTAATAATACAGTGCCGTTTCAAATTTCAAAGCAGCCCGTTCACTATAGTTGCAGGAATTTTCCATTAATTTTAAAAATATTCCATTAGATGGGAGTACGATGTTTTTCTTTCTTGCTTGTTTGATGTGTTTGCAACTGCTTGTTAGTTAGTTTATTTTGTTTTGGGGCTGCGTGACTATTGTTTATTTATTTATCGTAGGTTTTAGACTGTTTGTAGTCCTACTATTACATACGAGGACAAACAATTATTACTGAGAGTGAAGAAATTAGGCAGGCCATAGAAAACAAAAAATGTAGCTTTTTTTTTATGATTGTGGACCTGAACAGGCTAAATAAGGCCTATCGTGCTAAAGCACTCAGGAACACTTAGGAGGATGGATAGAGGGATAATGAATTGCCAATAGATGCCTATGAACAGCTACCTTAAATTTTCTCATATCATAAGTGAGAGGAAAGCAGAACTAGGAGATCATTCCAGAGTTTAGAAGCCGTGTAGAAAAATGTGGATTGCGCCCGTTTGGTACGACAAGTGGAGATTTGTACTGCATACTGATGATGTGAATGAGCGAACCGAGTGTTTCTCGCAAAGATAACCGGAGATGGTATCAAAGAATGTAATTCACCTGCACAATAGCCGTTGTAATAACGATAATACAAAGAAAGAACTGAAACCATCCTTCTATGCTCAAGGGACTGTATGTGAGAAGTTAAGGACGGGTCATTTATAAGCCTAATCGCTCTCTTTTGAATACGATCAACGATATCGAGAGCGTATTGGGGAGCACTAACCCAAAGGTGAGAATTATATTCCAGGTGAGGCTTCAGTAAGAGCAACTCTTTACTTGACATTTGTCGCTTTATTTGTTAATTTATCTTAAATAGCATTTGACCAACAATAATCAGTAAGTAGCGAGCAATGAAGAAAATAATGTATGCTGTGTTCTTTAGAAGTACTGGTCTAGTGAGTGCTATTACGCTAGAGGAGCAGAAGGCTGTCACAGCTAAATGGTCCATCGAACACTGTTTGCCGGAAGTGTTTAATAAAGTGCCAAAGGAGGGATTTCTTACATCACGATAATGCTTCTTCCCACACTGTAGAGCTAACTCGGCAGTATTTGGCTGCAAACAAGATTAATGTAATTGAAAACCGTCCCTACTCACAGATGGTAATGATCGACTTTTGGCTGTTTTTTTAGGCTATAAAAGAACTTACGAGGAAGAGGTTTTTTTCAGAGGAAGAGAGCGATACTGCTGTTCGGTGTTTTTTTAAGAGTATTGCTAAAGCTATTTTCAAATTTCAAGTTTCAAGTTATTTCAAATTTTAAGTTTTTCCGCCTTCCAATACTTTTACAATATACCACTAAATGGAGCCACGATCAGATTCTATTTCAGGAAACTTCCATTAGCTTTTTCAAAGATACATAACTAGATGGGACCACAAAGAAGCAAGGAGGCCTTTGCAGTGAGGCTAAAACTCTGTGACAAATTTAGGAGTCCCATTGTTAGAATACTATTTAAAATTTTAAGTTTACCCGTTATAACAAGTAAGGGGGCTTGGCAAGGAGCTAAGACCCGAGACCAAGTCGGAGAACACATTTCAGTCTACTTTAGAAAAATATTTAACTTTTGCTATCTGTCTGAACTGGATAAAATGAAGTTTTTAGCAATAGTGGCAAGTGATCTGAGGTGATGCCTATAAATCACTGAGACTAGATAATGGGCTATGGGTTTAGAAACGATAATGTGAGCTATTATTTAACTACCGAGATGGTCGAAAACTCGTTGACGAAAATTTCAATAAAATCGTTCAATAAATTCTAGGTGTTGCAATTTTTATGGAACTCAGTATATGTCACTAAACAACATCTAAAATTCAACAGTTGAAGGCCTTATCACTTACATTCACCATGTAGTAACGTCTTCGCTATTATCAATTTTTATAAATGCATTAAAGCTGAAGTTTATACGCATGAGGCAGTAAGCAAAATATAAATATCAAGAATACAACTAACTAGTAGATGTGTATATACGGAATCGCATTTTACAGGCACTATACACTAGGTGAGTAGGGCGAGACGCCCACAGTCTCACATCAATTTGTCGATCCGTCCCAAGGATTCTGAGGGGGATAAACATTCGTCAACGCCAAAATAAAGATTAAGAGGAGCAAAATCCTGCCCCATTCGGATGCCCGAGAAGGCAGGACTCAAGCGTGCTCGGTCATCAAAAGTACCAATATTCGGATACATTATATTAACATACGTGGTATCAGGTCGAATCTTAATGCTGTTCACCTACACCTTGAATAAGTGCAACCTGACACTGTTTCTATCAGAACCTCAACACGAAGCACTAATTTGCCTGACCTGCGGTTTCCCAGATACAACCTCCACTCTAACTGTCGCCTTAAGGCGGGGTATGTGCGTATACCAAGGTCAACGTAGATTGTAAGAGGATGTCCGCTTTCGAAAACAACAAATTCGACGTGATTTGGTTCAAACATTCTGGGCCCAAATTTTTTAAATTCTACTGATGTTTATATAGGTCTCTCAATGATAATACTACCTCTGATCACAGTTTCCATGTTGCGATATCTCAACTCTGGAAGATTTTAGTGTCTCCAACTCCAATTGACTTCAATTTTCATCTACCACTAATCCCGCTGGTCTTAGTACAGAAGCATTTGCTGTACCCTGTGATCTCACACAAATAACTTCCGAACCCACCAAAATCCCTGACAACCCTAACCATACTCCACATCTGGACCTATTCCTTACCAAATGGTAATCAAATAAATCTGTGAAAATCACTCCGACATATTGATGCAAGGAATAGTTGCAAAAATATCTTCACCAAAGCAAAAAATCCTCCCATGACGTCTCGCGACGGAGCTGTAGTAGCTGATCCTGCTGATAAAGCCAACCTGTTTATGGATTACTTTGCATCAAATTCATATTTTAATGAATCTGGTAAAATTGTGCCGTCGCCCAAATCTACCCCATACGCTATGAAACCAACCCACTTTCGATACAAACTCGTAGGATCAATTATCAATAAAATTGACTATCGACTATCGGCTATGGTCCTTAAAAAATGTTATCCCGAACTAGTGCTTGTATTGCCCAAACCCTTTTTTGAGTTTCTCTCATCGTGAAAGTTGGCACATTTCCAATCTATTCCTAAAAAGAGCGATAAAACCGATCCTTCAAATTATCGACTATCACTTCCATTCTATCGAAAGTCGTAGGAGAAGCTATCAACCATCAACTACTTTCGTTCTTCTTGTCCAATAAACTCCACAACGACCACCAGTATGCGTTCAGACAGAATCGTTCAACGGGTGATCTTTCATATGTTACCCAACTCTGGGATAACACACTAAAAGGTCCGGTGAAACAGTCGCAGTAGCTTTAACACTTTCAAAGGCTTTTGACCAGGTTTGGCACAAGCACCTACTTGCCAAGCTCACCTCTTTCGGCTTATCCGATATGCTCATCAATTGGATTTCCAGCTTTCTTGACAAAAGACGTACCCGTCGATGGTTTCTTTTCGAAAGAAACTACTATTAACGCGGTCGTCCCCAAGTATCAGTGATAGCTGCTGCTACACTTTTCCTGCTATACATAAATGACCTCATTTCCTCAACAACTGACCCTAATCATTGCTTTGCAGACGACAGCACTCTACATTGCGTTTTTTTTTCAGATTTTACACAACAATAAGTCTAGTCAGGACGTTACGTTAAAATGGCAGCCTCAATCAACAGAGAACGTATCCTGGAATGGGGAAGGAATAATCTATTCATATTCAACGCCGACAAAACCCAATGTTGCCTTGTGTCGGCTTAGATGACCAATCATTTCCTGCTGTAAGTATGAATGGCTTAGATCTCAAGTTTTCAAACTCTATTTCTACGTTAGGGATGTCCGTATCATCGAACCTGTCAACTGGGCATTCTATACAGATCTAAACAGTACTTCACATCGCAACAACTCCTTTTACTGCATAAGGCTCAAAACTTTATCTGGAATACAATTCCCACCTGCAGGTTAGTGCTTCCTGATACGCCCTTGATATGGTAAACCGCATCCAAAAAGAGCTATAACTTATAAATGACCAGTCTTTAACTTCTGACCTACAGTATCTTGAACATAGAAGAATAGTTTCGGTTCCTTCCTTGTTCTACCGCTATTACAATGGCAAATGTGCCACAGAAATACACTCCTTAATACCTTCGGAGACTATTTTCGCTAGGAACACTCGGTTTGCCCATTCACGCTATAATTACGCACTCCAAATTCCATCTTGTCACACGAAACAGGCGCAATCTACATTTTTCCAGACGGCGACCAAATTGTGGAATGCACTACACAGTTTCTGTTCTCCTCCAAACGTTGATTTAAGCAAATTTAGGGTAGCCGTTCATAATCATTTCTCGGCAGCCTAACAATATCCCTAACCCCTCAGAGTGCTCCTTAGTGCTAGAGCACGTTAGGCAAATCTTAGCTTTGCTAGGGCTCCGTCAGGTAATAAACAAAGTAGAACTCACCAGTAACTTGGTTGTATCGGGAATACCCAAACGTCTTACGTGATTTAACCTCGGTGTTTTAGGTAGAGATCGAGTCAAGAACGATGAATCCTCTTCTTGATGGAACCACATTCCGTCGTGGGGTATATCCGAATTGTCTTCATTTGGATATAAAACAGCTAATTTAGGAACTACCTCAAATGGTAGAAAATTTAGATAAACTTCGCCGGTTAAATTACCCTAAAAAAAATAAGGTCCGAAAATCTAGTTTCCCATCATTCCTGTCCATACATTAATTTTCTGCTGCTACTGCGTGTGTCTTAGATACCAGTATCGTGTGTTTTTCTTATTAAGCAAAACTTTACCTCCTCAATAAACAAAATATTTTTGTGGAAATTTGCGTTGCCTTCAAGTTGATGGGTTATTTCTTCACAAAATTCCATTCTGCGGCCCAAGTCGTCTGAAAATAACTCCTGAACTGCACACGCTTTGTGTGGTTGCCACTTTTCCATTTTAGGACGCTGTCTAGAGTAGATTTGCTTGTATTATAATATCGCGCAATTTGTCTAACGGAAACGTGGATTTTCCACGACGGCCAACATCAAATTTTCACTTGCTTCATTATTTTCAGCTACAGCTCTGTTCGTTTTTGGTAAGCCTTTAACAGAGCCCGAATCTTGAAATTTGTGCCAATTTTGCGTCTTCCTTCTTTCTCTATATCCCAGCATCATTAAAATTTCAGTAAGTTGCCTTTTGGGTAAATAAACCATTTCTGTTTACTTCAAAAGCGTATTTCACTCACAAATCGATGTAAATAAGTTCAGTAAAAGTATTAAAGTTTTATATCATTGGAAAGAGAAAAAATATCTCTATCAAATGAGTACAACATAGGGGTACCTTGTCATTTAACACCCTGTATATTTTCTCTTCATAATGATATATGTTCTATTGAAACGCGTAGAGAAATAAATAGTTATATAAAATAATTAGTACTGCAATAAGACAGATAATAGGCCGATTCCGTTGCCATTTCATGCCAAGTTACCAAATTGTGTGTGGCGGGTATCAAGGTCAACTAAGATTACTAGTCAGTGTCCGTTTTGTGCACTGTCTTGATTTGTGGCTTTCATCACAGTCCGTCAGGGGATAGTTCGGGTTCCACACTCGACAGCGGCAGAATGTGAAGTGCCGGACTAAGGAAGTTGTGGAGTTGGTGGCCTTCGAGGTCATTCGCATAGCGTCATTGACCGATGGCAAAGCAATCGAATGGAGGATTTCGTTGGCGAGGATATCTACGTAACAGATCACACAGGAAAAGGAGGGTGCTTGGGGTGTTGTGGTGTAAGGACGAGGACCGGATAACTATTGCAGGGTCACGGAGGGATTACCAAAATGCTGCCGCAAACTAAGTTGCGTACCATCTGGTAATTGAGAGAAGGTCTCCAGGAGACAGGTATGGTTGTGGGGTTACCGACTCATTACTCAATTTTCCAAACGGTTTCTTGCTCGTGTGCAATAGTTTGAAAGTGATGATGCTGATTCCAAAATGTTGGAAGCAAATGCAAATACAGATAGAATTTTAGAAGAAGATGGATAATCAAATATAGAAATGCAGGAGTTTATAAAAATCAAAGTTCACTTTGTAATAGCATTATTCTATTTTTTTTGTAATTATCGGCTCAATTCAGTATTTATCCAACTATTCTATTCTAAAGTAGACAATCAAATTAAAAAAAAGCCTTTGTTCGTAATGTGAACATTCCTGTGTATTCTAAAATTTTATTTATATCTATAGAAAGCAGTAGTAACACTTATTTTTTAGCAGCAAACAATAAATACCCATCACTTCCAACTTTCAACTCAATACTTCTAATTGCGTGCAAGGAGTATGCTTTATATTTAACAACACTCCAATAATTCTCAGTATACTTTTTTTGGAAACGATCTCTAAATGCACCACATACTGCAGCATTGAAAGTTCCATCAGTTGTCAATATTGATTCTTTTAGAAAATCTGCTGCATCTGCTTGCATTTTAGCTGACATATTAAAAACTCTCTTGATTATAACCTAGAAAAACATTTAATTCATGGTTGATGCGTATAGTAGTGAACTATATACCAAGGTAGAGAACACAGTTTTCAAAGCCGAGCTATATTATTTCCTGAGTGTCAAGGGAAGTAAGACAGTGAGGCAAAGAAAATCTTCTCCATCGTGGTTTGTATATTATATTATTCACTACTAGCACAGTTTTTGAAATGTTTATAAATTTTTGACGTTTCACTTTGTTGACATAACAACGTTATGCCACAATAACAGTCTCATTATTAACTAGAGGTCATAATATCTTATTATTTACCTAGGGGGAGAAACTTTAGTCATGCTTTAAAAAGTGCTAGTGGTGAATAAAAATGCATATACTTACTTGGGGTTCGTTATTAACATTGTTGGTTGGGTAATAACCAAAATTTTGCCCTATTGCTACATTAATAGCAATACATAAATAAATTAGGGAAAAGATTTTAGGATGCATGGTTTCTTTCACAGATGATGTTTGATAAAGCACTCAATAACACCTTAACAACGGATCATTAGAGTTATGCAATTTCTGTTTTTGCAATATTAGCATAAATGCAATTTTTTTATGAAATACGATAACCTTTCTCATCCTCGTGCGTAAATATGATTTTTGCTATTTAGGTCAAGAAAATTTGACCTCACATTCTCTAAATACAGAAAATGCCGAGAGGCCTAAAAAAGTAGTAGTTATCAAATGAAAGGAAACTAGTTTAGGCACTGAAAGTATTTTTTTTGTTCGTTTGTTTCGGTACATAAATAAATAATAAAAAAACGTCTGTAAACAAACACGGGTGGCCAATATTGCGTGGGTGGAAGATTATGGGTTTATTAAGGAATACTTCTAAAGTTTGCTGATGTGATGTGGTGGAGTACCTTTAAGGCTATAAACCTAAAATATTTTCATTTGAATTACAAAGTTTATACAGAGCGATGTGTATGGAAGTTTCATTTTTTAAATGGAACCCCATGTATATTATTACATATTTGGAGTCCTTGGTCCATTCTAATCCTACTTTATGTATTATACATGGCACCTAAAACGAATCGATTAGCCGCAGTACATTATTTTTACAAAAAAAGTAGATGTCTGAAAAAATACCGCTCTACGATGTTATTAGGCATGAAATGTACTAGCGTAGACCGGATGATCAAGTTCGAATTCTTCCCGTGTTTAGAGAAATTACTGTGTCAATTTAGGAAATTTCAATCAATAATAACTCGATTTTTTCAAATAGAACGGTCCGCTATTTCAATTTCTGAATAATTTGCTGTATTTTTCAATTTTTAGTTTGTATTATCTAGTAACCCAAGGAAAGTAAACAAAAAACGATTCACATTTTAAAACATTATTTATTAAGTGGAAAAATACATAAACACAATAAACAAAATTACGAATTAAAATAAATATAAAAATAATTTTAATAAATATTCAAAATGTCTACCACCTTGTTCTAAGCAAATTTGAATTCTACGACGAAAAGACTTTTTAACCCAATTTAACATTATTGGGTTGATAGTTGCAAAAACGTTTCGGATTCTATTTTTGATATCTTTCGCAGTGGTGGGTAGTTCGACATACACTTTTTCCTTAACGTACACCTTCAAAAAAAATCAAGCGGAGATCTCGCTTGCCATCGTGTTGGTCCATCCCCTCCTATCCACTTTTCAACAAACGAATTAGGTCATTCGCTTACTTCATCGACACGGAATAGAGGTGCGCCATCTTGTTGAAAAAAGACATGTAGCTAATTTAAGCTAGCGGTACATCTTCAAGGAGTCCAAATAATTTACTATCGAGGTAATTCAAGTAAGTTTAAGTTCGAATTTAGAATACCGTCGAAGAAAAAGGGACCAACAACTGAAGTGCCGAATATGCCCGCGCAAAGATTAATCGCCCATTTCTCTTGACTACGAACTCGGAAATAGTGAGGATTTTCATCTGAGTAATAATGAAAATTGTGCTGGTTAACAAATCCATTGCGATGGAAGGTACACTGGTCTCTAAACATGATTTTATCCAAAAATTGTACATTTTCATTTAACTTTTGTTTTACCCAATTGCAGAAATAATCCTGCTTTGAAAATCGGTCTCCTTCAGCTCTCGATGTAGTTGGAAGTGAATTCGTTTTTTTTAAATTATTCTTCTGACAAATGTTCTACTTACTTGAAAATCTCTTTCGAGTTGTCGTGTACTCGTATGGGGATTTTATATTACTGCAGTTAGAATATTGAGTTGATTATCTTCGTTCGACGCAGGCTTAATTATTTCCTGGTTTTCAAATTATTCCTAAATCCTAAATCAAATCAACAGATTTTTGAATAATTCTTCTCTTAGATGACGTTTCCGGTCAGGATATCTTGAACTGTACACTCACAAGAAACGGATTTTGAAGAGCATTCTTCAAGAATAAAAACCATATCAATCATTTCATTTTGAGAAAAATTTTCCATTATTATCAGGTAAATTTAATGTTAACTACTCAAAAAGGGCTCTAACCAGAAATAGCAGCACCAACTAGTACCTAATGTCACAGTAAAATTAAAGTGACAGAATTGGTTTATCTTTCACAGCCTGCTAGTTACTCATAAAAACTGAAAATTGAATAATACAGATTAATCAGAAATTGTGCAATTAAAAGTAATCTACCGAAGATAGATACCGACAAATTTGTGTCGTTAGAAAGGTAACAAAATTCCACATTTGAGGCATAGATATCTAATTTTTTTCAGGCATCTACTTTTTCTAAAAATGACGAATTGCGGCCAAACGATTCGTTTTAGGTACCATGTGTGATACATGAAGTCGCACTAAAATTGACCAAGGAATCCAAATATGCAATAATATATAAGGGGTTCCCTTAAGAAAAATACAGCTTTGATATAAATCGCCCTGTATAAACTTTGCGATTCAAGTGAAAATATTTTAGGTTTGTAGACAATCTTCCACCACGCACTATTGGACCACCCTGTATGTGAACATTAAGTTTAATCTGTTAGCCTGATTGGTGAAGTGCCAGAAAGTTTTCGTTGAGAGAGGTCGGTTAAATGTTCCGTTGCACTATCATTAAGGTAGTGTTAGCTGAAAACTGCTCCAAGGAAATTCTAGACTGA
The DNA here is from genome assembly GCA_036346205.1 of Vesta saturnalis. Lineage (NCBI taxonomy): Eukaryota > Metazoa > Arthropoda > Insecta > Coleoptera > Lampyridae > Vesta > Vesta saturnalis. The sequence continues at coordinate 2,589,698 of JARFJB010001727.1, read as the reverse complement.
AATACAGTTGGAATGTCGTAAGCAAGAATGATGAATAGGATAGAGGCAGAACTTCGCGGTGCGTCTGCTGTGAGTTGAAAAGGCGTATGGTATTTTAATTTTGACCAACTGGTACGAGAGCAGGAGTGTAGAAAAGTGAAGCATGTGTGTCAGACCCTGGCAAATGCATGCGTAAAAACCGGATAATGCATTGATTGTAATTGAATGTTCTAGTGGTTCTTGTAAGTATCGTAAACGGATCGTGAAATGTTCGGTTAGGTTTATAGCCAAATTGACTCTCAGGAACTATATTTTTGGTTTTTATCTAGCCTCTTAGTAGCATGGCTAAAATCTGCCCAAAGTATTTTGCAAGACTGCTTACGAGGGAAACAGGTTTGTAAAAAGAGGGAGTCGTTAAATCATGGTGGAAGCAGACTTCCAAATTGTCGGCAAGTGCTAGAGTGTAATGCGTTTGTTGTAGGTATTCGTTGGTATGTGTAAGGCTTCTTAGGCCAGTATCGTAGGATTTGTGGGTTAAATGAGTTGGTTTGGTGTGGCGTGATACGAACAAAGAAAGGACTCACGTTGTCCAGTTGGCAATGTTCAGGTTTCGAAATAGTAAAAAGTGACATTCTAGGAGCTCTTAATGGAGTTGTCAAAATGTGGACGGTTTGCATAGAAAGACTGAACCTGTTGTCCTTTCTTTAGTAAGTAGAAACAAAGTTGTCTTAAGGGTACGTGAAATGTGATTTAGAGTTGTTTTTATTCTGGTCAGTTGAACTGCCAGAAGTGGGGATGTTATTTTTGTCTTAGATTCTTCAGCGTGCCTATTGGTTTCTCGCCTGACTAAGGCGTTCGGGGGTTATATTTTGTGCTGGTTCCCTGAATCGCAATAATGAAAGTAGATTGACGGTTTTTCTTCGATTCAGTTTATCATATGTTGGCGTAGATGTTTGTGGGATGTCTATTGGCTTGAGTGGTTTTGACAACTTTCGTCATAAAGTTACGTTGCAGATGGCTCTCTTAGCATCTTGAGGTGTTAAAAGATCATCAGAAAGACTATCGGGGCCAACTTGATTATATAAACAAAATAATATAATTGAAATAAGGAAGTGCACTGTCGCAACAACACATTTCAGATGCTGTACGTGAGGGTGTAATTGAAAATGGGTAGTAATTTATTGTGCTGGTAGGTAGAATTCTCAATTGTCTGTGAGTTTTGTTTATGTAGTGTGTGTGTGTGTGTGTGTGTGTGTGTGTGTGTGTGTGTGTGTGTGTGTGTGTGTGTGTGTGTGTGTGTGTGTGTGTGTGTGTGTGTGTGTGTGTGTGTGTGTGTGTGTGTGTGTGTGTGTGTGTGTGTGTGTTTGTGTGTGTAGTGTGGGTGTAGGTGTAGGTGGTGTAGGTGGGTGTAGGGTGGTGTGGTGTGGGTGTAGGTGTAGGTGTGGTGTGGTGTAGGTGTAGGTGTAGGTGGGGTGTGGTGTGGTGTAGGTGTAGGTGTGGTGTAGGTGTAGGTGTAGGTGTAGGTGTAGGTGTAGCTGTAGGTGTAGGTGTGTGTGTGTGTGTGTGTGTGTGTGTGTGTGTGTGTGTGTGTGTGTGTGTGTGTTATCGATGTTTCCAGCGTTGAATGTAATGTGTTGTATGTGCTTTCCCGCAAAACTTCAGTTGAGTAGCGGATTTACTGCATATGGATCTGTAACTATCGCCATAGATGGGGAATTGAATGGAGCGTGTTAGACACAGGTGGGATCGCTATGTAATGACCTTTGGATCATTATGTAGTCATATGTACATTTATTTATGTTTCTATAGGATTGAGACTCTTGTAACCTCTTGTACAATATCAGCCCCCACTATGGTAGCAATAATCATTTTGCAAATTAGCTTCTATTTTATTCCCTGTTGTTACAAGTGAAGTTTACAAAGTTTTTAAACTCTAACTCAACGGTTATTACACTATAGTGGAGTATCGTGTATAAATTTATTAGGTATGCATAGGGTAATTTTGAATTGAGTGCTAAACATGAATTACGCCATTATTGGCTCATTCGATGGCTACTTTAAACACGCATGATTAGTTGTTTTGACCATGACACAAGGAACATCCTGTAGAATAAGTATTTTCAATACGTATGATGAATTGTAAGGTTACAAATACTGCATACATTGAATTCTTATTAAAACAAATCACAGACAGACCATAGTCAGTCAAACGAAATTTGTGTCACCATATTAGTTAACATGACAATAGTTTTGACAACACTGTGTCATCAGATTGAGTATTTTAACTAAGTTTACTTCCTTCCTCATTCCACTTCATTCAACAGAGTTTATTAAAATTTTAGATATTTAACAATACATATAGATTATAATGCAAAGTACAATTATAACTAAACCAAATATACAAAGTATAGTGTTATGTTGGTGGTGCGCTGCTCAGGAGTCTTCGTTCTATTCAGCGCATGCGTTGTGTAGTTATTGGTTCGTGATCTTGATGGAACGCTGTAGACATAATGTGGTGTAATTTGTTGGTTTCCAAAAAAGGTCTTTGTGTGGCTGGTATGATTGATGTTGATGCCTAGGATATCTGCAGTAAAAAGAAAAACGTAAAAGTTTAGTCGTCACGATTGCCTGCTCAACGATAGCGGGGCTATTGCTGTGCAGTGACACCGGCGATACTGTCCGATGCCGGATTATCGCCTTAAGTCTTCGATGGAGATACGAAGACGAACGACGTACTGCACATGCCAGATCCTCCTGAAGCCCTTTTCTGTTGGAAGCGTCACCAGCAGAAGCGTGATTGATCATCTTTGTTTCTTTATCCTGAAACAAAATATGGTATTAAGATCGCGTTCGTGAAATTCAGATCAGACGTCGCTCTCGGAGATCTCTACAGATACTCTCTGTAGAATCACTTCGAACGTACGCTCACTCATCGCCTGATAGGTACGATCGGATTACCATGCTTATCCATGTACAGCGTAATATTGTCACGGTACTTGGTTGTGGTAGGCTGTATCCTGTGTTCATCGCTGATTGCCTTCGCCTTCGCACGTGAAGGTGATCCTTTGTTGGTCCAATTCTTGAGAGAACCCTCTCCCTGTTAACGGCGGTAACGCGGTTGGTGTGGGCGTAGTCGGACGGTCCACCGATGTCTTCTTTGGCTTCTTCGTCCGTAGCCGGAATTCTTCATCGGGCAATAAGGACTCGTTGTCTATGGGGTCGTGGATAGGTAGCGCAGCTACTAGAGTTGTGGTGGACGGAATCTCTTCTGTCTTCTTTTTTTTCTTCTTTTTCTGTTGCTGTCCTGGCTGCTAGAGAGATCCCAGATGCCAGTCGGCAGAGTAGACATATAGCAGCGCTCTAGGTGAAGCACTCTATCCGGCATCGTGATAACGATGCTGATAGAGGCTGGTCGATTTAGTTCTCTTTTAACGCTTTAAACGATTAACTTGATATTTACTATTTCAAACGCAGATAGCGATTGAAGTGTCCTTCAAATCGATAGACTATTATAGATTTGAAGATAATATGATAAAGTATACATAGTATTCTTTTTGTGTTAATAGTTCTCTGCTCAGGAGTCTTATTCCTGTTCAGCGCGTGGGTTGTGTGGTTGTTCTGTTGCGTGATGTTGATGGTATGCTTGTTGACATCGTGTTATTTTGTTTTTTGGTTTCCAAACAAAGGTGTTAGTGTGGGTGGTGTTGCTGACGAAGTTAGTACTGGGTGGACTATCCTGCTGTCTCTTGTTGGTGTAGTTAAAAGTTTTTCTTCAGATCTCTGAAATAGAAGGGAAAACGAACGTGTAAGTGTGGTCGTCACAATTGTTCAGTTACCGATAGTGGAGCTATTATTGTGCAGAAGTAGCATAGGCTTTCTGTACCGTAAATCGATACAGAACTAGTAGGAAACTAGTAGGACAGGAAATGGTTCAGGAAGTCGATAATAGTATACTTATCCGAGGCATCCCGTGTCGTTGCCGTTCCGGAGAATGCTTACCCGAAATGGACAGACACCTCCTGACCGTACGTGCGGATCACTCCCCACAGGTCGGCCGCAGTTGCAACTTAGTTAGCGCCGCTGACACCTTGCGAATAACAGGTAGGGTCATCTCCAAATCTGAGCCTCCGAGGAAGCCCAGAATGGAGTCGAATCCCTAAAGCGTTTTCTCAAATTCGGTACTTCCGCCTTCTCGCTACCACTCGCCGTCGCTTTCTCCCTCGGACTAAGGATTAGCGGAGGCACTTTCTCCCTGGTGTCTACTGCGGCTTGCGTCGTCGTCTGGCTCATTGTTGTTGGTGTATCCATGTAATCCACCAGTGGCGTGAACATGTTGTCCGTCGGGGCGGCTTTGGCAGGCAACGTTGGGGGTCTCCTTCGGCCTCTTCTCTGCTTGACTAAGTCATCGGCGCTAGAGGAACTGGGGCGGGGTGAAAAAGAGTTTTAACCTTTTGACCAGGTTTGACACAAGTGCCTACTTGCCAAGCTCACTTCGTTGGGCTTATTCGATACGTTCATTAATTGGATCTCCAGCTTTCTTGACAAAAGACGTATACGCGTTGTCCTCGATGGCTTCTTTTCGAAAGAAACTACTATTAAAGCGGGCATACCCCCAGGTTCATTGATAGCTCCCACACTTTTCTTGCTATACACAAATGACTTCATTTCCTCAACAACTAACCCGATCTATTGCTTTGCAGACGACAACACTCTACATTGTAGTTCTTCTCAGGTTTTCCACAACAATAAGTCTAGTCAGGACGTTACAGTGAAAATAGCAGCCTCAATCAACAGTGACTTAGAACGTATCCTTGAATGGGGAAGGAATAATCTACTCACGTTCAACGCCGACAAAACCCAGTGTTGCCTTGTGTCCGCCAAGAAAGACCGATCATTTCCTGCAGTATATATGGCTTAGATCTCTTCTTTCAAACTCTATTTCTATGTTAGGGATGTCCGTATCATCTAACCTTTCATGGGTTGACCACCGTTTGTCAGTCAGTAAAACAGCTGCCCGTTAATTGTGCTTTCTATACAGATCTAAACAGTACTTCACATCGCAAGAACTCCTTTTACTGTATAAGGCTCAAATTCGGCCTCATCTGGAATACATTTTCTATTTCGGGGTCAGTGCTCGCCAATGTGCCCTTAATGAGGTAAGTCGCATCCAAAAAAGAGCTATAACGCTTACAAATAACCCGTCTCTGACTTCTGACCTACAATCTCTTGAGCGTAGAAGAATAGTTTCAGTTCTTTTCTTAATCTACCGCTATAACCATGGCAAGTGTGCCCACGAACTAGACTCCTTAATACTTAGGTAATTTTCGCTAGGAACACTCGGCTTTCCCATTCATAATATAATCACGCACTGAAAACTACATCCGTTACAAAGCTTTTGATTCACAATAGACTTTGATACAAGACGATCAAGGTTTGATTTTTGGGACAAACATTTTTTGTGCATTATAGTCAATCCTAACATTATGATTTAAATAGTCAAACTGTAAATTAGATAGTGATTATAATAAGTCAGTATGTATCACCGTCAAAAACACATTAGTAGTAAGTATCCCTCTTAGTATATTGGATATTACAGTGTTCGATGACCCATCTCCTTGCTCCAAATTGTTTTGCTTTAGTTGCAGATAAGCTTTTGTTCCTGGTGCTCAATTTTATGTAGTTAGGAATCACATCCTTTTTCAAACAACCATTATAAGACCAAATATTCTGTATGTATATTCTGCATCCTGACATACACTTAAAATGACATAGCGCCAAATGTCTGGTTTCAGATACGTTTGACATATTTATTAAGCTGGCTTCTAATGGATGATTGAACATATCAATGGTGTTAAGAATTTTCAATATTTGTGAACATTCCTTAAACCGAACTGCATGTATAAGGAAAAAAAATTAAAAATTGATTTAATTATACTTCCACATTCCAAGTCTCTAAACCAGTGAACCCAAACTTTAAACAGAACCTAACTTCTGTCTAATGGATTTCTATCAAATGGTGTGATTCTGCAGGCAAATCGTTTAGCCAAATAGAAGAAAAAGCAAAAAAGTAGTATAATTAAATGAATGATTTGCACATTTTTAATCCTTACGCATTTACTACGTTTTAAGCAATGTTCACAAATATTAAAAATTCTTAACATCATTGAAATCTAGAAAACCATAGACATTTCCATCTATCTTTTCAATAACTTGTTCTAGAACTATTTGTATATCTTCACAATTTCCTTTATTACACAGAGTTTTATCATTCATCATAATTAATACATAGTAGTTCCCTTATGAACAAAATTAAGTGTTTAGGATAATGTTGAACCAACTATGAATACTCGCAAGCTTTAATCGTACATCCTATTTGGCTTTACACTGTAAGAAAAGGAATAAGCTTGAAGAGAGGAGTTATAAAAATACGTCATGTGTAATGTTGGTTGCCTATAGCATCTACATTCCCAATGCATTGACACGCTTTTTTTAAGTGTACATAGTCCGTTTGTATACATTTAAGAAAAATTCCCTGTATAAACATAAATAAATCAACATGTAACTTTACATAACGATCCAAATGTCGTTACATGGCTATGCTACCTGTGTCTAACCCGCTCCATTTGATACCCCAACTGTGACGATAGTCACATATTCACATCCTGCAAATCCACTACTCAACAAGTGTAACAACTGCGGGAAAGCACATACAACATACTACATCCAATGCTGGAAGCGTCTAGAACATATCATACATTTCCTCTTCATTACATAAACAAAACTAACAGCAAAATTGAACTTTACCAATTACGAATACTATCTACCAGCACGCTAAACATCTACCGAGGTACCGCTCTACTAGTCAAAAACTCCATCTCGTCTACCCAATTTAAATTACATCCTCACATACAGTGCACTTCCTTCCTTCAAGCAAATTATTTTCCTTACATAACCCACATGACCACGATACCCCTTCGGATGATCTTTTAAGACTTCAAGATGCTAAGAGAGCCATCTACAACGTAACTTCCATTATAACAAACACTGTCAAAACCACCACCCCCCACTCAGGCCAATAGACATCCCACAAACATCTTTGCCAACATATGATGAACTGAATCAAACAAGAGCTGCGATCCACCGTTCAGGAATCCAGCCTATTACACAGAATATAACCGCACTAACGCCTTAGTCACATAGACACACCGAAAAATGCAGGATAAACGGTGACATCCCCACCGGAACGGTAAGCGGTGCTGGCAACAGTTTAACAACTGCATTATAAGTAAATTTAGTTTAGTTACTCAATCTGATGAAGGCACAGTGCTGCCGAAACAATTGTCATTTTAAGTAATATAGAGAAACTTTAAAAACAGTGTTTGTTTTATTTACACTCATGTTATATGGAGCTACATCAAGCAAAAGCCATATGACTACACCTTTTCCGAACGAAATTCGTATAAGAATTTTCAATATGGCGTCTAATAGGCTAAAATTACAAAATATAATGTTCGCCCTTTATAACAGCCTGTCTACGCCTTTTTCCAACGAAACCAGCCTATAAATAAAGGTCTTTAGTACTAGTTAATTAATATGGCCGACACAAGCTGGCGTCCAATAAGATATCATAAAATTTAGTCTTTGCACAGATTATGACCAAATATTCCCTCAACGAAGTTGTTCTATAACAAAAGGTTCTGAATATGGCGAATTCAAGATGGCGTTGAATAAGATGCTATAATAAGATCTTGTATATCGTAAAAATATGAGTAAACTTTTTCCCAACGAAATCGGTCTATAAATAAATTTAGTTACTCGAATCGATTTTTTAGAAAGTGTTTTGGCTCATAATCGAGGTAGGAACCAAGGAAGACCATTTTTTAACTGTTATAGAAGAAACGTAATAGGAAAGCAAAGTTAGATATTCGTTGGCTCTGAAGGATTCATTTTATGAGAAGATATAACATTTTGTACTATTTTTGTCATGCTTAACATAACCGACCTAATGCGAAATTGGCACTTTAATATCCTAAGACCTTTAGGTGTATTTACAGGGACGGATGGACGAATAAGGCTCCCGTAATAGTGCATTCTTTTCATGGGAGAAGAATTTGATAAAAGATTGTGTGTCCAAATGGAAACACACTTTTCAGCAATGGTCCATTCCGAATCACAATTAACTAATTTAAACATTTTGTATTTATAAAAATGCGTTCTTACTCTAATGACTAGCATTAAAAAGATTGTGGCATTCGAACTCGGTGAAAAAACCTGTCTTCATTATTTCAAAATTCCTGTGAATTTATGTTAAAACACTCTCAATGGTAGCATGCGAAATGATCAATGCGTCGGAAATAAAATTTTCATATCAAGCTCATCCTTTATCGGCCTTTCACCGGTCTCACCTTATCTAATGAGCAAATAACCATGTTTTCTGTGACGTGCCTTTTTTAGAATGTGAAATTAGTTCTGTATCGTGTGAAGATATTTCCTGGGTTTGTTCATTTAATTAACGATAAACAGACTTTATACCGGGTGTCCGGTCTAATACCCGAACATAGGAATTTAACATTGGAATGAACGTTTTTGCAGACCCTGTTCGCCAATTCAACCGAGAGAAAAGCTAATGGTGTCAATCAAAAGGTAAAGTGATTGCACATCCAAAGATACTAATTACAAGACTGAAATACGAAATGTTTAGTTTAAAACTCTAAATAAGTAATTGGCATTTTTTAAACATGATATGTCTTGTTTTCCAATCTGTTTCAAATGTGTCAGATAATTTTAAAAAGTATTTAACGTTGATTAATATTGTCGTCCATGTAATTAACTTTGAAATGAATGACCGCAATGAAGAAAGAATTTTCAAAAAATTTAAACGGTATGAATCAGAAAATTGAAACTGATTAAGACAAAAGACGTAATTATGGATTTTAAAATACTAAATTATAAAATTAGAGTTTTAAATCTTTATTGTTAAATCTGAACAAAGACAAAGAAAATTAAAATAGAATACATATTCAAATAAACCTCCGCTTTGAAACAAACAAGACCCCAATCTATTATAAAAACCTCTTCTAACGTTAGCCAATTGTAATTAACCGGCACTCGTTTTCTATTGCCTCCCTCAAAGAATTGATATCTGGGTGGTGCCTTTTATAAGTTTTTACTTTGAAGGAGGTCCCACAAGAAGAAGTCGCAAGGGGCTAAATCAGGAGATCTGGCAGGTCAATTTATTGTACCACCTCTACCTACCCAACGATTTGGAAACGAAACATTAAAAAAATTTCTAACATCTAAACCAAAATATACAGGACACCCGTCATGTTGAAACCAGATCTCCTGATTTTCTCTTGCAACTTCTCCTAATTCAGGCCCAACCTTGGTTACTAATACTACTAAACAATTTTCTGAATTTTAATTTTCTTCGATTTCAAACAGACCAATAACGTTATTGTTAAAAATCCCAGCCCAGATATAAATTTTTTGAGGATACTGAGTTCGCGTACTAATAGTCACTCGAGGATTTTCTTGGGCCCAATAGCGAGTGTTTTGAACATTTGGTTCGATATTGAGTGTAAACGTACACTCGCTTGTAAAACAAAGTGTACACAAAAAACGACGACCAGTATTAGCGCGCTCTAGCATTTCTTCACAGAATACACTCCTGCGCTCCTCGTCAAAATTGAAAATTTCTTGATGACACTGGGTCCAAGTTTACAGTCGCTAAAATACGTTCTTCAGTGTGATCAACTAATTCTACTTGTTGATTTCCTGCTATATAATTATTATTGATTTTAGTGTTTTAATTCTTAAAAAAATTTATTTACCACCCCTAGATTCTGATTCAACAGAAATATTTCCAGATATTTCAAATTTCTGTACATAATGGATAATGGTACTTACAGACGGTATAGGTCTGTTATCAAAATTAACGCAAACAAATCTCTAACCCTCCGTAAGCTAACATCACTGTAAAAGGTTTTTACCATGAAAAGTCTTTCTTCATTGCAGTAGTTTTTCATTTTAAAGTTAATAACATGGACGACAAAGTTAAACAACGCTAAATATTTTTTTAAATTATTTGACACATTTGAAACACATTGGAAATCAAGACATATCGTATTTAAAAAACTCCAATTAGTTAATTAGCGTTTTAAACTAAATATTTCATCTCTTAGTCTTGTAATTAGTACTTTTGGATGTGCAGTCATTTTACCTTTTGATTGACACCATTAGTTTTTCTGTCGGTGGAATTGGCGAGCAGGAATCTGCAAAAACGTTCATTTCAATGTTAAATCCCCATGTTCGGGTATGAAAACGGACGCACGGTAGTATAACCTAATAACCTAATAATAAATACTTAACTTTGTCGTTTCTAAATCGTATATTTTATTAAGAATTGTAAAGAATTTATACGTTTTTAAACAATTATAGTTATCGTCGGGTATAAATATCAACTATAACGTTTTGTGGTGGTGCCTACATTGCAATTGACGTTTCTTGTTTATGAATAATGAACGTAGCAAACGAAAAAAGATCTACAGCTGCAATGTAAAAAGTCAATAGTAGCAATAAACAAACTAAATAGTTTAGTTCAAATTAAAATGTAAATACCGAGTGATCAATCTCAAGTGTATACCACGTGATCAAAATATTTAAGTTGGTACCACTGATAGGTTGGTAAGAAACTGTATTGCTCTAGCTACTCTAGAGCATGGTTTGAGTAAAAACTACGACCAGTTTCAAATCTGTATGAAGGTCATTAACTTATACATATTATGAAATATTATCTTAATTTAAATAATGACTATTTTGTAGTTGATTAGACTGCATCCCTATCAAATACAACAAAAGAAATAAAATATTATTTAATGATTGGATTAAATCATTACAAAATAATGAATCTTAAGTATTTAAATGTTATAATTTCATTATAATTAAATAAAATTTACAGTACATGTTTATGGAATGACAATGTCTTTTGCAAATTTTTTTTAACTCCTTAGGTACACATTAGTTATCACACTTTGCTTTACAGCATATGTTCAAAATGACCGCCATTAAATTGTAAACATAAGTTCACCCTACGTTGCATATTCGCAAATACATTTTGTAACATTTCGGCACCAATATTATGAACTTCATCTCGCAATTCTTGAAGAGTGTGCAATCTTCTGCTGAACACTTTGTTTTTTAAATAACCAAAAAGAAAAAAGTCTAACAGTGTCAAGTCTGGTGAATTCGGTGGCCAACGATTTACACTAATGATTCTATCTTCAAAGAAGTCTCGTAAATAATTAATTGTAGCCTGTGCAGTATGTGGGGTAGCGGAGTCATGCTGGAAATACCTGTTTCGTAATTCACGATCATCCAAATTATTAATAAATGGTTCTAAAAGTATTTCCCTGTATTTTGCCGCAGTAATTGTGCTATCGAAAAATAGTGGTCCAAATATTCGTTGTCGCGACATTGCTATCTAGACACCGACCTTGATAGGGTATAAGGTAGTTTCTCGAAATACATGTGGATTTTCTGCAGACCACGTACGATAATTTTGGCTATTTATGTAACCGGACAGATGAAACCAAGCGTCATCAGAAAAAAAAGATACATCCAGTAAATTATTGTTCATCGTATTGTTGAACCATTGACAGTAGTTTACTCTAAGCTGAAAATCTCTATCTCGCAACTGTTGTAATACCAACACCTTGTACGGGTACTAATGTAAATTCTTCTTTACTGCATTGTGGACACTTCCATAGGATACATCTAAAAATTATTTATGTAAAATTATGTTTGTATGGTAAAATTTTTCACACGTGTTTGTGCAGATAGTTTTCGCAAAGATTTATTGGGGCTTGCAATCATCCTTGCTTGGATATCTGCTAAGGTGTCCTCTGTTAAGACAGTAGCCGAACCTTCACGTTTGCGTTTTAAAACACTACCAGTTTCCATGAATCGAGCTATCAATCGATTACGATGTTGACTAAATGTTTCGTAACTAATATTTTCATTTGGGTACTCAACAGTAAATTGGTCGATTCATGATTGCAATGAATAATGCCATTGCCCATTACCATCTTGGAAGCCGCTACGAAAATGAGCCACAACAATGAATGTGTCGTGTTCGATTGAAAACGGCATGACGATTAAATTCGATATCACAATTTGAAATTCAAAATATATAATTTGTCTTGATATAGACAGTTTGTAAATAACTCAAGAAAATACAAAAGTGAAAAACGAAGGTATAATATGACATAAACTGACACAAACTTAAACGACTAAAACCACACTAAAAATCCAAAGCAGCCAACTGCAAAACACAACAATATTAACAACTAGGGATTTTTGTCATACCACTACAGTACACTTGAGATTGATCACGTTGTAGTAATAAACAAACTAAATAATTTAGTTCAAATTAACATGTAAATAGTAACTTTTTTATTTAAAGTTGGTACTACAATTATAATGAAAGATATCAACTCGTTTGTTTTATTATATTATCAATCCCATAGTACAATTAATTTAGATATGTTGTTGATGACTAAAGCAACACAAAAATATACGCTACTTACGCCGAAAGTCGCATACTGTAATACATTCTTATGTGGCGCTTTTCGCATCGCATTAATGTTCGTTACACTATGCGCTATTTATATACAATACTATTAATATTAATTAGAATGCTATTTAGTCCCGGTTTAGTGGTTTTCAACTTCAAAATAGTTATTTACAGTGACTAAGTGTCGCAAGAAAATATGAATAATACATTTATAAACAATAGAATACAAGATGTTCATTATGATTTTTTTATTAACAATAGCTTGTGTATTAATAGCGCAAAGTGATACATTGCCACTCTGAGTCAGAAGTTTGCCGCGCGACGCGGAACGCAGCGCGGTTATCTCGCGAGAGCGGCAATGTCACTTTGTGCTCGAATTAAACACATGATTTTTTCTACAACCGGTGTTTTTATAAAAATGTTTGAAAAAAATTAATCATTATTGATAACCTCAAACTGGACAGTTCAGATTTCAAAACGTGAGCATCACTTTGTGTTACATATGTGTTTTTATATACATGCTTGCTAACAACTGTTTTTATTTTTACAATGTTGCTAATTATCGTAGCGTTATTAGAATTATTACATTTCTTTTAATTTCCATTTTGTAGGTTGGAAGGTCGTGTTGGTGTTCCACACCAGATATTTATTGTACGAGAATGATCATAACAACACGCGCTGGTTACAAAATTGTCGATATCTGTCAAATACCACTCGCATACTTTTGTCAAAAGTCGCAGAAACACTAGACGTTTCTTTATTACGGTGGTTTCCATGAACTAAGCGAGCGTTTCGGTTACTTTGCCGCTCGGCGACCGACAAAGCAAGCTTGTTCCTCGGTAAAGTGCAACTTTGCACTTTCTCTTGGAAGCCCATATTTGTATTTTCGCTCGGTTGTAAAAAAAAAGATTTATCCCTTGCAAAAGGAAACACAATTGAAGTAGTTATATTTTTCTACAATTATAACAAATTAACATGGTATTAAATTTGCGAGTCAAGAAACCTGACTGCCAAAAATATAAGAGAACAATGAAATCTGCACAATTAAATATTTTTATTTAGAAATATTCCAAATATAATTATTTTTTAGTTGCAAATAGTAAATAAACATCGTTATCAACTTTAAGCTCAATACTTTTAACTGGTTGAATGGAATAAGCTTTGTAAAGAACAACATGCCAAGCGTGCGTGTCATGTTTTTTTGCATAGCGTTCCCTTAGTGCACTACAGATTTCGCTAGAGCTACGTGCGCCTTTTTGAGTAATAATCTCTTTTAAGAAATCAGATGCATCCAGCTCCATACTAGGGGACATATTGGTAGATTTCTCAATCAAAACCTTCAAAGCAAAATTATGAAGTGCTTAATCAAAAATTAATACAAACAAGCCTTACCCTTGGCGCATTACTATTACCTCCGTAGTTTGCTTGCATTGCATTGCATAACATTGCAAGTGCAATAAACGTAAAACAAAAAAGAGAAAACTTCGCCATATTGAAGACTACGTTTATTTAGAAATAACTAAATTATAACATAGAATAAAATTAATTATATAGTCGGAATTTTAAATTTATGTCAATTCTGATAACTGATAAAACAACAGCCAATAAAAGTTGAATATTAGACGTGATTGCTTGTATAAACAATTCTTTGTACATTTAGTTTGTTGTTTTTATCATAATTTTATCATATTTTTAAGTACTTGTAACTCCTTAGATAAGCTTCGGCCAACTCAGCTTTTTTATGATACTAATCCAAGTAAATGACGAAAAGCTAATTAAACTTTTTAGTTTCTTATGTTTATAATATTGACTTATTAAGATTAAGATGTTAAAATTCAAAAGATTATCAGTTAAAGTTATTTTAAACAAAAATATCTTTTATAATTATAAGCATTTTTTTTCATTTCAATTAAATGAGAATAAATGTACTAAATCTAAGAAAATACACTAAACATGTAATATTTCAGTAAAATTGTATTCAAATATGACAGAATTATTCCGACCATTTAATAGCTTCACATGGGTGTAATAACTAGTAACCAAAGCGCACATGTTCTGGTACAATTGTTCTATAGCAGCTAAGGATAAATATTTGGTGTCGAACTAAATACTATCTTTCAACTTAGAAAGTGGAAATTAAAAGAAATGGAATAATTTGAATAATAATTATTTTTAATTAAGCAGCCCCTTTTTTAATACGCTCTTAACGAAAATAGGCAACATTATTAAAACAAACACAATAATCTATGTCAGATGAGCGATTAAAACTTCATATCAGTTAGATGTTAATAGATATATAGATGCTACCTTAAACAAACTTTCAAAGGCACCCGCTTATATAACATTCCGATAATATAATTTAAACATTTTCAAAAGTGTTTAATTACACATTTTCTTATAAAATTTATGGTTATTCAGAAATTAATAAAATTTCTACCTTAGGATTGTTTTGCTGCAAAATTATGCGTTATATCAAAAAATTGCACGGAACATAATTAATTGATATGTTTAAGGTCTGTATGTAGATATTTTACTGTTAAAACACTTATGCCAAAATTTAATTCAATTGTTGAGTTATTGCGGACGAAAGAAAATTATATTATCCCCTCTTACTTCTTACTCTGTAAATTCAATAACATCACTAAGACTAGATACTGTGGTCTCGAAATTTAAAGTAATCATATATGCCAAATTTGAATATAAGTGTTTAGCAATGATTTTAATTATTGCAAGAGAAAGAAAACTACACATTTACCCTTCACACTACCTAGCACTTAGATAACACTTACACACTCACACACACACACTCACGCACTAACGCACTCAGGCACTCACACACTCAAACACTCACATACTCACACACTCACACACTCACACACTCACACACACACTACAACACACACACACACACACACACACACACACACACACACACACACAACACCACACACACTACACTTAGAAACACTACACCACACCACCACACACCCACCCACGCACTCAGGCACCACGCACGACGCACACGCACGATCACCACGCACGCACCACGCACCACCACCACCACCACGAACGCACGCACGCACGCACGCACGCACGCACGCACCACACCACAGCACGCACACGCACGCCCACGCCGCACACGAACACACGCACGCACACACGCACACCACGCACACCGCACACGCCACCGCACACCCGCACCACGCACGCGCACCGCGCACCGCGCACCGCACCGCACACACTGCACACCACGCACACCGCACACGCACGACCCGCACACCGCACACACCACACACACACACACCACACTCACACTCACACTCACACCACCTCCACCACACTCACACCTCCACACTCACACCACCCACACTCACACCCACACTCCACACCACACCACACTCACACTCACACTCACACCACACACACTCACACTCACACCACACTCACACTCACACTCACACTCACACCACACTCACACTCACACTCAAACTCACACTCACACTCACACTCACACTCACACACACACACACCACACCACACACACACACACACACACACACACACACTCACACCCACCCAACACACACTCACAGACTCACCACCACTCACACTCACACACTCCACCACTCACACACTCACACACTCACACACTCACATACTGACACTCACACACTTACACTCACACACCCACACACTCACACACTCACACTCACACACTCACACACTCACACACCTACAAACTCACACACTCACACACTCACACTCACAACACTCACACACTCACACTACACACACTCACACACTCACACACACACACTCACACACTCACACACTCACACACCCACACACTCACACACCACACCCTCACACACTACACACTCACACACTCACACACTCACACACTCACACACTCACACACTCACACACTCACACACTCACACACTCACACACTTACTCACTCACACACTCATACCCACAAACTCACACACTCATATACTTTGCTTTATGGCTCATTATCAATGCAGTTGGATCAACTACCTAGAACCTTATTAAACACTACATTTTTATTACAGTCTCATATAGAAAGAACACCTTATTATGGTTGGAACAAGATTAACCCGTCAAAACCCTTTAGTAGATAGCTTCATGTCGCACCAATCAAAATTTGTAATAAAAGTTTGTAATGTAGCCAAAACGGTTAAGTAGTCTATTATGTTAATCAACAATGTGAGTAACGAATTTTCTGTGTTGATGTATGTTAAAACATGACGTACTTGAATGTAGTATTTAAGCTTGTTTTTATTTGGCTTGGATCGATTAGATTTTGGGAGAAATCCAGAGGCGGCGAGGGGGTTTATTACGGGCAGTTTTTGTTTTTTTTTCAAATATTTACAAAACAGCTACTTATTGCAATGATATAAAAAAAATTAGCGGCAAAAACTTCCTAAGTTAGAATTTAAGGGTTAGTTCAATTTTTTTCAGTATCGGAATAAAGATTAATTTTATAAGAAAAATTGTAGACATATTTTTTAACGAGAATTTGATATTACAGACTTTTCTTTATAAAGTTTTCGAATATAACGTAAGGTTAGTCTAAGAATTAATTAAATATGAACGAAAATGAGTAAACATGTATTATTGACATCTTATGTTCACATGTATGTATGTCTATTAATCGCTATCTGACATGAATTTTTAAACCTCATTTTGACAAAGATTCATTTTTGTTTCAACAGTGTTGCCTGTTTTCTTTATGAATGTTTAAAAAAGAGATTTCATATCAGTAATTTTACGAGAAAAACTGACATGGCAAACTGACAGAATAAACATTAAAGTGACGTACCGACGGGCGGCTACTAGATGTAGTCTGATTATGAGGAACAGGTTTTGATCGTCATCATTAAATGGCACATATTTTATATTGGAGTTAATTTATCGGGGTTATCTATTTGTCAACGTTTGCTAATGTCTACTGTACACTGAGCAATCTTTTCGATATACATAAATATATTTCTACTGATTATTTATAGGGAGTTGGTCTAAATTTTTCTTTTGCGAACCAACGGAAAGTCAAGCTACCGAAATTTTAAGTCAATATCTGGATATTTTGGTTGTTTGTGAATTTTCCTTTTCAGTTTACCCTTGAAAAATCTTTCAACGAACCCGAGAAGTCGACTAAATACTTTTGAATTTCTTTGTTTCTTTGGGGAACATTTTAATAACCGTTATTAACTTGCCTTCGTATTTTATCCGTACAATAACATATAACCTATATATCCCTACATAGTGATATATATTTATTATAAAAGGTTAGTGTTACTATTTGCCTGTGATAATTATGTGTGATTAATAAATTTGTATATTTAGAGGTAACGTGTAGCCCATTTGTTGGAAGTTGATATAATATAGGGTGACTAGGAGAACTATTGTTTGTTCATTATTTCTCCCTCTTCTCCCCGGTTTAAGCCTTATGAAACCTTAATTTTCTCTTGTTAAAACTTGTGGTGCTCAAACTTTGTTTACTATACTAGTTACGTGTACTACAACGTTCTTTTCTCACTAACCTAAAAATATTTAATATTTATATACGCCGCTTCAAAACCACCCACGCCAACAAAGCGCTCTGCGAATAATCTGTCGTTAGACTGACTTCTCAGCTGTGCTCACTCACTTTCTCCCTTTTGTGTTTTCTTTGCAACGTGGTATAACGTTGCTACTGTTACAAAACAGCCGTTTGGAATGTTTTAAAAGGACAATTGTTGTACCTTTATCGTTTACAGAAAACTCGACTACTGCATGCCGGGATGAATCTCGCCAAGTCACGTGTGATAACTTCATGAGTGTTCGGCTGCGTATATTAGAGGATTTTCAACGAAGAATCCTGTGGACGGATGATGCCACATTCCACAGAGATGGGTTTGTTAACTTTAGAATCCAGCACGAGTGGGCTGAAGAAAATCCCGAATCAATGGTCCGCCACGGCGCTCAATAGCGCTTTTCGGTAAAGTTTTCGGCTGGTCTAGTCGATGCAGCAGCAGGTGGGCCCGCACATCCTCTCAGCTAGGCTGACTGGGCAGTCGTATTTGGCATTCCTGAAGCGTCAGCTTCTGGAGTATTTAGATGATCTGCCCTTGGCTCTGCGGGGCCGCTTCTGGTTCCAGCACGATGGAGCGCCGTCACACTTTGTTGGCCCCGTCAGAACCTACTTAGATGCGACTTTCCCAAATCAGTGAGCAACATTTCATTGACACAAGACAATTTAGTTTTAACCCGTTTTTTGGAAACGAATTGACAGTTAATAAGTTGACATATTTCAATTTTTTCAGATAGATTGGGTGAGGTGGATCAGTTTAATAGGCACCACGTTCTCCTGACCTAACGCCACTGGACTTTATCTCTGGGACCACATGAAGAGTCTGGTCATTGACAGAACTGACATTGCAAGCGATCAAGACCTGGTTGCCAGGATAGTAGATGCAGCATGGGAGATCCAAGATAAACCTGGAGTCATCAGGGCCGTAACCCATTCAGTTGCACTTTGAGAACTTGGGTTGAATTTTGACAAATTTTTCTAGTCATAAACATTAATATTTTTGTTCAATAAAAAACTGATTTCGCAAAAGACCCTTTACCACGCTGCAGCATTCAAAGGAAGCGCCGCAGAAACAAAATTATAAGTCAAAACATCTCCAATTGTTGTCCTTTACACCCTATCTTCGGATCTGCGTCAGTTAGCACTCTAAATATAAATATCCTCGCTCCTGACCCAATTCTCCTCAGAGTTAGCTAGAGGTATAATAAACAAAATCTACTTACATGAAAATTTATAAAAGTAGTATTCACAGAAAAATGTAGGACACAGGGAAAAATGACGTTTTCAACCTGACACACCAAGTTACGATCATGTCAACAAATAAATTAATTAATCATTGTTGTTTATCTTTTCAATTTGTTCAATTGGTTAATAAACTGACATACAATTGTTTATAATTATATAAATAGTCGTGCGTGTGTGCGTGTGTGCGTGTGTGCGTGTGTGCGTGTGTGCGTGTGTGCGTGTGTGCGTGTGTGTGTTTGTTGTGTGTGTGTGTGGCTGCCTGTCGCGGTGGTGCGCATGCGCGTGCGCGTGGTGTGGGTGGGTGTGCTCGTGATGTGTGGTGTGGTGTGTGTGTGTGTGTGTGTGTGTGTGTGGTGTGTGGTGGGTGTGCTGTGTGTGTGTGTGTGAGTGTGTGTGTGTGTTTGTTGTGTGTGTGTGTGTGCGTGCCTGCGCGCGTGCGTGCGCATGCGCGTGCGCGGGTGGGTACGTGCCTACGTGAGTGTGAGTGCGTATGTGTGTATGTGTGTGTGTGTGTGTGTGTGGTGTGTGTGTGAGTGTGTGTGTGTGGTGCTGCCGTGCGTGCGCTGCGTGGATGGCGTGCGCGTGGCGTGCCTCGTGGTGTGAGTGCTGTGTGTGTGATGTGTGGTGTGTGTGTGTGTGTGTGTGTGTGTGTGTGTGGAGTGGGTGGGTCGTGCGTGCGTGCGTGTGTGTGTGAGCGTTAAGCTGTGAGCTGGACCAGATTAGGTTTTAGGAGAAATTGATCGGCGGAGAGGAATGGTTTATTAGGAACAACTTTTGTTCTTTATCGAATATTTCTGTTAAATTATCACAGCACTAATATTTAATATAAGTAGTTAAAATTTAAAGTTAAAATTAAAAATTACACAAAACGTTCTGTATTATGCTTTTCATTATTATATAGCACTTACTCTTAGTGACAAAGCTATTTCTTTGTTTTAATGTAACTGGATTACTTTAATCTATATTTGTGAATGGTTCTATCAATTTCAAATCGAAATTTTTCAAAACTTTACACTTACAACTTGATTAAATTTTGTTTGTTTATTTGGTTGACATTTTTTATTGTTAGCCTTCGGCCGTTACAGGGTGTTCTGATTTGTCATCTTCAAGATAGTTTAACAATATTAAATTTTTTAATGATCTAGTTATTATTTACTAAAATTATATTCCATAGTTGTCTTTATACGTTTATCAAACTGTTATATTAGTAGCAGGCTTATCTTTATGTTTTAATTTTCAAATTTCACAAAATTGTTTCAACATCTTTAACAATTTTAATAGATATTACTACTGACGAAGATAACTGTAAGTGTTATCGAAACGTTTAGATTGTATTACCTTAATATACAAATTCACCATTAAAAACCAAAAAAGTATTTTAATATGTGTAATATTGGTGAAAGTTTTCATTTTCATAAATAACGATTCATTTTATAAGAAAATGTGTAGACATATTTTTTAAAGAAAATGTAACTTTGCGCAATTTTTTTTCTTAATACAAAGCAAAATTAAACTAAAATTTTATTAAATGAGATTGAAAACGCTTAAACAGGATTATCGATATTTTTATAGAAGCCAACGGCTTTGGAACTTTTTTTTAAGTTAGTATCGATTTGCCTATTAACCTCGTCCATCTGACATAGATTGTTTTTGTTTTTACAATGTTGCCTTTTTTCTTTAGGAATGTATTAAACAAGAGGCTGCATAAATATTCTAGAAAAATTATTATTACAGTTACTTCATGTCTCTCAAATAACGCTTTGTAAGTTGTTCCACATCACATATTTTTTCATGTTCAAACAGGGTTCTTACGTCTACGCGTTTATTCGAACAGTCATTTAACTGAATAAAAATTATTCTCCTTTATCTAAATTGACCACTTGGTTGCTTTTATCTGCTTTGAGGTAGAAAGAATGGTTGTCAGGTGGATTATTTGGTTCGGTCAAGGAAGGCTTTGTTAACATGTAAAAGAGTTGTCTATGACTCCGGTAGTTTGGAGTAACGTTATACAATACAATATTGGATGTATATAACTGATCCGGTTTATATTGATTAAAGAAAATGTTTATGGAATGGTGATACTGATATGCATTTCATTATGTATACCTTGTCCCATCGAATAATTAAAAACATCATATGTGTCGTGAAGTTACATAAAACTGTCGCAATTTTACTATCGATTTTTTTCACAAAAACAAAGCTTTACCTATCAAACGTGTTTATAATTATTAAACAGGAACAGCAGAGTAATTTAAACATTCATGACATCATTATTGTTCCCCAATGAAGACGATGATCATGCGGGAAGAATATTGTTGCAATTATTACACATAAGAAGACGTCATTTGCATTGGCAACCCTCCACAGAGCACGGAGTTAGTTGGGCCTGCGGTAACACAATGTACTCGAACCTTATTACCGTCTACCTTGTACGATTATTCTTCAGCGAGTTTTTCTCATAGACATATAGCGCCATAATCACTGCGTATACACCTATCACGTGCCGCTATTTAGGCGAATGCTGGGTTAGCATCTTCCCGCTCAGAACCATAACTCCATTCATTCTGATCCTATCATGGCCGCACCAACCATTAATCCCACCATGCATATACCCGTAAATATTGCAACAAACGTCGGGAGGTGAACGTATACCTCTAAATATGAAAAAAGTTCCCATAAACGTACCATTGAAGATGCGTCGTTTATTAGATATAGGTCGTTAAAGAAGAAATTTTTTTTCGTTTTTTGCCGGTAACTCCTAAAATATTAAAGGTACATAAATGAGATTCGGTTGACTTATAACACATAAGGAGTAACGTGTTGTGTAACGTATGGGGTAATTTTTAAATATGTCAGAGGCGTAGATATAGGGGTCATTTGAAGTGTTTAACCCTGTAACTTCTACGTCACTGGCATAAAATGAATTTTAGTGGCAGTTTTTGAATATCTAAAGTCTTACACGAAAAATGTTTACCTTGTGTAAAGCTCTAAAGTAAGTAGTTTTCGGGAAAATTGGAATATTATAAGATGATGAACCTAAAGAGTCAATCTGCTTTTGATGCACAATAATAACTTAAGATAAAATGCGCTCCATTTTGCTCAATGTATAAATTAGTTCGACGAATTATGGCTCGGTGCACTCTACGAAACATACCAGGGTTATCTCTAATTTCACCAAATGCTGCTATCACCCTTGCCAGACGATCTTCTTGGTTTAGCATTGGTATTTCATATACCAATAATTTAACATGTCCCCATAAAAAGAAGTCAAGGGGATTGAGATCTGTAGACCGAGCAGGCCACGCCACAAAAACTTCTCTACCAATCCATCGATTTGGAAAGAATTGGTCCAAATAGTCTCGAACATTCCTTTAAAATGAGCAGGTGCCCCACCACGTTGAAACCACATATTGTGGCGAACGTTTAAAGGTCAAACTACTCAGGTAAAATTGTTCTTAGAAAATGCAAATAATAATCACGATTTTGAGACAACAAATATGGCCCTAGTATAGTTTTGTCGATAATACCACCCCAAATATGAATGGAAAAATTCTGTTGATCTTTTCGTAAAGCAATAGCGTGGGGATTCTCATAATCCCAAATTTGGTTGTTGCGACTATTGAAATGACCATATTTGGTAAAACATCTGTAAACATAATGTTTCGAAGAAAATCAGGTTCATTTCGATTTTGTTGAATATACTAATTGGAAAAATCCACACGATGAGGATAATCTGCTGGAGTCGTTGCTTGAACCTTCTGTATATGATATGGGTAAAGTAATTCCTCACTCACAGCTCTCCAGACAGTTTATTTGCTAGCATCTTCAAAATGTACCGTGCGAATTGTTCTTGGACGACCAGCACCACCAGGACGTTTCAACGAATCACATTCTCTTAATCGACGATGAATTCTTTCAAAAGTTGAATGGTACGGAGGTTGACGAATGGGAATTCTTTATCTTTATTTGAAAAGTTTCAGATTAATCTGTCATTTAAATAAAGACAGTATTTTTGAAATTCGCTCCTAAAATATTGTGAATTCTACTTACCTACTAGATTGTTAATTTGAAAACCATAAATGCAGGGAACAAGATATGTGTCTTCTCGTAATATTCCAATTTTCCCGAAAACTACTTAATTTAGAGCTTTACTCAAGGTAAACATTATTCGTGTAAAAGACTTCAAATGATCCCTGTATCTACGCATCTGACATATTTAAAAATTTCCTTCTACGTTTCGACTTTTTTCATATTTAGAGGTATGCTTTTAGCTCCCGGCATTTGTTGCAATATTTACGGGACACCCTGTATACGTAATGAGTATGTATGCTGAGAATCCATTGCTGTGGCCACAGAAGCGTGAAACGCTCGACCAGCCCACTCTCCTCTTCGGGAAGGGAATGAAACACGTTGTTTCCTTTCGTTCCCACATTGCTGTACATACTATA
Organism: Vesta saturnalis; assembly: GCA_036346205.1. Taxonomy (NCBI): domain Eukaryota; kingdom Metazoa; phylum Arthropoda; class Insecta; order Coleoptera; family Lampyridae; genus Vesta; species Vesta saturnalis. The sequence goes on along the minus strand of JARFJB010001727.1, from coordinate 2,565,862 downwards.
GTAACCACAAAATAAACACAACGCATGCTGATTCTGGCCGAAACAGAATAGCACAACCTTTAATTCTCTAAAAAAATATAAAATATGAAAATCAAATCCTACCTAACACTCCTACTTGAAACTTGCGTAAGGCGGATGTAAAGAAAAAATAGGAATGTAGGTTCATTTCTAGCGTACCACCAATGGGGTGTCGTGTAATTAAAGGCATATTTCTCAAGCATTAAACTTTTTAATAACAATTGCAGTTATCCATCTACATAAAATAAAGCTACCAATAATGAAGTTGAACCTGATATAGGTATGGGGACGCGAAGCACAAATCAACTTTACTCAATCTCAATCTTTATGGAACAGTATCAGTAAATGTGTCATTATAGCGAAAAAGAGAGGGAAACAATGCGTACGTACGCACGAACGCACACACACACACACCCACCCAATCACACACACCCAAGTACGCACACACACACGCACGCACGCACCCACACATACACACACACACACTAACGGACGCACTCACGCACACACACACAGTAACGCACGCACGCACGCACACAGACACACACACACACACACACACACACACACACACACACACACACACACACACACACACACACACACACACACACACACACACACACACACACACACACACACACACACACACACACACACACACACACACACACACACACACACACACACACACACACACACACACACACACACACACACACACACACACACACACACACACACACACACACACACACACACACACACACACACACACACACACACACACACACACACACACACACACACACACACACACACACACACACACACACACACACACACACACACACACACACACAAACACAACACAACACACACACACACACACACACACACATGCACATGCACACGCACACCACATACACACGTACACGCACACGCACGCGTACACGCACACGTACACGTACATGCACACGCACACGCTAACGCACATACACACGCACACGCACACCCTCACACACACACACACACACACACACACACACACATGCACACGCACACGCACACCCTCTCTCTCACACACACACACACACACACACACACACACACACAGACACAGACACAGACACAGACACAGACACAGACACAGACACAGACACAGACACAGACACAGACACAGACACAGACACAGACACAGACACAGACACAGACACAGACACAGACACAGACACAGACACAGACACAGACACAGACACAGACACAGACACAGACACAGAACAGACACAGCACAGACACAGACACAGACACAGACACAGACACAGACACAGACACACAGACACAGACACAGACACAGACACAGACACAGACACAGACACAGACACAGACACAGCACAGACACAGACACAGACACAGACACAGACACAGACACAGACACAGACACAGACACAGACACAGACACAGACACAGACACAGACACAGACACAGACACAGACACGCAGACACAGACCAGACACAGACGACAGACGCAGACGACCAGACAGCAGACGCAGACGCAGACGCAGACGCAGACGCAGACGCAGACGCAGACGCAGACGCAGACGCAGACGCAGACGCAGACGCAGACGCAGACGCAGACGCAGACGCAGACGCAGACGCAGACGCAGACGCAGACGCAGACGCAGACGCAGACGCAGACGCAGACGCAGACGCAGACGCAGACGCAGACCAGCACACGCAGACGCAGACAGCAGACGCAGACACGCAGACCAGACAGACGCAGACAAAGGCACAGACACAGACACAGACACAGACACAGACACAGACACAGACACAGACACAGACACAGACACAGACACAGAGACAGACACATACACAGAACAGAACAGACACAGACACAGACACAGACACAGACACAGACACAGACAGACACAGACAGACACAGACACAGACACAGACACAGACACAGACACAGACACAGACACGACCAGACACAGACACAGACACAGACACAGACACAACCAGACACAGACACAGACACAGACACAGACACAGACACAGACACAGACACAGACACAGACACAGACACAGACACAGACTCAGACGCAGACGCAGACGCAGACGCAGACGCAGACGCAGACGCAGACGCAGACGCAGACGCAGACGCAGACGACAGACGCAGACCAGACGCAGACGCAGACGCAGACGCAGACGCAGACGCAGACGCAGACGCAGACGCAACGCAGACGCAGACGCAGACGCAGACGCAGACGCAGACGCAGACGCAGACGCAGACGCAGACGCAGACGCAGACGCAGACACAGATACAGACACAGACGCAGACACAGATACAGGCACAGACACAGACACAGACACAGACACAGACACAGACAAGACACAGACACAGACCAGACGCAGACGCAGACCAGACCAGACCAGACACAGACAAGGCGACACAGACACAGACACAGACACAGACACAGACACAGACACAGACAAGGCACAGACACAGACACAGACACAGGAACAGACCAGACCAGACAGACAGACCAGACCAGACCAGACAGACACAGACCAGACCAGACACAGACAAGGGCACAGACACAGACACAGACACAGACACAGACACAGACACACCAGACAAGGGCACAGACACAGACACAGACACAGGAACAACAGACGCAGAGCAAGCAGCGCAACAAGACGCAGACGCAGACACAGACACAAGCATCAACCAGACACAGACCAACCAGACAGACCAACACACACAACACAGACGCAGACGCAGACGCAGACGCAGACCATACGCAGACCAAACACAGACAAGCACAGACCAGACAAACCAGACCAACCAGACACAGACACAGCACAGACCAACACGCACACAGCACAACACAGACACAACACAACAACAGCACAGACGCAGACCGACCAGACACAGACAAACACATACACAGAACAACAAACACAACACGACACAACACGACAAGACACGACACAGACAGAAACAGGAAGGACGACACGACAGCACTACACACCAACTGAACAACAGACACACACAAAACACGAACAAGTACACGAGAGACCACACAACAACTTACCAACACTTAGAACAACAAAGCAAACAAAGAGGAACAACACAGACACACACAACACACCACCAACCAACCAGACAACCAGACCAGACACAACCACTACACCACACCAACACACCAACCACACAACACAACACCACCAACCAACACAACAACAACACAACACAACACAACACACACAACACAACACAACACAACACAACACAACACAGACCAACACAACAACAAACACACACACACAACACACACAACACAACACAACACACACACACACACACAACACAACACAACACAGACACACAACACACACAACACACAACACAAACAACACAACAACACAGACACACACAACCACAACACACACAACACAACACACACAACACAAACACACAACACAACACACAAACACAGCACACACACACAGACACAGACACAACACACACAGCACAGACACGACACACACAGCACAGACCCCAACCAACCAACCACAGACGCACAACCCCCCACAACAACAACCACAACAACCAACAGACCAGACAAGACCAGACCAGACCAACCAGACAGACCAGACCAGACCAGACACCAGACCAGACAAGCACAGACCAGACCAGACAAGCACAGACCACACAGACCAGACCAGACCAGACACAGACACAGACACAGACCAGACACAGACACAGACAGACACAGCACAGACACAGACACAGACACGACACAGACACAGCACAGACACAGACACAGACAGACAAGACAGACACAGACACAGACACAGACACAGACACAGACACAGACACAGACACAGACCCAGACACAGACACAGACACAGACACAGACACAGACACAGACACAGACACAGACACAGACACAGACACAGACACAGACACAGACACAGACACAGACACAGACACAGACACAGACACAGACTCAGACGCAGACGCAGACGCAGACGCAGACGCAGACGCAGACGCAGACGCAGACGCAGACGCAGACGCAGACGCAGACGCAGACGCAGACGCAGACGCAGACGCAGACGCAGACGCAGACGCAGACGCAGACGCAGACGCAGACGCAGACGCAGACGCAGACGCAGACGCAGACGCAGACGCAGACGCAGACGCAGACGCAGACGCAGGCGCAGACGCAGACACAGACAAGGGCACAGACACAGACACAGACACAGACACAGACACAGACACAGACGAGACACAGACGCAGACGCAGACGCAGACGCAGACGCAGACGCAGACGCAGACACAGACAAGGGCACAGACACAGACACAGACACAGACACAGACACAGACACAGACACAGACAAGGGCACAGACACAGACACAGACACAGGAACAGACGCAGACGCAGATGCAGATGCAGACGCAGACGCAGACGCAGACGCAGACACAGACGCAGACGCAGACACAGACAAGGGCACAGACACAGACACAGACACAGACACAGACACAGACACAGACAAGGGCACAGACACAGACACAGACACAGGAACAGACGCAGACGCAGATGCAGATGCAGCCGCAGACGCAGACGCAGACGCAGACACAGACACAGACACAGACACAGACACAGACACAGACACAGACACAGACACAGACACAGACACAGACACAGACGCAGACGCAGACGCAGACGCAGACGCATACGCAGACACAAACACAGACAAAGGCACAGACACAGACAGAGACACAGACACAGACACAGACACAGACACAGACACAGAGACAGACACAGACACAGACACAGACACAGACACAGACACAGGCACAGACGCAGACGCAGACGCAGACACAGACACAGACACAGACACAGAGACGGACACGGACACGGACACGGACACGGACACGGACACGGACACGGACACGGACACGGACACGGACACGGACACGGACTCGGACACGGGCACGGACACGGACACGGACACGGACACGGACACAGACACGGACACGGACACGGACACGGACACGGACACGGCCGCAGACACAGACACAGACAGACACAGACACAGGCACAGACACAGACACAGACACAGACACAGACAGACACGGACACAGACACAGACACAGACACAGACACTGACACAGACACAGACACAGACACAGACACAGACACAGACACAGACACAAACACAGATACAGACACAGACACAGACACAAGCGCAGACACACAGACACACAGACACTCAGACACACAGACACACAGACACACAGGCACACAGACACACAGACACAGAGACACACAGACACACAGACATAGACACACAGACACACAGACACACAGACACACAGACACACAGACACACAGACACACAGACACAGACACACAGACACACAGACACAGCAACACACAGACACACAGACACACAGACACACAGACACACAGACACAGACACAGACACACAGACACACAGACACAGACAGACACACAGACACAGACAGCACAGACACACAGCACACAGACGCACAGACACAGACACACAGACACAGACCAGACACACAGACACACAGACACACAGACACACAGACACACAGACACACATACACACGGACACACGGACACACAGACACACAGACACACAGACACACAGACACACAGACACACAGACACACAGACACACAGACACACAGACACACAGACACAGACACAGACACACAGACACACAGACACACAGACACACAGACACACAGACCACAGACACACGACACACAGACACACAGACACACAGACACACAGACACACAGACACACAGACACAGCACACACAGACACACAGACACACAGACACACAGACACACAGACACACAGACACACAGACACACAGACACACAGACACAGACACACACACACACACACACACACACACACACACACACACACACACAGACACACAGACACACAGACACACAGACAAACAGACACACAGACACACAGACACACATATACACAGACACACAGACACGCAGACGTACAGACGCTCAGACCCACAGACGCACAGGCGCACAGACGCACAGATGACAGACGCACAGATGCATAGACGCACAGACGCACAGACACGCAGGCACACAGACGCACAGACGCATAGACCCACAGACGCACAGGCGCACAGGCGCACAGGCGTACAGACGCACAGACGCACACGCACACGCACACGCACACGCACGCGCACACGCACACGCACACGCACTCGCACACGCACACGTACACGCACTTGCACGCGCACACGCACACGCAGACGCACACGCACACGCAGATGCACGCGCACACGCACACGCACACGCACACGCACACGCACACGCACACGCACACGCACACGCACACGCACACGCACACGCACACGCACACGCACACGCACACGCACACGCACACGCACACGCACACGCACACGCACACGCACACGCACACGCTCACGCAAACGCACACGCACACGCACACGCACACGCACACGCACACAGCACACACACCACACACACACACACACACACACACACACAACACAGACTAACTCTAGATACAAACATTTTCACATGAAAATCGGTTTGCTTGAAGTAACATTTTTTCTAAATCTACCAGCTGACTCATAAAAGTAGGTACGTCCTACTCGTTGGTTCACCCTGTATATTAATTGGAATATGTAACCTTTATATATTGAATTAGTTCATTTAACCCAAATTCGTATTGTAAATAACGTACAACTGACGCGAGTAATCAAATAGTTCAACTGAATCTACTATATCAACTTTGTAGACATGTTGAGTATCTTTGCTGTACGAATAAGACGAAATGACGATGTTTAAAAATATTTATTGTGTACTCTATCGTTTGACTTTACTTTGAATAATAAATGGCCTTTCCTTGTCTGAGAGCATGTTGGGGTGAGAAATAATAGAGAACGCTTCTCAGGGATGAGTATGACAAAGAACGTGTTTTACAATAACAAGGATTAAACATTTTCCCATATATACCCAACTTCATTTTTTTTAAACGTATGTATATAAAATATGGTTTACGATTAATATATATATATATATATATATATATATATATATATATATATATATATAACGAGTCATAATTAGTGGCTGTGGTTGATAATGTAGTTGTAGTGGTTGTTGCGGGATCTTGTTAGTTGTGGATGAATGTGGATGTGTCCTAGGGCCGGGTGTTATGCCGATGTGTCTGTTGATGCCCAATGTATCTGTAAAAAAGAGACACAAGTGTCGTGTTGTAGTTATTAGGTTATCACAGCACGGTTGTCGGGATAGTATTTCTAAGTTTGAAGCGCTGTAGGAGAATAGGTGATGTTAGACAGAACATATAAAATCAATACTGTATACTGAACCTTGGGTACTTATCTTTGCGCCGGGCCTTTGCGTAATTACCTGAAATGGGCAACCGCCTCTTGACCGTGCGTGAGAATCACTCCTCACAGGGTCGCAGTTTTCGTCTGAGACCCTGTCGCTGCCACCTTTCGGATGACAGGTAGGGCCTTCTCCATATTGACACCTCCGAGTAGGGCCAATATGCGTCGAACCTTAAGTCGGGTTGAATAGGCGGTTCGTAAAACTCTGTCGGAGCTTCCACTTTCTTAACAACGCCTGTCATCGCTGGGGCGTAGCGGACGCCGGTCCGAGTTGAAGAAGTCGACGCTGTCGGCGGTGTCCTATTCTGTCTCTGAGGTCCTTCCGTCTTCTTCCGTTGTGGAGGGGCATTCGCTTTAGCTAGCGTGGTAGTCCCCACCACAGTTAACACACTTTTGCACGGTCTGTGCGGGGTATAGTGCATTGGCTGGATTGGTGATCTCGGGCGCACTTTACACAGAGTGCTGCCGCCAGTGTGCGCGACGGAAACCCTAACACCGGTGACATTGTCCGATGCCGGATTTCCGTCGCTCGGCCTAGCTGCTTTATCCTGAAACAAGAGATCACATTAATACCGTGTAGTGTGAGCTCCGAGCTAACGGCAGCCTCGGATAGCTCTACGGGCAGCCCTCGTGTTACTACCTTAGCAAGGCACGGTTTGCGCCTAGTCCAACGCTGCAGGGCTGTCGTTATACATCTCCAGTTCCTGGTACATGTTGTCCGCCGGGGGCGACGTTGGCGGGCGGTCGGAGTTTTCTTCGGCCTCTTCTTATGGGCCACAAAGTTGTCGGGCTGGCGGATCCGGGTGGGCATTTTCTTTTCTTCTTGCTGCTGCGTTGTTGGTTGTGGCTACGATGGCGGTGTGCATCGGTGGGGCTGCTGGTAGTGCCTCGGCAGGCGGGGCGACGTCTGCTGATCCCGGTGGTGGTGTCTCCTTAGGCCGTCGCCCCTTCTGTGCGCCAATGGCTGATGCGCGTCGCTGCTCCGAGCTCGGTACGGCAGGCTGAGCAGCGACGGGATCTGCTGGCTGACTTGTAGAATCCCTAACGGTGGGAAATCGCAGTCTTCATCGGAGTCGAGTGCCGTGTCGACTAACCTCCCAAAACCGCACAGCATCGTGAGAACGATACCGGCAGTTATCGTTGCTTTTTTTGAAATTTTACTTTAAGTTATGGACTTATAACTTAAGGGTTTTACCTATGTAAAAATGAATTTTTAGTTGACCGTAACCGTGGAGATAATATATGTGGTTGTCATAAACATGGCTTGAAATGTTCAAGATTATGTTCTGTATGTAACGGCAAAACATGCGAAAACGGCGATAATGTACGTATTATCTACATATGTAAATAATAATGATGATGATGGTAATGTTGAAAGTGTGCTTGCTAATTTACGCAATACGTTTATGTTTATTTGTTGTTTGGGCTTTTATGGGTATTATTATTTTCATACTTTTTTCATACTAATGGATATCAATAAATCTGCATAAAATGTTCATATTTTGATACGAATTTTCTTTTACGTTCTTCAGGCTATACTTTGATCCTATAAAAATAATGATAGATACACAAATATTTATTTTTTTAAAATAAATAAGTTTTGTCTAAAATGCATCATTTTCAAAATAAACGCGAAAAAATGTATTTTTGCAATAATTATTGTTTATAACAAATTCCTGCAACATGTTGACAAAACTAATATACTAGTTGCTATTATTTTTGCAAACTACCCCAGATTTAAAAAAAAAAAACATCGAAATTGATGCTGAATTAGCGGAGATATGTCGAATTTTTCACCGCGATGTGATTTTGAACTCTCCCGATGAATTTTGCATTGATTTAAAAAAAGTTACGAGGGATGTACAGTATTTAATGTCCCTAGCATAGAATCCAACACTATTTTTCAACATAACCCCCTTGAACGTGAGGGCACTTATTTCACCTATGTTCAAGCGTAGTAAGTAACACCCTTATTGAAAAGATTGGACTCTTGATCACAGAAGAAGTCTTGCACTGCTGCTATAACTGCGTCATCGCTCTCAAATTTTGTTCCCCGAAGACTTTCTTTTAGCTTTGAAAATAAATAAAAAACACTGGGAACTAAGTCAGAGGAGTATGGTGGATGCTCCATAACTTCAAACCCAGCGTCATGATTTGTATTCATAGAAATAAGGCTCTTATGAACTGGGCCGTTGTGTTGATGAAAGAGAATTCCGCGTGACAGTTTTCCTCTTCTTTTTTCTTTAATGCAATAACGAAGTTTTGTAACTAATGCTGCGTAATACTGACCAGTGGTTGTGTGGCCACGTTTCAAAAAATCTACAAGTAAAATTCCTTCAGCATCTCAAAAAACTGTACCCATTACCTTGGCCGCTAAAACCTGTAGACGAAATTTGCGTGGAGGGGGAGATCCTGGATGCCGCCACTCCATACTTTGTTGTTTGCACTTGGGATAGAAGTGATGAATCCAAGTTTCATCAACCGTAACATAGTAAACATTTAGGATTACGGTTAAGCAAGGCTAAATTGGCTATTGAAGAAGTGATTCTCAAACGATTTTGTACGCGCGTCAATGTTCGGGGTACCGATCTTGCTGACACTGTATGAAGCCCTAAATAGTCATTTATTATGGTTCCAATCGTACCATTTGAAAGGCCTGTTATCTCCGCTACACGTTTTGTTGTCAACCGACGATCTTCTCTCATAATGTCATTCACCAGATCAATGTTTTCTTGAGTATACGCTGAATGCGGCCGACCAGCGCCTTTTGCATGTTTGCAGGTTGTTCTACATTTGAACGCTCGAGACCAATTTTTTACTACTTAATAGGAAGGAGCAGAATCTCCAGCAACCACACCAGTATGAATTTCTTTAGGTGTTAAACCTTTCTTTTGTAGGTACTTGATGACAGCATGCAGTTTAATTTTTGCCATTTCCCAAAATCTTCGTGCAACCACTACTTTCAACTTTGCCACTATTAAAGCTCGACTAACCAAATTTGGCAGGTTGTTTGTCAATAAAATAGCAAAACAAGTGCTGTTACTAGGAAACATATTTCAAAGCCATCTATGTTAGGGACAACAAATACTCAGCTCCTAACCGATATCTTCTTTTTTTGGTAATATATTTGCAATAAAATCACCTCAAAAATGACATAAATTTTCGAACGACATTTTGAAGGGGAAAATGGTGAAAATTTGATTTGACCTATATAAAATATATCTTGAGGAAGATACAATTTTTCTTGGCAAAACCCTCTAAACCGACAAAACAGGGTCAGATTGCACGATATATTTTGTCACCTTTTTAAAAACAATTAGAATTTCTCAAAAACAAAGTAATATCTTTTAACGGAAAAATTATGGTAAGTTACAAGTAATAAAAGACATAATTACTGAAACTTTATTAACCGAGTTTGATCTACCAGGTCTTAAATTGACTTTTATTAGTCAGCTAAAGATGAAAATAATTAAGAACTCCTGAAACTCCTGTCGGGTATAGTTTCCGAGTTACGTTTAAAAAATCCATTTTTTACCGATTTTTCGACAATTAACCGTTGTTTAAACAATGTTCCCAGTTGTTAAAATGAAATTCACTAGAATGCATATTCCCTATCATTAAAGAAGCCAATTTTTCCTAATGGCCACCTGTTCTTGATTACGATATACACTTTTGCTCATTCCACTGGGCTGTATATTCTCAGTTGGAACTTGGTATTAGAAGAGAAGGTATGGAGTTCTTCATTTCATTATTTCATCAGTATTTCATTATTCACTTCAGCTGTACATACTACCTTCAATTATTTCGTAATTATTGTTGTTGGGAACAGCTTTTTTTATTTTAGTTAATTAAACAGATAAGTTTCGATAAAAGTGTATTAAGGGCTATCGGTCCACGTAAATTGGAATTTAAACATGACATTTGATAAACTATTAAACTTACATAATAAGATAACATGTAATATCCCTTGAAAAATAATTATATCACAAAATTTACATAATTGTATTTACGGCATCTGATGCTAGGCTCTTATATTTCAATTGCTTAGTTAACACATTAAATATGTATTTGCAAAAGCTGTTGTTCTGCCTTTTAAGTTATATTATTTTATCAGCATTAGCAAAGGAGTATGCACCAGTAAGAGTTTTAGCTGAATATGTTTGTGTTATACTAACAATATTTTTGTAGGAACTTATTGACGCTACCGAAGCCATATTGCAAAAAGAAATCGATCGTTTCGAAAAGTATAAAAAACAATTTGAAGACGGTCATGAAAATGTATCTGTCGTTTTTACATACGTATTTAAAGGAGAAAACGGCAATCATTTGAAAAGTGATACTATGGAACTTCGATCACTGAGTGCTGTAAGTTAAGTTTTCAAAGTATATTATTATAAGTAGCAATCCATGTTTTAGAAAAATCTAGCAGGATATAATCAACCAGATAAGTATGATGATGCCAAAGCAAAGGACATTTTACAACGTGGAGTGGTACATAATGTAAGCATTGTTGCAAGTAGGCAGAGCTATGATGCAGATGGCGTTTTGAAAAATAAAATAGTTCTTACTGATCAAACTATGGTAATCTGATTTATATGCTGTGTCACAAAACTTATTAATCGACCAATTTAGATTTACCTGGAGGATGGAAATACGAACATTCAATTTTCAGATGATAGTGAACCCGGGGAAAATGAAGAAGATGACAGCATTGACGAATATATGGGTATTCTGAAAGAATTTGAACTCCCCATTACAGTTGAAAAAATACTTTATGAGGAATCAGGTACAGTTGCACACACTGAGAAAAAGAGCTATCAACCCGAAAAAGTAAGTCTCACACTTAATATGAATTAAAATTATTATGAACGTTTATTAGGTTAGAATTGAAACTGTAAGTGACATGCCTGTCGATATGCAAATGAAAGTAGCAGAAGCATTGAAAAGATCTTGTAACTTGAAAGACCAGGGAACGCAAAGAATTAAGCTTCTAGTTAGATACCTTGGAATTCAGTTCCCCGAATACGTATTTGAAGCTGCTATTGGTGATGGACTGCATTTTGTTCCATGCGATATTTCCATAAAAGTAGTCTACGATGGATTAACATACTATGTTTGGGGAAAATCTGCGAAGACGGATGAGGATAGTGACTCTGAGTAGACTGTTTTATTCAAGTGCATTTTGAATGCCAATAATATAAAAAAGCAAATAAAATTTTTATCAAAATCTTTCTACAAGTTATTTTGGTATAAATCCCAAGTTTATGGTTTACGTATGTTTAATGTTTTGAGATCCAGTGATAATTTTTACAGTAGAATAGATTTAATCTTGAAACTCCATAGTGATGCAGTTAGATAATAATATCATAATTTTTATTTTCTCATATACCGGGTTGCGAAAATATCTCGCACCAAAGTGTCATCTTTGGAAAGGATAAGGGGATAGTTATGAAATTCTAGGACGATAAATTCTGCATTTTTTAGAGCAAATGTCAAATTTTTTGACATTTAGAATACCGCCGCCATCTTGATTTTTTTAAATGGCAACTTAGGTCGAGTGATATATCACAGAAAAGCTGATGTTTTCCCTCTTTCCAAAAATATTGGCAATGTACCAGTTTACTATGAAATTATGAGATAAATTTAACAAAAATATAAAAAATGCAATTTTAAACAAAGTTTATAAATTATAACTACTAAGTTGCAGTTACTTCATTACAATAAGTGCTCAAAATGGTGGCGATCTGTTTGTTGACAATGATACGCCCTCTCTTCGAAACTACGAATAGAATCGATGATCGTTTTGGAAAAGATCAAGATATTTAGCACCGGTGAGCGTACTATCGATGAAAAAAGACCAATCAAATGGTTATTAACTTTTCGTTGATGCTGCGTATGAACCTTTTCCATTCAGTGCGGTTTACAATCTGACCAGTACCGAGAATTATGCCTATGAACAGAATAGTTCAAGGAAAATGTGGCTTCATCACTGAATACAACAACATCTAAGCAATTGTTTTGCATCCTAATTTTCTCTGTAACTCTAATCGTCCATCAAAATCATCTTCAACCAATTCTTGTTGCTTTATACGGATGAAATTTACTTTTATGCAGAATAGTTGCCAATACACTTGTAGAAGTTTCAGGGTTGTCTTCAACATCTAATGGAACGTGTAAACTTTTTTTATCTTCATTAGTTGCACTGTTCGGTCTACCAGACCTTGCAAGACCCTTTACGCTACAGTTTCATTAAATTTGTTTATTAATATCGTAACTGTAGATCTGCTCATAGGAGGGCATTCAGGATTTAAATCGTTAAATAGGTGACTTGCTTGTCATGGGTGCGTTTCCGACCACCATATCCAACTAACGTTAGTATTATTTTGATTCGTTGTTTTTCTGATAAATGTGCCGTTATTCTTAATTTACTTTTAAACTCTGTGTTCATACGCCAAACGTTGACGTCAAAAAAATTTGACATTTTCTCTAAAAAATACAGAATACAATCCCATTCATCGTCCTAGAATTTCATAATTATCCCTTTATACGTTTTAAAGATAACACCTTGATGCGAGATTTTTTCGCAGCCCACTGTAATGAATATAAGATAAAAAAATAGTAATCGCATTTTTGGGCGTTTTGAGGGTCCTTGATGATTGCGTGCGTGTGTACGCAAGCGCGAGTGCGAGTATATGTGTATCCAGTTTCTAGAAAAAACTTGAAAGGTTAGTATCCTTATAATTGATATTTATTGTTTGTGTAAGTTTGGAGGTCATTCCAATAAATTCAGTGTTGTACCCTTAATAGGGATAGTTTGTATGAATCAAAAACGATTTTCATCCAAATTTATATATAATTATAATAAAGGCTCCATGTAAACTAATATATATGCATGAATATTTCCCTCATGTATAATTTACTCCTATATAGCAATGCAACTTCGTTAGGATTACAACGATAATCCCATTGAACGTTATGAATTACAGCGGTAATTCAACTGCAAGACGTCATACTCAACTACCATAGTAACAGAGCTATTCTTGTCATGAACAAGACGCATTTGTCAAATACTGACAGCCACATTAAAAAATTTAAGGTAAGTTTATTGTAAAAATGAAACGATTTCGTAAAATTTCGTAAGAAACAATTGATAGCAATATTGAAAAGAGTGTTCCGAAGGATATAGTGAAAAATCAGGCAATTATTTGGACCCAAGTATTGTTCGTTTTCTAAATTTTGTTACATGCTTAATAATTAATAATTAAATAAAGGTTTTGTTCGTTTTCTTATATATATATATATATATATATATATATATATATATATATAAGTAAGTGGGTAATCTTGACTGATAATGAACATAAGATAAGTTTATTGGGGAATGCAGTCAATTATGAAGGCCAAAAGTAAAAAACCCTTTGTTAATGTGCCAAGCTTTCGGAATGCTTTATTCCTTTATCAAGACAAGCTATATATAAGGCAATGAACCATATGATATACTATTATTGTCATGATTAATATTATTATTTTGTTCGCAATTTTGTTTAGAATTAATACAATGCGGTGTATTGAAAATAAGTTTATTAAGTAAATATATAATCGATTCATTAGTTATCACTCACAACATCCTTTTAAGATGAAAACCAATCTTGTCTTAGCATTAAAAAATAGAGTCATAAAACTTTCTCATATTAATTACCTTAAAAATGGCCTTAATACACTTAGAAATATATTACTAGAAAATTCTTTTCCTAGATATTTACTTAATAAACTTATTTTCAATACACCGCATTGTATTAATTCTAAACAAAATTGCGAACAAAATAATAATATTAATCATGACAATAATAGTATATCATATGGTTCATTGCCTTATATACCTTTTCTCACACCTCAGATATTAAAAGTTCTCAAGGTACTCAATGCCAAGATAGCCACAAGTAACATCAAAACTTTACGTAACTTATATACTAAAATTAAATCTCCCTTAACAACTTTAGAAAATTCAAATATAGTTTATTCTATCCCATGTAAGGATTGTTTTAAAGTGTACATAGGGCAAACATCTAGAAATTTATTAGGGAGAATAACATCTCACAAAAGTGAATGTAGAAGGAAAATTGCTTCATGTAGCTTAGCTGAGCATGTCATCCAACAAAACCATGACATGAATTTTAATGAAGTTACTATATTATGCAAAGAAAATAATTTAACTAAACGTCTTTTTCGTGAAATGGTCTGCATTAATGAAAACAGCAACACTCTTAATAAAAAATCAGATATTAGTAAACTTAGCATTATTTATAATTACATCTTATCTTATGAACATAGTTTTAATCAAATTTCAACTAATAGTTAATATATACAAAAATTTTTGTCTCTAAAATGTGGTAAACTTTTAGTTAATATTGTCCATTCTTCTAGTAATTTTTGTTAATGTTCTTTTTCGTTTTTGATAACATAACACTTACCGTTGTTAATGTTTTTAATACGTAACTAACCATTTGTATTATGTCACATTCCATTTAGTTTTACTATTGACACACTGTCAATTAAATTTAGTTTCCTGCAAATTCCTATTGTTAGTTCTGTTTTTAACTTTATTATTTAACTCACGTTAGGTATGTTTCTTATTGTTATTTAATTTATAAATAATTTGATTGTATTTATAGTAACTTGTCTTGATAAAGGAATAAAGCATTCCGAAAGCTTGGCACATTAACAAAGGGTTTTTACTTTTGGCCTTCATAATTGACTGCATTCCCCAATAAACTTATCTTATATATATATATATATATATATATATATATATATATATATATATATATATATATATATATATATATTATTTATTTATTTAGTTGTTCCAGGGTAACTACGAAGAATTCGTATACGTATTCTTTGAACAACTTAGGCAAGAATGATTATGTGCAATTTTTTCCAATTCCTAACCCCTAAGGAGACATGGGCGGTTGAAGAAAAATGTAAAAGTACGTAAAAGGAATACTCTTAACAGCTGCTTAAGTCTTAAAATTATCATAAAACAAAACTTTTAATAACAATTTTCTTTAACAAATTAACAAGAACACAACTTAGCACAAAAATGCACATCAAATAACGAGGTGACAGACAAAAATGTTGTTCAAAATGAGATCCATGAACCTCCCCACATAATGCCACACGCCTTCGCAGCTCTCTTTTCCATTCGATATTTGCGAAATTGTCAAGAAAAGTAAATTCATCAAAAATTCGTTCAATCAATTCTTCTCTTGAAGATGCTTTACTCCGCCCGTACACTAACGACTTAACATGGCCCTACAGATAAAAGTCTAAAGGTGCGAGATCTGGAGAGTTTTATTTCAAAATGATTGTGACATCGTTAACGTATGCATAAAATTTTTGATACAATTTGGTATTTTAAAATTTTTTAATTAAAATAAATGTTCGATATGGGTTTTCTTGGAGGCACAACTAAAGGCGGTTTTGAAAAGACCTTGCTACTCTTAGCATTTCGGGCATAATACCCTCAAACGCGTTCCATATTCTTTGTTGCATATTTTCTTATGTAGATGGCGGGTCTTGGTAATCGATTTCCTTAACATAACTCCATAAAAGGAAATCCAGTTTAGTTAAATCGGGGGATTGGGGTGAGTAGTTACACAACTCTCATCTGCCAATCCAACGATTTGGATAGAATGCACTAAGACGGTCCCTGACGTGAACCGAATAATGGGCGGGGGCTTCATCGCGTTGCAGCCACATTCTGTTCCTCACAGTTATTGGCAAATTTGCATACAGATTATGCAACTGATTTTGTAAAAAATCAAGATACATAACCCCATTCAAATCCCCGTTAAAAAAATAAGGTCCAATAATTCTGCCCCAAACATTTATTGACAATTTGTGTTGATAGTCAACCTGCCTGAAAATCCTCGGATTTTGATCTGAATAGTAGTGGAAGTTATGGCGATTCACAAATCGGTTTATGTGAAATGTGGCTTCAGCTGAGTACAAAACCTTATCAAAAGTTGTAAGTTACATCAATAAAATACGACACGTCGCTCCAAATCCATACCAAATAGTTGTTGGTGAAACGGGATATGATACGTATGAAAACGGTTATCCTTCAAAATCCTTTGAACACTACGTTCACTAACACCAACAGCAGAACTAATTGCTTTTTGACTAACTGAAGGATTTTCGGTAACAGATAACATAACAGACAATTAATTTTCTTCACTTCGAACAGGTCTATTGTTAACTGGTTTTGCATAGTCTACATGTCCCGTTTGTATAAATCTTTGTAATAAAATTTCCAAGCTTCACTTGTCTGGATGTCTTCGTTCGAGATAACGCTCTGCATAAACTCGCCTTTCCAGAAAAGAGTTTCTTTGGCAATTCCCCTAGCATAAAAATCATATCTATGGGCTCATCTTTCTGGTACTCCATCACAAGACCACTTTTATCAGCAATAACCAATTAAATGAAGAATTATCACTTAAAAAAAGTTGTAACGCAAATAAATAATAATATTTAGCAACACATAGCTAACAATGTACAAAACTTATAGTTGATGCGTAAATTGAAACGTTAATGTTTATTTATTTTACAGTTACCACACATTTTTTTCCATGGCCCGCTGTAAGATAACGCTAATTTTTTTTATTCACCTTAGTTTACGCATCATGTCTAACGTATTTTAACGCAGCAGAAGAACATATTAAAAAAAAGATAGCAGTCCGATTATAAAAAATAGCATTTAAATATAAAAATGGTATTATTAATATTAGAAATCCGTGTCTGATAACAACTTTTGATGAATATCTCTGAAACTTTGAAACATATCAGTATGTTTACAAATATAAAAGATGTTGCGTCCTTTACTTCGCACATAATAGGAATAAAATATACAGGTGTTCCCTTGAAAAAATACGCCTAGTTTTGATTAATAACGGCTAGTTTCGGATACAAACGAATTTAACTAAAAAACGAGTGTGTTTGGGTGTAGGGAATGCTTAATAAAATTGCTAGAGTAGCAAATAAGCTATCCCATGGCGATGAAAATATGGGGTGTTCTTTTTTAAAGTTTCGAGAAAATCTACGATTCTCATTTGGGCCATACTGTATA
The DNA here is from genome assembly GCA_036346205.1 of Vesta saturnalis. NCBI lineage: Eukaryota > Metazoa > Arthropoda > Insecta > Coleoptera > Lampyridae > Vesta > Vesta saturnalis. The sequence continues at coordinate 2,547,253 of JARFJB010001727.1, read as the reverse complement.
CGACTTCCGATATTTGGTGTAGCCATCTGTATAAAAATAAAATAGACCATACACATAAAATACCCTACTACAAATAATAATTAATTTCATTTGCTCTTGAAAGACACAGATATAGATACACATGTGCATTCAGACAAAGAAATTATCATACCTTTGAAAGCACTCGGTATAAGATATTGAAATTGTGTACACAAATCTGGAATAATATATTGGGTGTTCCATTAAAAAGGTTTGTATTGTCATGGGCTTATGGGGCCCTCTATATTTGTGAAAATATTTTTAAGATGTGCCGCCTTGCAAGGATTTTATTGCTCCATTTTAATATTGTTTCTAATATAACCAATTAAGTTTTAGTAGAAGACGAGAGCTAAGATGCAGGACCCATATATTATACGTACTAATATGACGGATTTGAGATTTTCGTACTTGAAACTAAGTTAAGTTTTTCACAAAATATTTATAATAGTAATAATGTCTTTATGGAACCCAGCGATTTACATAAGTTTGCTTGAGAAAATGTAATTTAAAAAAATGTTTAGGATTGAATCCCAAGGTGATATTAAGCCAAACTGCATTTATTAATTTATGTGATATATGCTCTCTTTTTCTGATGCCACGAATGTATCTTAAACAAGAGTTCTGCACTTTTTGTATGCGTTTACTTTCGTTACTTTCAATACATGATCCGTACACAGAATCGCTGTAGTTAAAATACGACAATACTAGTGAATCACAAAGCATAATTTTTGTTTTTTCATTTAATATATGTCTGCTGCTGTTTTTAAATTAGTGTAAGCTTTCTTAATACAATTACCACGTGCTGTTTAAACCTCATGGTAGTATTAAGCTTAAGCCCTAGGTTACACGCCGTTTCAACACATTGTAGTTCTACACCATTAATTTGTATTTTATTTACATACTCATTTACTTTAGCTTCATTATAACTATGAAAGGTATACTAAAGTTGTGTATCGTAAGCAAACATCTGCCATTCGCAGTGTTGTAGACTATTTGGAAAACGTATTGTACTAAGGATAAAAAGTAAAGGGCCCAATACAGAGCCTTGTGGCACTCCAGACTTTACTCGTAAAGGTTCGGATCGATAATTGTGCACAATTAGAGATCTATTAGAAATGAATTCCGAGATTAGTTGGATTGCCTAGTCAGAAAAACCGATAAACTTTAACACTATAACAGAATTTTATGATTTATGGAATCGAACGCTTTACTGTAATTCAGTAATATTAACAGGTATAGCTTATTCTGCTCAACAGTAGAAAAAAATTGATCTGTAATTAAATGTAACAACGTTGTGCAGCTGCATCCAGGACAAAGTCCTGACTGCGTAATAGGAAGTAGGTTATTAACAGATAAGTAACTACGCATTTGGGATGCCATTATTTTTTCTAATATTTTGGACAAGATTGGTAATACACTAATAGGCCTCAATTGTGAAAGTTCATTTGGATTAGACGTCTTGGGTAGTGGCCGAACTAAGGCAGTTTTCCAAATAGTGGGATATACTCCATTTTCAAGACCAAAGGTATAAATATGAGTAATGTATGGTACTATAGTTGGGCAACCTAAATATAACATTAATATTGATATACCATCAATCCCTATAGCGTTAGAAGTAACCGCTGAATTCCATCAATAAGCGAGTTATTACGGTAATAATCTACAGTTGAATTACAATCCTGTGATTCAATGTTTGTAGTACTAGTGAAGTATTGATTTATTACGTTAACGTCTTGAAGATTTGCAGGTAGATCTGATAATTTTGATTTATTACATATGTTTAGTTGTTTAAGAGTTTGCCACTTACACTTCTGTTCAAGGCTTGACATCTGATGTTCAAAAAATGCTTTTTTCTTTTTTTTAATTGCAGTATTAACTACATTACGCAATTCTTTATATTTACTTTATTTTATATTTTATATTTATGCAAAGCTTTATGCCTCAAAGTAATCATTATTTTCACAGTATTGGTTAGCAAAGGACAAGAAGGTTTTGTGAATCGTACAGTTTGTAAACGTACATGTAGATCATACAGAGTAAGAATTGTGTTATTTATGAACTTAACTTCCGAATCAATATCAGTAAGGCAGTACACTAATCCCCACGGGGTAAGGTTTACATGTTCCTTGAACAGGTTAATATCTAATTGATGGAAATTACGATATGTACGGAACATTGGTACATGATTTGTATTGAAGTTCAAAGTGCACGATATCAACGTATGATTTGAAATATTTGGTAAGTGAATTACCTTTTTAACATCAGTTGTTATGATAACGTCGAGCAAAGTTGCAGTACTCTCTGTTATCCTAGTTGCATCAGCAATAGTTTGATACATACTATTTAGCAGAGCATTAAACTTTATTGTAGAATTCAAAGTTGTTAATCATGTCTATGTTAAAATCACCAGTACAGACAACATGCTTGCTGCAATAATTAATTACATACATCAACGTATCTTCAAAGTTATCAATAAAATCCAAAAAAATTGATTTGGGAGGCGTATAAACTACTCCAACAGTAACATCTTGTTTATTGCATATTACTTTAATCCATAACTGTTCACATAAACTAATGTCGACATTAACCATACAGAGTTTTTCAACTTTTAGATAATCTTTAATGTATAACGCAACTCCACCTTCCCCAATAGACCTATAGTTATGAAAAAATGTATATCCGTCAATCTGTAAATTATTCAAACTAGTCCTTTGCGATAACCAGGTCTCCGATAGGGTGTGATATTCTTAATTGGAACATTTATTGACAACACATTCTTTCAAATAACAAGTAACACAAAATAAATTTTATCTACCCAACATTTTGTGAGGTGCTTTTTGTTACAATAAATCTAATTCGTTAACTGGTACAAAATAATCTAAATCGAATGATGTTAAAACTAAAACTATACTTCAACTTAAGCTCTAAGACAATTATTAAATTAATTATTGTTCTCAAATCAAAGGAAAAATAAATAAATTATTTCAATAATGCATGTTAAGGTTTATTTAGTAAATATGTTCAAATGATTTTTCTTGTAACAATATTTATTTTTTGTATCTTTTAAAATAATAAAATAACATCTAGTTGTTTAATATTTAAAACACATTTAAATTTTGAATGTAAGACATTGCATTATCAGAACTGACCGTGACCAAAACACAGTAAATGATTACAAAATCGCTTATTAAATAATGTGTCTTTATCGGGTATTATCTTCTGAAAAACTAAACAAAAACTGATAAATTCTTTCTCGTGAGAAACTTAATAGATAGCGGTTAAATACTGTCTATCACCAGAACTAAAAAGTGTTTGTAATGAAATCCTGACATTTGTAACAGTTAAAATATTGAAACATTAAATAGCGATCAAATTTGTGCAAATTTAATATATGTTATTGTTGTTTATCAGTGTTTTTGGTTTTTGGAATAACTTGACAACATTGTTTTTCTCATGGCCATATTGATTTTTTAGTTATCTTAAAGCCTGCTGGACAACAATTACTATTATTAAAGTGACTATAGTTAAAGCCAAACAAAGTGGCGCGCACGTCATCAATGAGGCATTCCGTGTCTTATATTGGCTACGTTTCCGTTTCAAATGTATTATAAAACTTGTAAAAAAAATAACTCTAAAGGTAATGCAATTAAAATAATACTTTTGAGATAAAATATTGTATGTGCACAAGCTTGTTTTTGTTGGGTTTAGTCGCCTCTCAATATAAAATTTTGTGATATAATTTTAATTAACAGGCCAGCAAGTAACGACGTAAGTCTAGTCACTGTCGGAGATGGTGCTGTGTTGCCGTCTTTTATTCATCGTTTCATGCCATATTTTGAGGTTACGGATGACATTATTATGACGCATATTTAATTGATTTTTGTCGTTAACAATTTGTAATAGTGAGATCTGTATTTTCATTCTTCGGTTGCCAAAATGTCAAGCAAATGGATAGTCGATGCAAAGAACTCGTGACATCATTAATTAGCTATTTCGAGCAAGAAAGGGATAATAATGGGTCTCTGTTGCCCTTAAATGCTACTCGAGAGGTAAATTTTCGATAATACATATAAAATAATTGTACTGTAAGAGTATTTTACTATTGCTGCTGCTCTAAACGTCAGTTTAAGGACAGTAAGCAAAATCTCTCAAGCAGAGAAAAACAGTGAGAAGTTAAAGTCGCCAAAGAAAGATCGTTACTACTATAAGCGAGTTACAAACACAGCAACATTAAATACAAGCACTGTTTACAATATATACCAAAGAAGTAAGTAATAACGGCTAATGTACATATATAAAATTCAATTTATTATTATATTTATTATTAAAGACATTAATATAATAAAAACGTTTTATCCTGTATGGTTTTAGAACAACACATCACCATTCAATCCCTGTGGTCCCAACTAAAAGATAGAGAATTACTCAATGGCAGTAGCATTTCTTTGAGAGGATTGCTCAAAGGACTTGGATTTAAATGGATAAAGGATAATCCACGATTTGGACTCATGGAACTACCGAATGTGGCTTTGAAAAGAGTGGAATTTCTGAGATCATATAAACAAGCTAAAGATGATGCTCTCTACCAGTTTGTATCCTTGAGGATATTTCAAAATGGAACTGTCGGAGTGTTAAAACTACTAAAACAGATGATAAACGGTTGTACTACAATACAAATAAACTAAAATTTAGACAAAATCTCCTTTCAGATATATTATTCTTCATGCAGGGAGCGAAAATGGATTTATCGAGTGTTGTAAAGTAATATTTTGTTCAAAAAGTAAAGTTCCGACTATTATGGGGAAATGAACCAGGAAAACTTCTTGAAATGGTTCGAATATCAGTTATTGCAAAACCTATAGAATCCTTGTCTGATTATACTGGATACTGCATCTTATCACAGCATTGGAGAAAACGCCTACCACTGCATGGAAAAAAATGTTATTAAGGAGTGGTTGACAAATAAAAATATTCCCTATACAAATATCATGTTTAAAACCGAACTTTTGTATATTGTTTCTCAGTAAGGACACAAATAAACAGTGTTTACATTAATTATTAAACACAACTCTTTTTTAGAAGCAAACCACCCAAAAAGTATGTAGTGGATGAGCTGGCAGAACATTATGGACACAGTCTTACGTATTTCTCCTTACCATTGCATATTCAACCCTATTGAATTCATTTGGGGCATAGCAAAAAATTGTTACAATAGGCATATTGGTAGGGATGGTAACAGTGAGAATTACTGCCTGAATGTGTGGCACGAAGCATTACTGGTTACTCCTGTCATGTGGAAAAATTCTGTAAAACATACCGAAGAAGAAATTTTTAAGTGGTATGAGAGGGAAAGAATATCTGAATGCTCATAAGTCCGTCATCTGGTTATACATTTTGATGTACACAAACAAAACTATAGCTACTGGAGTGAAAAGAACTCACATCATTTTACAGAAGGGCACACCCAGAATCCTGAAAAATTTAGTGTTTGGGCGGGAATACTGGGAGACCGAATAATAGGCCCATTTTTTTCGAGGGTAATTTAATCAGTGAGGTATACGTGCAGATGCTTAACAATTTAATAGAACCATTAATTGTTCATGAAATTGAAAATCAAAGAGACTTAGAAAGAAGGGAATTTAATTCTTAATGAAGAAATTGTGCATTTTCAACAGGATGGAGCCCTTCCTTATTATGCTATCAATATGAGACAGTGTCTGGATAGGTTTAATCCGCGACAGTGGATTAGTAGAAAGGGTCCAATTGAGGGGCCACCAAGGTCACCCGACCTTACTCCAATGAACTTTCTGTGGGGTAACATTAAATGTTTAGTGTATAAAACTCAACCAGCTTCCTTGGATTAATTGCGCCAGAGGATATTGTCAGAACATTCCAAAAGATATTTTCCATAACGTTAGAGAAGAATTTGAAAGTCGTCTGTTCTTCTGTCTAGAACAAAATGGTCGTCATTTCGAACAATTATTGTAATTATTTTCTATGGTGTACTTGTTTTTATTTAAATAAAAGTTTTCTTAAATTTAAAGTAGTATTAGATTCTACCAATTTTTTCTTAAGACCATTAGCATTTTGAATAAGTTTTTCATAGAGGTGCTCCAAGTGGGGTATTGCCATTTAAGATGTGTCACTGCTAGTGAAGCTTAAGGTGGTTGAAAAGTATTTTTTATTTTTTTCATACCTCTTTGAGGTTAGTTTTTCAGTTAACCCTACTTTTTTATGATCAATGAGTAGCATGAGTAATAAGCTTTCCAGAGAGGTATCACAAGTGGGGCATTGTGATTTAAGTTTTTAAGTCAGTATGGATGGGGCTTGCGGGGAGAGTGGGGGTAGTTTGAAAAATACGTCAGGTGTATTCTCCCTGATTGTTAAAGAAACGGTATTGTTTATTTTTTTCATATCTCTTTGTTTAAAAAATATTGCCATTGTAAGTTTTCAAAGACCCACCCGGTATAGGATAACTCATTTTATATGTTAATTTAGTTTGACACCACTGATTTGCCATTTTTTCTAACCGTTCTTTAGCCGTTTGATTCGCTGATGTTTACCACTATAGCTTAAAATATGATAGCCTCATCAAACAAATTTTAAAAACGTTTTTAATAAATGAATAAACTCAGCACAAGAAATTTCGTGTCACATGCCCAAAAACTGTTTTGCCAGTATTCGCAGTTGATCACACTTGGACGCTCTTGCTAATCATTTGACGCCAAGGACTGTATATATATAAACCAATTGCGTTGGGAAAAAAGGACAACGGACAGAAGTATATACATTTAGACGGTTCATCACTTGGAGCTAGAGATGGTCAAAAAGTTCAGTTATATACCAATTTGCTGGAAAAACGATCAAACATATTGCCTCGACGGAAAATGACACAATTTCATAGTTTTATAGCGTTGGCCATCACTAGAGTCAGAGGTGTTTAAAAACCGTAATCACCAACCTTTTTTAAAAAATGACCAAATTCATTTGCTCGATAGGAACAAATTAAACGCTATGGTTTTTAGGAGTTGATCATGATTAAGACTAGAGTTTGTCTACCCACTTTGTTGGGGAAACGGCCAATCGTACTGCCTCGATAGACAAGAACTGAATACCATGATTTTGGAGCGTTGGTCATCGTTTGGAACCTAATATGTCTAAAAACTTTATTTGTGAACCAATTTCGTTGGGCAAACGGCCAAACACATTGTCTACATGGACAATAACAAAATTGTTTGCTATTAGGTTGCTAACTATTTTTAGACCAAAGATGATCAAAACCTTACGTAATCAAAAATTTTTTTGGGAAAACTATTAAACGCACTGGTTCGAAGAACCAAATTAGATTTTTGCACGGTACCTTTAGGCTACAATTAAGTTAACTTAAATTTACGCGTACTTTGAGAATATTTTAAATAGTAAGCGATCAGACAAAAGTGGAACTTCAGTTGCAGTTATTTTATGATATAAAACTGAGGAATGCAGTTGAGCCAACTGGCTTCTTTAATCTTTTAAGAAAAACTTCCGAAAAAAACACAAATGATGAATTGTTTAAAATCTAGCAGATATAAGCATGCTTTCCATGCACAAGTAGTTATGTGTCTACAAGTTGAGCTATAGTATTAATATGAATTCAAACTTTCTGCAAAGACCGACTTCTAGCTAGACTGTGGGCCAATACCATCGCAATGGAACTATTTAGGTTAATAATTAAATTGTGTTCGGTTTTAGAGTTTGATAAGAGACCAAGCTCTTTATTCATTAAATCCATTGCGACATTCACTTGTTTGGGTTTAAACGAGTAACGAACCTTAGACCTTGAAACTTACAGTGATTAAAATGTTTGCAGGTATAACTAGAATAAATTATGTATAAAACTGGGCCAAAAATAGATCCTTGTGGTACCTCACTATGAGAACTTAACATAGAAGATCCAAGATCAATTACAATAACGCACTGTTTCCTGTTAGCCAGGTAGGAAATGATTGCCAGGTAACTGAAAGTCAAACTGCAAAAGTATGGATGACTAATTGTGTCGAACGCGTCGGTAAAGTTGAACGGCATCAATGCCATTTGATGACCTGCATCAGTTGTTATTATGTCATTGGTTACATGTCGAAGTACCGTAGTGCAACCATATCGTTTTTTGAATCCAGATTGAGGAGGTGACAATAGATTATATTTGTGAAAGTACCCACTAATTTCAACCTTCATAACTTCTTCTAACACCTTAGGTGGTATAGGAAGTACTGTAATCGGCGTAAGACTTTGGTATTCAATAGGATGGTTATTTTTGGAGCTAGAAATTATATATAATATGTCACGTGTGTATGAGATTGTCGTCGAAAAAGGGGTTTTGTTTTTCAATTATTTAGTTCGACGGAATTAGGCTGTTGTGGTGAACAGTTGAAAGTAGGGGATATAGGGATCCGGCGCGCACACAAGCTACCTACAACCTATCGGGTTACTGAAGTTATCGAGTGTGGACACTTGTCCCCTTTAATTAGTGCGGATTAAAAAGGATTCTTCAACCCCGGAAAGCTTTGTTTGTGTTAGTTTTCGTTGGATCTTTCGAAAAGAAAGATTAAGTGTTGGATGGTCAGTGTTTATCTATTTTCTTTTAAAAAGTGCGCTTTGAGGATAATGTCTTATTATTGTCTTGGTAAATTTGTGTGTAGCGAGTAAGCAACGCCTATTTCCCTTCGTTTTGTGCATTTGTACAGCTTGTTCAGACGGAGAATCAGCAGCTATACATAAACTGCATTAATAAAATTTTGTGTATATAAAACGTTGTTTAAATAAATTAATAGTGTGTAGATAAACTCAGGTGAAGCAAATGTTAAGTCACCTGGATCTGGTTTGAGCTTTTCGCTGTTAAGATTGTGAATACAATTAGTTCAGTTGACGTTATCAAGCTGTCAATTCTGCAATACCGTGCCGTACTAAAAGAAATTGGAGGTTTATTGGTATTTTCGGGTTAATCATTAAGGGTTAATAAAATGGAAATTTGCACCTCCATGCTGTGAGTTAGGATGAACAGGTTAGTCCAGAACTATGACTACTCAAGGTAATAACTTTTGTGAAATGTGAATTTACTATATTCGTAAAACTGTGTTCTATTATTATATACTCTTATTACTTTTTTATTATTATTATTACAATATAGATACAGAATTTTAGGTGCGTTACTTCAATGTTAAATGTAATTGTCGCCTCGCCTCATAGCGTTGTCATTATTCACATAAAGTTAGAAGATAAAATATTTTGATTACGTTGATGTTACTGATCTGCTCATCTTTTCTTGGTGATGTTTGATTTACACGACCTTACAGCGACAACGTTGATTTATTTTTTTAATAATTTATGAGATACCTCTATTAGATTGTTTGCTATTTTTTATTTTATTTTTAAGAAAAAGAGTTTCACTAATAAAAATTAACGTAAAGTAGAATTAGACTAAATTAGGTTGATGACCGATCAGCTAGTCTTTGAGGACGTTGTTTTCATTTGTTCTCGTGCGAATATTTTCGAAGCTTTACAGGAAGCACCAAACCAAGGCTTTTATTTTACCTATTCATCTGGTTTATGCGATGTAAGGTAAGCAAGTTTTTTGTTTGTTTTAAGCTTTACTGTGGAAAACTCGCATTTGCGTGCTTAGATCCAGATATTTTCGATTATAAACAAACTGGCGCCCTTTAATTTAGGTTCCCCTGTTGTGACTTATGTATTACGAATTATCCTATTTACAAAATTAATATCACGCCCACTCCTTTCACTATTGAGCTACCGGTCCCCCCCCCCCCCCTCTTATCTGTTACTTCAGATTCTACTGCCATTTTCGCCCATAACAAATATTGTCAATTTGTTGGAAAAGTACATGAAATTAGACACTGGTTATTAATATATGTGATGAATAGAACCATGGAAGGACAACAAATCGTTATCTGGTACTATCTAAACCTGCAGATTTTAATATAATTTCGGTTATGATTTTTAAAATAAAATTTTCACTAACAGGACCAAATTTAAACTATTAGTTCCACTAGGGCGCATACTATCATAGGAGAATAAGGTTTATAGGAACTAGTTGCCAAGAGGAATAGACTTTATGGAATGGGCATTAATGTGGTTAGGATTATTTAAGTGTTCTGGGAGTTGCACCTTATTTTTTAATAAATCTTTAAGTCAGTTGTTTATAGAGATGCTTTGTTTCCAGTGGACAAAGAATGATTAAGATAAGCTTTCTTTTCAAGTCAATTGTTTTTTGCCACTAGGTTTAGTGGCAAATTATAATAATCCCAGTGACCATGAAGAATTGGGTAAATTTTACAGTTTTATGTTAAAGAGACTCAGTAATGCAATAGTCAAAAATGCAATTTTATGATCACATCAGTTAATGTGTAAAGTTGATTCCAGTGAAATGATTTTAAGGTATTTCAAAAGTTTGTAATTTGTTTTCAGGTGAATAGTGTAAAACGGTTTGTTGATCAGACACAAGTATATAATTAAATAATGAAGATGCATTTAATGCACGACGACTTTGTGGAGGCCTATAAACAACTACAACCACAAACATTACCTTCCTGCCCTCCAAAATACGAACCTGCTGCTTGTATGTGACAGATGTCTCCATATTAATGTGTAGTTTAAATAATATTTTGTGTACATTCCAACTTTCCACTTCTAGTATCACAATCGTTCCTTAAAAATGATAATCATCACCGTAAGAAACTTCACTTTTCCCACCCCACTGCAACTTGGTTTCAGTTACTGCATTCATATCATAATTTTTAATTGTAGCATAATCCTTAAATTCTATGAAGTCACTGGTAAGAAATTGCTCATACTATGTGCTAACTTAATTGCACTCATGCACACATATGTGTTATAGGGTAACAAAACCTTTAACTCAATTTAAACCCTGTATCGTTAATACACTTAACCTAGTACCATAAAGTAACTTACTTGTTCTACAGAACCTAATAATTAAAGCTACCACGTGCATAAAACCTCGGTTCCCCCAAAAGGGAGGGTAAAGTAACACTGTTTAAACATAGCTCAGTATTATTAGTAAGTACGTGTTGCGTGGGTGTCTAGCTGGCTGAAGACACTTTACAATGAACGCCACTTGTTTTGTTGTTGTAAAGCTATCAAAATTATACTAACTTCATAATAAAGCGTTCAACATGAAAGAAATTCCATATGCGTTCGACACACCTTGACTGCAGAAGTCGCTGAATAGACAAAATTACAGTCAAAAGAAATACTTTCTTTGTAAATATCATGCTTAAATTGTTACGGGTGAAAATGGCAGTAGAATCGGAAGTAACCGATAGGGAAGGGGCCGGTACCTCAGTGGAATAAAGGGCGTGGGCGGGTTATTAATTTTGCGATTAGGATAGGTCGTAATACATAAGACACCATAATTAAAAGTCATAAATCATATGGGCGTCAGTTTATATATAATCGACAATATGGGGACCTATATGCGAGTATTCCACAGCCACAGTTCAAAACAAACAAAAAACTTGCTTACCTTACTTCGAATAAAACCAGGTGAATCGGTAAATTATAAGCCTTGATCCGCCGTTTCCTGTAAAGCTTCTAAATACTTGCACGTAATCACAATAAAAGGACGTGCTAATAGACCAGCATTTACTCTAATTTTGTTTTTGGTTAACTCTTAATAATGAAATTTTATCTCAAAAAAATAGAAAAAAATAGCAAATAATCTAATATAGTAGACAAATCTCTCACAAATTATTACGTTAAAAGCTTTAAAAAAAAAAAAAAAATAAAATAAATGAACGTTGCCACTGTAGGGTTGTGAAAATAAAAAATTTCAACAAAATAAAAAATAAACCACTCCGTAACTGGAACGTAATAATTAAAGTATCTTTTAACTTTGGTTCTTTATAAATGAAGCTAACGCTGTGAAGAAGGAATCAAATCGCGTATAATCTGACACTTGCGCTCAAATTCAATAACACTATTCATATATTATAATAATAGTTGTAATGAGCCAGAAAAGTAGTAAGCGAAATAAATTTGTATTATTTTAAAATTATGAAGAATTATTATTTAAGAATTTATTTAGTTTCAGTATCCAGATGCGGTAACAAACGGCACTTTCGCGCACGCACCAGTTCTCCCATTCAATGTTTGCAAAGCCATCGGTCTAATTTTGCTAACACCCCACTTCATCGCAAAGTATAAAAGCGAAAGTTTCAATATAATTCGATACTCCTCTACAGAACACTTCTCTGTAGACGTCCACTTCTGTGTAGACAACTTCTCCTGTAGAATATTCCAGCAAAATATTTCTCCGTAACTCCACTTTTCTGTAGTAATTTATTACTATACCTGCATTTCTACCAAAATTTCTCTGTTCAAGAAACATAATTCCGACCAGCGCTCTTAAAGCAATTTTCATTGAAATATGCACTTTTTGTTATAAAGTATTTTAATATTTCGGAGCACAACTATATATAAAACAGTTGAAATACCTGTCAATTCCTGTTACCACAAAATCATTTTGAAATTAAGCTGACTCAAAAAGAGGGTCTAGCAACACATACCGAGTTTCGGCTATTGGCTAAATCACTTCGGCGGTAGCGTGGATTCGTTGTCGATCTTCCTTCCTAGAAAATGGGCTTAACGCCATCGTCTGTTCAAACGCAGCTAATACCTCTGGTCGCCAAATAAATACATTTATTATGGATCAACGAAATCTTACGCTCCCGAAAAAACGCCCACCTAGACATTTTTCCGTTGACGAAAAGGAGCAAATCTTAAACATTTTTAAAGTTTGTGTTGAAGAAAACCCGAACAATTACAAGACTGAAAATGTTGCATTTACAGCAAAAGCAGCAGGTAACATAATAACTTTATAAAAACATATTTTATTCCTTACTTTATCATTTTGGGTATTACAGATAAAAGTGTGTACAACATTCTACGTCAGTACATGCAAACAAAAGTATTACATCCTCCGACTGCGTATCACCGACAACGAGCAATTTTGGACAACATTGACGACGAAACTAAGAGTAATCTTAGGCGTGTAGTCCATTCCTTCTTTGAACAAAACGATACACCTACTCTAAATAAAATTGTGGCCGCTATTGGTGAGCAGGATCAGATTCCTCAATTAAAAAGGAATACATTAAGAACCTTGTTGAATGAAATTGGCTTTAAGTGAGTAAAGGAATGAATTATCTCTAACATAAATTATACATTATTTTGAAATATATGTATTCCAAGAGGTCAAGAAACAGTTTCCTTAAAGAAAAATCCGAGATAGTTGCATGGAGGCGACGTTATCTACCATAAATTAGAAAATACAGAGAAGAAGGAAAAAGGTATATTTCTTAGACGAGACTTGGATTAATGCTGGCCATACAGTAAGCATGGAAAGATACATCTTGACTCCGAAGCAAGCATGTGTTAATGGATTAACAACGGGGTTACGGGATCCATCGGGAAAAGGAAAACGCCTTATCGTTCTCCACATTGGTTCCGAGGACGGTTTTGTTGATGATGGTTTGCTGTTGTTCGAGTTCAAGAAATCTAGCATCATGAAGAAATGACAGCTGCTGTTTTTGAAGAATGGTTTCGCAATGTTCTTGGACGTTTAGACAAAAACGCTGTTACAGTGTTAGATAACGCTTCCTATGATGGCGGAAAGATCGACAAAAATCCAAATTCAGGAAAAAAAAACTGACATTCAGGCATGACTAATCAGCAAATCCATTGATTACGAACCAGATATGATCAAAGACGAACTTCTCGACCTTGTCAGAAAAGCTGCTATTGCTCCTAAGTTAGTTGTCGATGAGATAACAAAAACGCAGAATCCCACTGTATTGTGTTTACCTCCATATCATTGCGAATTAAACCCAATCGAACTGATATGGGCACAAATCAAGGGTGAAGTTGCGAGGGACAATAAAACATTTAAAATCGCAGATGTGCACCAATTATTTTGCACCGCTGTTGCAAACGTAACGTCAGATAATTGGAAAAATGCCATTAGTGTGGAAGAAAATATGTGGCAATTGGATATCACTATAGAAGTTCAAGTGGAGCCGTTGATCATCCAGTTAGGCGATGATTCTTCTTCATCAGACTCCGAACAAGACTGACCTGTTGTGCTTTATTTACAGACTTAGTAAAAAATACAAAGGCAGCTAAAGGAAGAATTGTGAATTGAGGCACTACTTATGATAGACTTTTTTTCGGCAATTATTAAACAATAAAGGGGTTTTTCTCAACTGTAACATAATTCCATTTTGCAGTTTTTTTAGATAAACAAACACTTGTGACATCAAGAAGGAGTTGACTTGTTAATTCCTATAAAAATAAAATGTGAGCTTAAAGTTCTATTCATTTACTATTTACCTGCCCGACTTATGGCCTTTTACAAGCAAATAAATTAATGTTATTTTTCGATTTCCAAAATACGTACCCTGACAATTTGACTTGAGTTCATATGAGATTTGACAGATTGGTAAACATTAACGAGTGATGTATAGGATGTCAACATTCCCATAGACTAAAGATGCTTGTTTTCAAACCGTATTAAAACCGATTCATTGGTGACAGGTTTTTGATTCGTAAAAATGTGTGATTTTAAAATATTTATATTTCTAAATATGTTTATTATTTGATTACTGTTAAAACTACATAATTATACATTTTAGGGACTACAATAATTCATATGCATACATTAAAGAACTGTTGAATGTAATTCAACCACTGTATTACCAAGAAAGTAATTTTTTGATGGTTGTAAACAAGGCCTATGCGCAGTTAGTAGCACTCACCTACAAATTTGTAGGAGAAGCATTTACTCAATCTGTTCGTTAAACGGAGTATAAATATCTAGCATACAACAATAATAACCTTATTTAGCTCTGAGGTTTTCACCTTGGCTATAAGGAAGCTAAAATTTAAACCCTCTGTATATCCCACCCTAATTAGGAACCACCTGTATAATTATTTCCTATAACGTATAAACACCAGAATTCCGCTTTATACAACTAAAGTGAATTTAAAATAAGAAATTACTTAAATTAGTAACAATTTATTTCTACGTTTTAACTTAACTAAAACGTAATAATAAAACCTAATTTAACAACATTCTGATCCAATAAATAGTAATAAACTCAACACAGTGATAAAACTTCCTGTTTCTTTAACTAATCAATTGAATTTATAGTTTATTGATTTGTACCAAATAAACCACATCTGCGTTCCACGTACTAGGTGTTTAGTAAAATGCATTCTAATTGAGAATCAATCGAATCCGAAATATTTCGTATTCAAACGATTGTTTCCAACTCTGTATACATATTATATATATATATATATATATATATATATATATATATTTGTTAATTATAGTGAAGTAACCTGGTCTCTAAGTAAACCATTTCCGTGTGTATATAAAATTATCCCAGTAATTTACGCACTATTTGCATTGCACAAAGGCAAGGCCATCCACAGTTCACCGAGATTGTCCCATTTGTGTTACCACAAAGATCCCGCCTAGCATAACTGCGTTATAACTACCCCATACTAATTATTATACGATAATAAACGTGTAATTAATTATTTATTAGGCAAAGAGGGAAACTCTGTATCGAAAGAGTTAACCTCAACCCACACTTTTCTTAAGTTAAGTATAATAACATCCTAATTTATACTTACCCAGTCAGTATAAGTATCCAATTAATCCTGTAAAAACCAGATTATACCCACACAACCCTGAAGAACCACATTTATTGAATTTATATAACAAACACTGCACCGCCATTTTCTTGTTTATGTACATTTAAAAATTCCAGTCTTAACTTTGTTTATAGCAAAAGGAAATTTCCGATTTAACCACCATCAACCAAACCATATAGGCTGCGTGGAGAGCGGTCTAACCCACAGGCTCACATACCCGAAGAAACCATTATTATTTTATATAATTTCATTTTATGTTACCATATTTGGTAAACCTGACTATTAATACCTTATTTTGTGAATATATGTCGAAAACTTTTTTGTACAAAGTTATTAAGAGTTGTATAAGAGTCGAGAACCCACCCCCAGCTTCACTGAAGCTAGTTAAAGACTAATCACAAAATCCACGACCGAGTGGAATTAAATAAAGTAAAACCCAACCAGGGGCATTACGCAGTAATAAAAAGTAATTAGAGTATCGGAGAGTAAAGGAAACACTCGTGCAATTGACCCCTTTTGGTAATTGATCGACGGATAGCAGTAACTCTTCAATCTCCTTTGACACGACCTTCCAGTACAGCAACTACTGTCGACAAATTTCAACTGTACGAAATCATATTTAGTGACGAAAATACTTGACCAAAACTATGTGATTTAATAACTTTTTCATCCGGTTTACTATACACAAAAATTAATTTATTTGCAAAACGTTCTTTGACTTTTATATACACAAAATTTATTAGCTCGAAGTTTATAACTACAGCAACCTTTTATCTGTCTGAACAGCTGTGGACTCGGCTGTACTTTCTTGATGCACAATTCAATTTATCAAACTCTACATCACAATCCGCTTAAGCGCAATTTTATTCCAAAAATGGGAAATAACATTAACATACAAATACTCTCCAATGGACACGAAAATGTCACTTCTGACCACGACTAACAATATAAAAAATCCCCGGGGAGATTGAATCCTTTTTAATATCCACACAAGGGGAACGTGAAAATACCCTCACGGTAGCTTCAAGTAACCCAGGTAGAACGTGGGTGAATTCTGTGTGCTCAACGTTACATCATACGCTCATCGTTCGACCACTATCCACCACTGCCTAACTTTAACTAACTAACCGATAACAAAACTCTACTTTCCCCACAAGATCACGTCATCTTTTTAATCGTCACATAAAAATCTCTAAAATTGCATAATCGACATTTCCCAGGTAAAAAAACAGTCTTACTGCCGATAATTGGGATATACACATCGTGTTTTTCAATCAGAAACCCCGTTAATCAAGTAAATTTTCTATAAATTTCCAACTAACAACTCAATATATGAATGATCTGGCAAACTCGAAAAAATGCAGAACTACTTAAACGCGACTGAACTTTTTCGTTTCGATAATATGAGGTCGTGGGTTTGAATCACATTTGAAGGAATCCTCTTACGTGTTTATATAAAAAATAATATTTATTTAATCTCTTTACCATGAATATGAAGTTTAGTATTAAAAACTTTCCATATGTTAACCAGCTTACCACCAGTTCCAAACAAACAAAAAAACTTGCTTACCTTTTGTCGCGAACCAACAAAATATCTAATCTTTTAAATTTGGTACTACGTAAATAATAATACGCGATAACAAAGGAATGAGGTCACATGTAGTATTACACTCAGTATGAAATAATACTCCTAAAATTCATTAACACTATTCGTATATTATGATAATGGTATAAATTAAAATAAGCAACCAGAGTATGGATACAGATGTTAAAACACATTCCATTTTGTAAAATCTAACAGTTAATAGGGGTGACTCTTGCAAGGTTCAAATACCCAAAATCACATACCAAAAATGAATTTTAATAAAGTCACACACGCACACACCAATTCGACAACTTTTGAAATACGTAAGTGTGTATACAATAATCAGAATAAGATAAAAATAACGCAGAACATGAAATGATACATACACGGATGAATACACTTTTATAAAGTTAATTTATTCGCCTCAAGGGCTTCTAAGCAGAGCTATAAACTAAAGAAGGTATATTCACCCGCCTGACAAATACCAAATAAAACACTTTATTAAAATCACCAGCAAAACAAATAAATAAACGTACTTAATTTGTACAAACGTTCACTCTGACTTATCTCCGTTCCTTGCACAGCAGTATAGGCATTTCTCGTATAATTGATACTCCCTTGATACAAGTCCCAATGCATCAACTTTACACGTCAAATTTCAACTAACCGTTTATTTTACAACTGTATTAACACACGTTTAGTGGCGAAAAGATTTAAGCCAAAACCAAGTGATTAAATAACTATGTCTGGTTTGATATATCTACACATTAATTTATTTACAGAACGTTCTTTTCCTTTATGTACACAAATTGTATTAATTTATATTTACAGTAATTTCTTTCATTTGTTGGAACAGCTGGGCGCGCGAATGTACCTAGTGATTATACAGAACTTACGATATAGAAATCCTCAAAATCGCGATTTTGTCTTAAGAATAAGGACATAGCACTAACTTTGAACACTAATTTCTCTTCCATAGACCCGTTACTTCTGACAATCGATACACAACACAATAATGTCTCCGGTACTTTCAATTAACCTCGGTAGAACGTAAGTAAGCTCAGTCCGCACTCAAATCACATCGCGCACCCCTGCGCCCCAATCTGTTTCTTCTACATTTTGACTACGACTCTCTTACGAGTTTAACAGATTTCGCCGTCTACATTTCACGTCAATTCACCAATCATAAAACCATTCCATCAAATCACAAGCGCAGTAAAAACAAGAGTTTCGGGAACCGAGTTCAAAAAATTAGGTCACTAGCATTGAAGCTACTTCGCAAAAAAATAATGTAACAAGATCTGTTTTCGTTGCCTCTGAACTTTGGAAAATCTACTCTAAACCAACGTATTATAAAAACCACACTCTTTTCTCTCTTAAAATAATTTATCAGAAAGATTCCCGTCATACCGTCACCAATGTTTTAAATCTTCAAGCTACGTTTTCGTACAGTAATTTTAATTATAAAGAAACAATTTTCAAAGACGTAGTTTTAACTCAAACTAAACTGTAATTAACGATTACTTAAAAATAAGATTATGCATTATTTAGTAAAAATGTTAAACTCCCATATACAATTCCTTCTACTATTTTACAATCGTCAACGCGTGGATCCTAATCGTAATTTAGAAAATGCAATTCATGTACAAACAAACAAACCGAAAATCTATACGCCATTCACAAAACTGGGTACTCAATTCTACTCCAATTTGGGTAATAAATCCAAGCATCGCCAAACAAAGTAAAATTTGTAACTAAATTATACTCTAATATATCCAAGTTTTCAACAATCTGAAACGACAAAGCACATAATTTTCTCCTACAATTCCTATATATAACATTTTAAATATCTCACAGTTCGACACGGTAAATTTTATTGATACGTGACAACATGCAGTATACTTTAAAAATGGTAAAAAAGAGTAGCTCAAAACTAGCTCGTTTAAATGTATTAGTACATATACAGCGATGGTTAAATTAAACAAGTTATGGAAGGTGACCTTATGGTTAGTCATCTTAAACCTTTATACATCTACTAGCCACAAAATGCATCCTATATAATACCCAAAACAAACACTTCACAGCTAATAAATCGGTTCTAAAATGGAAAATACACTTTCTTGAAGTTAGCTTGTAATGATCTTATAATTCATCACATATTAATTATCCAATCCTAGTACAGAAATTCCTATCAAAACTTCTTTCCTATTTGTTTCCTCAAACTGAATGTAGTATCGTTTATAAATCCTATCAGTTTCCCACTCCTTTTCCCTCTATTAGTAAATCCCCTATAAATATCCGCGTTCACCTTCACTCATCCAATCGAGCTGGTAGCGTAGTGGTGACACGACCTGATTAGCATTCGGGAAATAATGGGTTCGATTCTCGTTACCGTCTACCTTTTATGAGGTTTTTTCAGGGGTTTTTCCTCACATACATGTAGCGGCGTGGTCACTGCGTATATGCACACCATGTTACTTAGGCGAATGCTGGGTTAGTATTTTCCCCCTCAGAACCCTAACTCCGTTCCTTCCGATCCTATCCTGACCACACCCATCCTTAATCCCACCATGCATATATACGTAATGTATGTATGTATGCTGGGAATCCATTATTGTGACTGAAACTCGAGGAGCCCGCCCTCCCCGTACGAGGGAATGAAATACGTGGCCTTTTCTTTCACTCATACTATTCTATATCAATTCGAACTGAATTCCACTTGATCTAGAAATCCTAACCAGTGAATATCAAATTACTTGCCTGCTTAGTATAACCTGCCTGTCATTAATTCCATTCTAACCTGCCTGACGTATTTCCCGATCTCTCGATATCCTAGTGCCAGTTATCAAAGTAATTATCCAGAAACGTAAGTAACTATTAGCACTTTCTCGGTGTCTGTACCACGGGAAGTAGTAAGTAGTTACCCAGTAACGTGGTTCTACTACTGGTGGCTTCGGCCCCAAGAAGTAAGGCTATTTTACGAAACCCCTTTCCGGTCTAACCCTAGTATCCGAGAAACAATCTCAAATCTGCCCTATCGGTGTATGTACCTCGAAGGATAGACAAAGATTGTTAATAGTATTGCTTTATTAATGGTGGTTTCGACCCCAATTATAAGGTAATCCTATACTGTGACATCCCTATAATTTTCCCTATTACCCTTGTATAAACCTGGTCCCTATCTAACATCTGTTCGGTGTTACTACCACGAAGTGTGTATAGAAATCATTAGTTATTGATCTAATCCAGATTCACAATATAATACTTATACCATACCAGCTTAGTGTAAATCACATCCCTTTAATTTTCCCTATTACCCTTGTATAAACCTGATCCCTGTCTAACATCTGTTCGGTCTTACTACCACGAGGGGTGTATAGAAATCATTAGTTATCCATCTAATCCCGACTCACAATAAATACTCATACCGTTACCAGCTTAGTGTAGATCGCATCCCTTTAATTTTTCCTATTACCCTGGTGTAAGCCTAATTAATTCGGAGGTAACACCACGAAGACTACATAGAAACCACTAATTCAATAACCGATCCTAATTCACCAATATGAAACTTATACCGTCACCAGCCCTTATCAGAATACCACTTACCCCTATATCCTCCCTCTGCTACACACCCTCTTGAACTCCTGTCCGAACTCCTACCACCTGGTATCGAAACCAAATTATCCCCTCACATGGTCCTGTAATTTCAATATAACACCACCAGGATAAAATTCACAAAAATTTTAATTCATCTAACCCCAGTACTAATTATTAAACATAATTTAGTGCACCATATTTCCATTTCACATGGTTTAAACTTTATATTAAAATTTCTCCATTTAGTTACACGAGTAATCATAATACACCAGAAATGTTAAATAAATCACATTGTATTACACATACTTCATTTAATTGAATTCAATCTATTTTAATAATATACATTAAAAATTAATTCACATTCACAAACATCCAAATTTTACAATACAACACTAACAAACAGCTGATTATACCAATTGCAAATGTTGGTATAGGTCAAGGATTATCCTAGCCTGTTTAAGTACCTCAGCTTTCCCGTCAATCTCAAACAATTATATTCAATTGATTAAACCTCCTCTAAGTCACATAGGTTTCAACCCCTATATTTGGAGTTACTCACCAATTCATTATCTCAAAGTAACATAATAGAATCACTGTCTTACCTGATTGAAGTTGTTACTCCACTTTCATAAAAAACCACTCGGTCCATTTATCTGCACCTCCACCATTAACCCGACCGAAATTCATTGTTATTAATTAATTATTATTACACTTACCAAGAAAAGAAAAACTCGCGGGAAATAACAGACATGCTTAATGAAATTTGATACAGGTTGCGACCAGGTGCGATCAATCCCGAAGCCAGATTCCGACATCGGATTCAAACTACAGAATTGAGTTTAGTTTTATTTTATACACCGGAAAAAGATTTTTTGTTTCTATATTATTTAAAAGTATTATATTTTAATTTCAGTTCACAAATTATATTTTTAATATACTTCTTATACATTGTGTTACTTTATTCTAACTCCAGGCAACCCAACATACATTGGAGTGTTGAAAACTGCCAACTGAACCTCCCCTGGGGTACAGAGCTAGCAAACCAGGGCGATTAATAAAACAATTATTGTACACGTGTTTAGGGTGTTACAAGCTAAAATTTACATATCCTAGAATCAGGTTAAATTTACATGGATTACCTAACAAGTAAGTTTGAATGTAACATATTTAGTAATAAATCTTAATTCGCAGCGATGAAATTATACTTGGAAAGATATCAAGTGATAGTAACTACAACAGTTACTAACGAGTTCATGAACTATTACAAAACTGGTTCACTTTATAGTTCGTTCTGACCGCAGAAAGTGGTCAGATTACATCCATATACATCACAACGTAGGTTTATGAAGCATATGTACAGGTTAATATAGAATAATCGAGTAAGCAATTTTAAATTTCCGTACATCATTCACGGTAAGTACTTTGTAGGAGCCGCCCAGTAGAAAACTCGCGTGCGCGCGTGCGCGTGCGTCTGCGTGTGTCTGCGTGTTTCTTGAGTGTTTCTTCTGGAGCGAGTAATCTGATCTGATGTTGTGTCCAGTATCCATTTTGTGTGTAGTTAACGAGGATATTTTGTGTTGAATGACTAATTGGTGCTCCTGCGCTCTCTCGGAAATTCACCTATTACTTTGACCTATGTATGAGCTGAGCAATCATTACATAGAATCTCGTATACACCTTGGCTTTCCCCAGCTCTTCTGTCTTTAAGATTACGAATCAATTGAGAAATAGTTTAATACGGTTTAAATACGACTTTAAACTCATCTTTAGGAAATTTTCAGGCAACGAGGTCTGTGGCACCTTTTACGAGTATATAAGGTAACGTAATAACATTTTATTATTGTTGGTGGTTTCATTATTTGTGTTTTTGTTTTTTGTTTTTTTTAACAATAGTTTAAACTACAACCGTTTCTTTGTAAAATTAATGTAAGTTTTGTTTGAACGACACCATGGAATTGCAGTGGGTGATGGTGAGATTTTGCATTTAGGTAATGATTAGTATAAACTATTTTCCTGTAAACAGTATGATCAAGTCCACCTGTATTGTTTCTTATCAATATAAGGTTTAGGAAAGGTAGTTTCTGGTTAACTTCTGTCTTAACGGTACATTTTATATTGGAATGAATGTCATTTAAGTGAGTTAGAAATTGTTCAAATGTGAAGATATTGTCAATACATCTAAACAAACATTTTGGTTTGATATTTGCAGTAGTTTTTGCTTTTGATTGAAATTCATCATTATAGTTATTAGCTATTTCAGAAGATAGTGGTGAGCCCATTGTTGCACCTTCTGTTTGTTTATAATATTCGTTTCCTATGTATCTGCCATTGGTGTTTGCAGAACTAAACCAGAACGGATTATTACAACCAAAATAAAAAAAAATAGTTTCTATTCTGCTCGCTTTCACATTCGAATATGTGATCTTATCACATATTACCTTACCTTAAAATGTGACAAAAAATTAAAACATGTAATATTACACAGGTCATTCCATTTAAAATAAATACACTTATACACTTAACGCTGCACTTACATAATACACCCGGTACAACTAGTTATTCTCAGCTTTTAAATAAACTCAAAAAATAAGAATTAAAGAAGGCAACCATTCGTCCCGTATTAAACGGGGCAGTCCCTTTTTTAAACACATCATTTCGTATATGTAATTATTCTAATAAATTCAGTAAATATTTCATATTTATAACGAAGTTCCTATTTCGTATCGTTTCTGACGATTCATTCAGGTCTAAAAAGTACGAAAAAGATAGTGCGACTTTCAGATACGCCACTATAGAATGATATCACAAGTTCTACAATTTACGAGATCGTTCTAGCGCTTTAGTCGACTTAAATGAATACTGCTTATGAGGCAGTATTAAGTATCAGTCTAACGCGAAAAGCATCTGCTTACGTCGGTGTCTTTTTTTGTTTTTAAATAAATAACTGTTATAGTGTGGTGTGTATCTACGGCCGTAGAAAATCAGAAAATACCAAAAGAAAGTGTATATTTAATAGGGTTTCGGAAAGTGAATATCCGTTTATTAAAAAGACAACCTCAGATAGTGATGTAAAGTGCTTAAAATACTGTACACAATTTTCCCTTGTACATGGTGGAAAGGCGGACATTCTTCAACACATATCGGTACAACGATAAAAAAAGCAGATATTGATTTTCTAGTAGTAGTAGTAAAGTGTCGCCTTTTTTTGGTAAGGACACATTTGGAAATGAAGAACAAAAGCTGGTTGTGATTGAGTGTATTCTACGAATTGCACTAGTAAGCTCACAAAAAGTTGCTTCCAATAAGAATTTGCATGTGCTAGAACCAAATCTGAAAGTATTGTGTGTAAAATTTTACAAAAAGAAGCTTTAAGCTCCATACAAAATGATCTCGGAACGGTTAATTTGTAACAATCTGTATTGATTGTTCAAATCACGGGAGCTCTTCCAGGTAAAACTTGTCACGTTTGGATGTAATTTGCCGTAGAACTTTTGTTTGAATTTTAGTATATTTAAATATCACATCTACCTCAAATCGGTTTTTACAAGAAAAGGGGGGGGGTATTTTGTTAATTAGGGTTGATCGCTTGTTACCAGACCTTTCCACACTGATCACATAACAAACTTATATGCTCAATTAACACAACAGAAAAATATATTCCAGGTAAAACAAAAATCCACCATCCACCAAGGGACCCTGGGGGGTTGGATTATTCTCCTTGCAGTCGGCGGCCGCTTGACGGGGTGACTCTAGAAACAGCAGACAGCTTGTCCCTCTCGTTAAGTTTTCTGCGAAAATAACATTAACTACGTGTTTACACA
>JARFJB010001727.1:2265000-2517500 GCA_036346205.1 Vesta saturnalis | reverse complement strand
TGAAAAAATTGTGCACTTTACGTCGAATAATTGACTGTATATTATGGTCATATACAGGAAGACGATCGTTGACCTTTTCGTTTCATGCGTTTTTTGGGCTAGCTACTGCACCGGTTTGGTCTTCCTTTTTGATAGTATAGGTACTACGCTCTGTGCTGGCTTCTGTAACAGTTGCATTAACGTTCATTGTGGCCAAGAAATAATTAAGTACATTCATAACGAGTGATTGCTCCTTATGGATGAAGTATTTTCGTTTGCACGACCACATTCAGCTTCCATCTCCATATGATACAAAATTCTACAAAATAACCTCAATCATACAATTATAGAAATTATTCATCATTACCTTATAAGACGCGTGAATGAGATGTAGGCGTTCTAAAAATACCGATTTTTAATAAATGGAGTTAACTTAATTCGATAAATACCGTGGAAGAAGCAAGCAATAAACTTGACAGTATACAGAGTTGATATTGATTTGTTATTAAATTACATTTTACGTTTGACAGCATCGTTATGAATAACAAGGATACCATTATTTAGAAATGACTAACGGTAGTAAAAGAGAGAGTTACCCCATAAGAACCCGTACTGAATTTGGAGGTTTGAACAGACTATAGCGTTTGTGTTTGACATTGAAAAATGTTATTAAAATGATTTCCTTTCTTTTAATTTCCATTTTGTAGGTTGGAAGGTTGGGTGGTGTTCTACTCCAGATATTTACATAAACGGTCACCTTATCATACACGTAATTGCATTCAATATTTGCTAACAAAAATATGTATTAAGCAATTACCATTAGCTACTATTACTTGTACTTCAAACAACAAAAATAACATTGTTACCAGTTTCACAAAATAAATTAAATTGTTTAAATAAAAGAAAAAACAATCTCTACAGCAAATATGATAATTACGATTAAACTTCAATTTTAAAGAAATTTTCATTGCAGTAAACTATTATTAGGTTATGCCCTAAATAATTATTCTTATATTGTCTTATTAACTCTTATCGACAAGAGTTTACAAACACAAAGGTCACTTCGAATAGAAAGCTTTGTCGACTTTAACCTTTCGATAAAATGTAAACAGTATCAATAAGAATAACAATACATTCAGTAGTTACAATGCTATCAACAGTACTATTATTACTAGTTTCGTATCTAGCAGTTACTAATTCCTCAGTAACAATAGATTCAGGTGCTGGTTCACAAGTAGAAAAAAATGTGATAACTTTTGTGTCGAGCAACGTAGATAACGATAACCATAACAATGTAAGAAACTTATTTTATATTAAAATACTTACCTTTTTTGGGTTTTTTAATGGTGTATTTGTGTATTGAAGTTATACAATCCAAACGTTTCGATAACAGTTACAGTTATCTTCCTCAGTAGTAATATTATCTATTAAAACTGTTAATGATGTTGAAATAATATTGTGAAATTTGAAAAATTGAAAACATGAACATAAGCCTGCTATTGATACAACGGTTTTCAATTTTTGAAATTTCAGAGAATTATTTCATCTTTAGCAATTTTAATAAATAATATTACTAATGACGAAGATAACTGTAAGTGTTATCGAAACGTTTAGATTCTATAACTTTAATATACAAATACACCATTAAAAACCCAAAAAGGTAAGTATTTAATAGTGTAATATATATATATATATATATATATATATATATATATATATATATATATATATATATATATATATATATATATATATATATATATATATATATATATATAACACACACACACACACATATAATATTTATTTAATTTTGATAATACATAATTTTAGGTTAATGGTGCATTTGTACTCGAATCTAATTTGCCAGAACTTGTCCAAATTGAACTTGCAAATGCACTCACTCATATTTATCATACTGAAGGCATTCCACTGGCACGATTACACAAATTTCAAAAAATGATTACCCATTTGTATAATGTTTATTGGAATGTGGTATCAAACTTTGGTAATATTACTTATTACAGTCAATATTACGTTTATTTTCAAATGAACGATGATCGTATTTTAGCGTTTGGTTTAAGTTAAAAATATGTTTACTTTACAGTAAACTTAATAAAGTTGATATTACAATAATAAAAAATTAATGCATTTTTATTTTTATCAAAATATTACACCTCTGGATATAATGTCCATATAAATTGTTCCTTTATTTTGCAGTTGAATCTTTCTTATTATAGAGAATATTGATAAGGTGACCATTTATGTAAAAAGGAAATATGGGATATGGACGCATCACCCGAAGAGTCTGAGGGGTACCAAATGCTCCACAGTAAGGGGAAGGAGAGGGAGAAATTTCTTTCAAATCAGATACAAAATTATGAGTTTTTATGAGCTCTCTAGTCTTCAAATGTAGTAGTTGTTTATGGTAAGTTTTTAGGCGTCCCATGTCATAATACAATAGTGTTTTACTTCTGTTTTTAAAACTGCATCGTTAATAAAATAGCGAGCATAACATTACTGACTGTATAGTATATTTTTCCACTGAATTCGTAAAATATCTGGGCGATCTTGGAGATACTTAAAAGATTCAAAATTACGTTTTGTCATTAAAAGTCCTTTTAAGGTCCTTACAGTAAGGGTAGTTTTTTCACTGGTCGAAGTTTTATTTATATCAGAAGAAATCGTTTCCGTGGCGCCGCTGGATCCCGGTAAACAATTTTTAATATGTTGTGGTTAAAACTCTCGACTCATTGTTTGTTTCGGTATAAACGGGCAATAAAACGGGATAACAGATATAATTGCGGGTTTTCTCGGCTGCTCAGGGTTTGGGATGGGTAAGATGTTAATTAATTTTGCACACCGAAGGATTGTTTGCCATACAGCAGTCAAAATAGGGGTTAAAGTAGTCATAAAAACCGAAAATTACGTCAGTCGCTACACCTGAAAGGCTACAAATGTTCTTGCATGCTTATTTAAACTCATTGCGTGCCGCAACAGTGAATAAAAACAATCATTACTGTAAATAAATCAATGATTCCTGTTACGTTACTTCATTTAATATGTGTGATTTTCAATTAAACATATCTAAAAAAACTAAGAAATTTACTTTACGCTGAACTACAATCAGATGGAAGGATATTAATCAGATCGGTATAAAATATACTCAAAAAAAGAATGCATCAACACAGCAAACTTTAAATACTACGTTATAATAGATAATTACTCAAAGCGTTGGCGAACGTAATTACTTTACTTTCTCAAATAAACACCAACAATATTGATGTCACTTCTATGATCTCACTAAAATAATACAACGCAAACAAAACTCGCAATTATATGACGTATAACAGCTGGGTTCACATCCAATTATATAAAAAACATATATTAAGATAACACCGCCGTCAAATTACCATAAAAGAATACAGTGAGATCACACTAAGTCAGATCAATTCAATAAATTTGTGACATAAGATTTGTCACTAAAACCTGTATATACAAAAAACACGTAAAATAAAGTTATAATTTCTGAAGATTGAATACGCTTGCCATAAAATTCTACATACAAAACAAATAGTGCATTTAAAAAAACAGAAATTTTATTAATATTCGTCGTTCATGAAAAGTAAAAAAATGTAAATGCACCATAGAGTTTACCTTAACTCTGGTTCAGTCCCCCTTATGTTATACGATTCACCTAGGACCTGAAGGTTGACTTCCGTGGTGGCGATAATAAGGTAATAAATGTGGTAGCTACGCTTGAAACTCCCTCCTGAAGGATATCGGTGCGTCGATTGAGAATACCAAATTGCGGTCGATTATCATCCAACTTGGTTGTACGATATATTATAGTCTATGCATTTACACTTTATTTACAAAGTTTACTTTACTGATGCAACGGATCTGATTAATTCTTAATATTAGTCGCTAACATACGATAATTTAGCAATTTACAGCACGTTAATTGTTATCAACGAGCTGTTAACTAATGTCTGGCACTATGAAAGAACGTTGATTTATTCCACATAAAAGCGATGACTACTCTAGAGGAAAATTAATGTACTAGTTATAACCTGGTTTTCATTAAAATCTTTTCTGTTTATAACGAACGCTGGTTGCTTGGCAATTTGAAGATAACAATTAAACTGACAAAATCACGACAGCGCAGCTGGAGTGGTTTTGTCAGTTTAATCCTTAGCATTAAATCGCTTTAAGCAACCAGCGTGAGTTAACAAATAAGAGAAATATCCAGATTAAAATTGAACCTCAATAGATACTGCTAAGGGAATTCCACAACACAACACATTTTTGTGTTCCCTTTATAACGAATTTTACATATGAACAAGGTAAGGAGTTTATTAATAGAAAAAGATTACGAATCGTTATAAGCTGTTTTCTAAAATGTACAATTATGGAAAGTGCATTTCAATGACTTAAGGAAACTTACTTACGTTGAAGTCATTGTAAAATGAAACGTTGTCGTGGTGAAGCTAAATAATAAATATTCGGTTTATTTGAAAATAAACGCCTTCATTCCTCAAAAATATCCGTTTATAAACAACCGACATAATGAGCTCAGAACAGTGTTACCATGGTGTCGTGAGTTCTCAAGGAACCCAACAATCCTCCTTTCACCACATTTCCTCTTCCTTAACACTTTCCTAAACTGAATTCGTAAATCATGTAGTGATCTTCATTTTGGTAAAACGCTGCTTAGTTTGATACCGAACATGATATTTTACAATATCTTTAATTTTCAACCCCTAAAACTACCCTTGAGGGACAGTGAATTCTATAATTATATTTCCTTGTTTTTGTCATCTATTTTCCATCCGTGTGATACAAGAGTGCGTTCGATTATTAATGTGATTTGATTCCCCGATTTTCAGACCTTCAACAGTCCGGGTTTACGGAAAGGCCTATTTTTTCCACCCTTAATTTCTACTCCTTATGGAATGGGTTTCAACAAATTCTCCATTAGTGTGCGCCTCGCTTACGTGGTAAGGAGTGCATGTTACCCAAAGTGGAAGTTCTTAGACCTAACGGTCTGTCCTAGACGATGATTGATGAGTGAGTGTCAGTGAGTGAGTGAGTGAGGACAACGCTTTTTATTAATAAAATATAATAAAATAATATCCATGTCGAATTAAAATACCTATCTTGTATGTATTAAATCGTGAATTTTTTAATGATCTTTATATAAGTTTAGCCATTTCTGATACAGGTTCGAATGCCATAAACAAAACAAACGAAAAACAGCCGTAAGTGATGCGCTTACCAACGATGACCATTTAATTTTTATTTACATACAGGGTGTCCCAAGGGTAGGAGGAAGCTCCATAATCCGGTTGAGTTTGAGTTTGAGTTTATTTTTCAACGATAGCTACGGACATTCTGCACAATTTAAAATTATTTTCATCATTTACAAGTGTTGATATACAGGGTGGCGCACGAAACTAATGTTTTTTAAATGCAAACACAGCTATATTTTAGCATAATTTGAAAGCCCTTTTGATTATGATCAAAATGGGCCTAACGTTAATCGGCTAATCATGAACCGTTTAAATTTTTTCGAAAATAGAGTGAAAAGAAGACATGTTTGAAAAATCATCACGACTTTACTGTCGGAAATAAATCATCGATTAAAGTGTCCAGTGCTTTACCATGTCCTGAATTCTCCTATTAGTGCTTATTAATCCACCACTTCGCATTACCGTATACAGGGCGCAACCAAACGCAAAACCATGAATAACTCAATTTTTTCAAATGGAAAACCCTGTATATATTTATACCGCTAAATATCACTATTGATAAGCTTTCCAGGGATGTACAGTTGGTGTGGTTTATTTTGAGCCACTGATGAAATCTTTAAGAACGCTTGTCTTTACTTATTTATTCAAAAAGATAATTCAAGTAGGCTGCTATCAAAAAATTTGACACATTTGCCATTCCTACATTGAACACTTTGTTTCCAAATCTTTTCCAATCATGAACGTCACCCGCGAAGAGTTAATAAACATGGTGTATTCCAAGAACCGATACGTTGCCAAACTGACAGAACAGTTCGAAGCAAATGGTAGTGTATGTTACGCTAATAAAGAACTTCTTGGTGGTCGCGTAAAGGAGGATGATGAGTTACAAGTCCTACTGAAAATTTAAGAAAATCCACAAATAAGCAGCAGGTAGATCAGTGTAGAAATTGATATATCGAAGAGTGCTGTGAATCAAATTATATTAAAGTAAAGTTTCACCCGTACCATTTGGAACTACATCTAGAGTTATATGGCCAAGATTTTCAAATTACAGTGAATTTTTCAAATGGAATGGGTGTACT
Organism: Vesta saturnalis; assembly: GCA_036346205.1. Taxonomy (NCBI): domain Eukaryota; kingdom Metazoa; phylum Arthropoda; class Insecta; order Coleoptera; family Lampyridae; genus Vesta; species Vesta saturnalis. Next base: position 2,511,187 of record JARFJB010001727.1, on the reverse strand, counting down.
TGTGGAAGAAGAACATTGGGATTTTTTCAATCATACGTTATTTAGTGACGAAGCAACATTTAAAAACAATGGATTAGTTAACCGACATAATATGCTTTATTATGCGAAAATACCCATTGGCTGAGGACCGTTGGTTTCCAAATGAGTGGGGAGGAGTTATCGATAATCGTGCAATTGGTCCTTTCTTCTTTAATATCACTTTGAATGGGGAGAGATATTTGCGATTTCTCCAAGACGATCTTCCAATATTGCTTGAAGACGTAAATGTAAATATAAGAAGATCTATGTGGTTGCAGCATGATGGTGCTCCTGTGCATCATCATCGAATGGTTCGTCAGTTCCTAGGCCAAGCTTATCCTCGTCGTTGGATTTGACGGGGTGATACTATTGCATAGCCAGCACGATCCCCAGATCTATCACCAATTGATTACTTCTTACGGGAATACGTTAAAGAGCAGGTTTACGGAGCTCATCTAACGATTATTGAGGATATGAAAAATAGGATAACTCAAGTATTTCATTAAATTGACCAAGGAATGTTAACTAGAATCCAGGTATCATATGTTAGGAGTTTGGCAGTTAGTAGATAATGGAATGGTGGTTTATTTGATTATTTGCTGTGAAAAATTGGCTGTTTTATGTCGTTCTCGCCAGTTTAGCTTAGTTTAGTTTTTTATTCTATATCTAGTTCCTTTATTTTGTACACAAGATATTATCTCGGCCACTATACAGTTAAGGTGGTTCAATATCAAAAATCAAAAATCCGATTTTAAACCCAAGAATATTAGTTATTTAATGCCTCGATAAATGTTCAAACTACATTCCGTCACATTCCAAGCAGTCTTCCAATCTTGTTGGGATGTATAAAACTGCTGTTTCGATTTCCGCTTATTAAACCTCTCCCTTAAACTTTTTATTAATTTTACACAGGTATAGTATGTAAAAAATATTTTTTTTTACACGTTTTTTTTTAAATAAAACACACTCAATCAATAACTACTTCAATTAATAAATACCGCCATCTAGCGCTTTGTCTTGAAATGTCTAATCAATGGTTAGTAATAGGCCGCGGAGACAAAAAACAAACGTAAATAACATTCTACAGAAACGTCAAATTTTTATTATACGTAGTTTAATTCTTTTCAATTTGGTTTATGAATATTTTTAAAATACCTTTCACAACTGATGAAATCGTTGGTATGTTGTGATCTACTTTGAGTGCTTTCGAAATGCAGCAATAGCTGAAAGGCAGTATGCGGTATCCAGATCGCCATCAATATAGAAGAATTTTTTCACTCTTGGTACAGCTGCCACCAAGCACTATTATCTAAAAACAATATAATAATATATATATATATATATATATATATATATATATATATATATATATATATAGAAAGAGACCATTCGCCAAACCAAATAGTAAGGACTACCCTGCTCCGCCGTGGGACGGTAGCACAAAGCTAGCTCAGTATGGGCGTGGGCGACATCAAGCTCAAATTATCTATTTATTAGGCGCCAGGCCCTTCGGAGCCATAGGTTTACTTTCTGGAAAGGGCCAAGCCAGGAATCCGAGTACCCACAACGACAATAAAATAAAAAGCGAATACCCTATGAGCTGAATCGTATAATAAACAAATGTCCTTCCTATATAATTGTACAAAGAATTAAATCCAACTCAAAATATACTTAACGTCTAAGGTGAATAAATCAATATAACATAACCAAAGTTAGGGTATCCGCGATCCCTATTACGCAATTAACTCATCAGAATTTACTACTTTACGTTTACGCAACCTAACCGGTGGCCGAGGTCTTAGGAACAAAAGTGAATAACGCGTACCGATTACAGGGCAAGCGCTTGCAAAGCATCCGGTATTCCGCCAAGATAATACTGTTAGTTATACTGTACCATAGGCCTTATGTAACTATAATTAATTTTCCGCAACCAAAAATTACATGACGCGATAAAGTACGGTTAGGGCGAGTATGTAATTACTATCTTAATAAATATATATATATATATATATATATATATATATATATATATATATATATATCATACATATACACTAATTATACTATCTATAAGAGAATTCAACGTCCTCGCTGGATGAGAGTGCTTGAAGAGCGAGCCGGATCAAAAATAGATAATTTACTTGCCAGACCTTTGATCGATGCAGTCGTTGGCCGAGATCTTAGGAAGAGGGAGCCTACACGATGTATGCAAGCAGTATGCAAAGCTCGGTATAATTTCAAGCAGTTCTCAGAAACGGTAAGGTGCTGAAGCTACAATAAGGGGGTTTGTTAATTTAAATTATTCTTTTCGACAGGAAGACAATGTGCATTTAATGTGTAACTAAAGGAGTAATAAAAAAAAGAATTCTTACCCAGATGTTATTGCATTGAGAAGAGAGAGGTACTTATCAATCCAAAAAAAAGCAAGAATGCTAATTAAACAATTACTATCCAATTCATTAGCATTTCAAGTAACTAGAGAGTGTAAATCCCATTTATAACGGTTTCACTTAAATTAAATTTTACCACTCTGAAGTTTTAGCAACCTTCTCTGTCGTTGTCTAACGACCAAAAATCATGCCAAAACTGAAAACTGGCTCTTTTAAGCTTGACCTTCGAGATAACCTTTATTTTGATTATTTTTGGATTTATTCAATATGTAAAAATAAAATATCGCCTTTATGATAGGCAACTTAAATTGACTGAATGCATTTTACTTTGTCTAATAATTTAAAATATGGTTGATATTTTGAAAAGTATAAATGTTGCCTGTTACACAGCGACCACGCGATACTGGCAGTTTTCATCGTCCTAGACTTAGGAGGCGTCCCATTGGGAGTACGGAAGAAAGTATTATTGTCTCAGCTTACATAGTAATTTAAAAGACACAGTGGAACTAGGGCGTTATTTTTAGATTTGGGAATAGCTCAAACTACTGTCTAAAACGTATTAAAAGACCACAGGTAAATAATTGCATTAGCACATCCTTTTTAATGGACACACAGTGTACTATATGCCCGTTACTTTTTCTCTTTAGACTACAACCCTATCCAATAGTTTCGCACCAGGATCGAAACGAAGATGATTTTGATCACAGAATAAATTCTTGTCAATGGATGTTAGGAATGATTCGTGAAAACAAGAATTCTTTATCACAGGTTCTATGGACCGTCGAGGCTACTTCTAATAGTGATGGTAGGGTACACATGCATAAGATGCATTATTGGTCTGCTGAAAATCCATACGGGATGCGAGAAGTGTAGCATCAAGGCCACCGGAGGCTAAACATGTGGTGTGTGCGCTAACTGGTAATCTCATCTTAGAGTTGTTAATAAATAAGTTGCCAGTCCTGTTAGAAGATGTAACATTGTACATTAGACGAATCATGTATCTACAATTGGACGTGTGTCCAGCACATTTTTCCTATAACGTGCGACAGCATATTAGCGAATACTTTCGAGAGCGCTGGATACGAAGGAGAAGCCTTATTTCCTTGGCCGACCAGGTTACCCGATTTGACGTGTCTCGACAACAAGAAAACATAATCCGAGATGCAATTCGTCAACTAACAGCTGCGGAAATCGAAACAGTAGTTTTACACACCCGAAAAAGATTGGAAGACTGTGTGGAATGTGATTGAAGGCAGTTTGAACATTTATCGAGACATTACACACATTAAGTACATTTTGGCTTTAAAATCGAATTTTTAATTTTATTTGAACTTTACAAGGTGAGTCACGTTAAAATTAAACATTAATTTCGCTACAACTCGAAAACTAACAACGATATTAAAATAAACCTTGTATCAGTGTTATTGCAAATTTAATTTACACTTAGATTTTGGTAAAATAAATACCTACATCATTGCAATTAAAATTTTAAAGAAAAAGCGCAAAAACCTTATTTTTGTATTCTTAACGCCCTCTAGCGATGGTGATAGACTGATTTTTTTCTGACCTTATTTGAAGAGCTATCAAGAAAAGAAGAGCACATTTTCATTGCCACTTTTCTAGCTCTACTTAATGCTGTTATTCAATTTTTGATACAACGTTTCGTTTGTTAGCAACCATCATCAACTTTATTTTTTTAAATACACGAAAAAATTATTTTTGCCATATTTAAATTTCCTCCTTGATTCTGAATTCAACGATATATCACATTTTATATTTTTGATACGTTTCGGATGAGAAAATTCATATTCAATGAAAAACATCGATAACGTACAGTTAAAACTAATACTAGAAACATTAGAAAATTGTAAAATTATTATAAAATAATGTTTTCTCATTTTCTAATGCCTGTTGCGAATAAAATAATTCACAAGTATGTATTTAGTGAAAATACTATTAATTAAACAGTTAAAATACATCTTCCGTCGTACTGATGCATTTGATAAAAATAAGTTGGCTTTGCATTTTGTTTATCTACCTGTCATAATTGATTGTTGTTCGTATTACGTTTGTTTGGTGGTCTTTGAGTTAATTACATTTTGTGTTTACCTAAAAACAATATGGTAGAAGTACATTTTTCAAATAATGAAAAATTCGATATACTGACGTGTTACATTTTGTGTCAGTTAATCTGAAAGAATACGCTGCGTTCAAAAAACCTGTAAAATCTCACAAAAAACCTTGCAATGAAGAAAAATCCAATACTGTTTTATTAGCTGTAACGGAAAATCCAGAGGTTTCTACTAGGAAAATTTAAGAGGCAACTGGCATAGCCCATTCCACAGCTCATTATGTTCTAAAGAAGGAGAAAGTATATCCATATAAATTTAGAAATTGCCAAGGACTTCGACCAGGTGACCCAGAAAGACGTAAAGTATTTTGCGAATGGTATACACGTCAATCTCAAGACAATGAATATTTTCCGAATAAAATAATATGGTCCGATGAAAGTATGGTTAATAATAATGGAATTTTTAATCGTAGAAATTCTCATTATTGGGCAAGAGTTAATCCACGTCTGTACAAAATGGCCAAACACCAACACCGTTTCGGGTTTAACATGTGGGCTGCTATATTCGGTACTCGAATTATAGGTCCGTTCATTTACCACGAGTCCTTAAATTCTGAACGTTACCAAATTTTACTCCAAAATGAATTAGAGATAGCTTTGAATGATTTGCCTTTCCAAGTAGTTGAAGGTTGTTGGTTTATGCAGGACGGTGCACCAGCACATAATTTCAGAGTTGTCAGAGAATACCTGTCAGTTAGATGTACCTGTTAGAAAGATGTATTGGCACTCATGCAAATGTACTGTGGCCAGCCCGTTCTCCAGACACACCTTTGGATTTTTTTCTTTGGGGAAATATTAAAAATTACATTTATGGAAACGATATTGAAAACGAAGAAATTAGTTCTCGAAGCGTTTGCTCCTCAAATGCTGAAGAATGTTTTAGATGCTACAGTTAGAAGATGCTATTTATGTTTAGAGAATAACGGGAATCTCTTTGAACATCTTTTGTGAGTTTATTAACCTTTAAAATAAATTTGTTTTTTATTTGTCTAACATTTAAAATTACAAAACATAATTTTATAAAAATTCTACGGTATTCTAATGTTTCCAGTATTCGTTTTAACTGTACGTTTTCGATGTTTTACATTGAATATGAATTTTCTCATCCGAAACGTATCAAAAATATAAAGTGTGATATATCGTTGAATTCAGAATTCAGAATTTAAGTATCACAAAAATAATTTTTTCGTGTATTTAAAAAAATAAAGTTGATGATGGCTGCTAACAAACGAAACGTTGTATCAAAAATTGAATAACAGCATTAAGTAGAGCTAGAAAAGTGGCAATGAAAATATGCTCTTCTTTTCTTGATATATCTTCAAATAAGGTGAGAAAAAAATAAAAACGAAAATCAGAAAATTCAATTTTTTTCAAATATCTCAAAAACTAAAAGAGATATTCGAGTTGTACAAAGACCATAACTACATCCTCTCAAATGCGTAACTTTTGTTCCATTTAACCGACCTTTCATCTCTTACCGTTTCCGAGATCCCCATAGTGGGCATCCTTATCTTGGACACGGTGTATAAGACAAACATTTATCCAATTCGACTCAGCGAAACCAAACTTCGTTAACTAAAGTGTTAAAAAAAATTCATTTCGCCATAACTTTAACACAAGCTAAGATATCAACTTGCGGTTTTTACGTTTTTCTTGCAAATTTAATCTTCTTTTGAATACGATGTCAAAAATATACCGCGTGATTTAAATTTTTGGAGTAAAATGTAAAAACTGATATTATAGCAGATTGCGCCTCTAGCACTTTTATTAGGAACTATTGTGTAACAATGGGAAAGGTAATTTAAAATACCTACATTTGTCTCCCAAGCAAGCTTTATTTCCCTAAAATGTAATAAGTGGTTTGGAATTTATAGCAATTTCAATGATTACACTTTCAATAGCTTTCCCCACTCTTATTATGATCAGTACGCCAATGAACCTTAAACCAAAATTATGTAGAATTGTCTAGACTTTCTAACGATCTAACCAAAGGCATAACTTTATATAGAAGTTTTGGGAGAAATGTAGAATTCTATTATTTAATTTTTAATTGCACCCTCTAGCGGTGAAATACGGAACTTCAAAATAATTTCCAGCATTTTCTCATGGCCACGTTCATAATAAAAATTTTTTCCCATTGTTGCCAGATTGATAGGTCCTGAAATACAGCCGCTTACCTCGCTTATTTTCCCACCCGTTACAGAATGATAGTGAATGATTTTATATCCCTCATAGTAAATGTATTCAACATCATCACACCGTTCTAGACGACGTGACTGTTTTACAAGCGAGAAAAAAGCTATAGTCGGACCGCCGAGAGGTGTCTTCGTAAAGCATGGTTTAAGATTTTAAAAACGTATGTCGTTATTGGTTCATATAGTTAGTAATTTTGAATACAAACAAAATATCGTCAATGTTTCTAGGTTATTTTCAAATGTAAGCTGCGCTGTCAAATTTAAATAAAATTGTTGTTCGAACGTCTCGGAATTTAGCATCCTACAGGTCTTAAAAATCCCCATCCACTCATATAAATAAAGTCGAATTTCCACAGAGTGTGGGTAGTCATATGATAAAAATATATTGTACAACTGTAAACGATTATCAGAACCGAGGCCGGGTCAACAAAATTTCGTTTTGGATTTGTTTTACAAATTAATTAATCAATAATTTTCAATAAGAAACGAATTAGCTAGCAGTAGGCAGTGCCCGAATGAACTGCTAAAAGTTTGGTTAATTGCGGAGGATCGTTTTTAGCCGACAGATCTTACTGTGTTAAAACAGTCAAGACTGTAATTTGGTTAGCGGAGCCACTTAAATAACTGATTTTGTCATAAATGAATACAGTGTATTGGATGGTAAAAATGAGATTTATTATTAGTTAATAATATAACCGATTTTAAAAATCTCAGTTTACAGTTTACAATATATATAATATACCGGGTGGTGACTCGTCAAGCGCACCATAGGGATTTACATGTAAAATATTAAATTGCTAATTATTGGTGGCTCTCCATATTATTTTAAACTTTTGAAAATTGGTCCCACTATTGAAAATAAAATAAGATATCATATTTTTATGCTTTACAAGTTATTGCATAAAAATTTATTGCAAAATCAATAATTAAAACGAAAAGTTATTTATTTTCAAAAATCACATTGCCATGCAATTTTGAAATATCTATTTCGGTGTCAAAAATAAAACAACTCTTTAAAATGAATTTATTAGTTTTGAAAAACATTATTCGATGAAAATAATAATAAACTTATTTACGAATTAAATGTTCAAATATTCCACCATTGACTGCCAGGCAATATCCTAAACGATCGTAGAATTCTCGTCTGACATTTGCTAACTGGTATGGTGATATTCGATCACACTCGATATTGATACGATTCTTTAATTCTTCTGTATTTATAAATGTATGGCCATCATAAATTTTAGATTTTAAGTGTCCCCAAACGAAAAAGTCATTCGGCGATAGATCTGGTGATCTAGCTGCCCATTTTATTTCCCAATTATTATTAAATCGATTGTTTACAAATTCTCGAACCCTGCGACAATTGTGCGCAGGACAACCATCCATTTGATACCAGGCTTGAACATTTCTCGCCGTTGCGGCCCCCATGAGTGCTGGTATTATTTGATTTTGGAGAAGTTGCAAAAAAATTTCACCTGTTAAATTACCGTCAATGAAAAAGGGACCGATAATTTGATGACCAAAAATTCCAATCCACACATTTACTTTACGAGGGTATTGAGTTCTTGTCGTCACCATATTATAAGGATTTTCAGTGGCCCATGTTCAACAATTTTGAACATTAGGTTCATTATTTAATGTGAACGTACATTCATCCGTAAAACATATGCACTTAATAAATTTCGGTCAGCATTTATTCGTTCTACCATTTGAAAGCAAAACTCACTTCTATTTTCCATATCTCTTGGTAATAGTTCTTGATGATGTTGAAACTTGTAAGAATGGAATTTTGCTTTTCGTAAAATTTTTAGAGCGTTTGTATGGTGCATGCCAAATTGTTGCCCCAATTGCCGTAAACTTGTATTCGGGTTTTCGATAACTCTTGTTACAACGTTGATCGCACTATCCAATTCCATATCAACACCATGATCGTTATTAATCCTATTGCATCTGCAATCCTTTCGAATTTCTGTACGATCCGAGTTACGGTTGTGTGCGCAGGTATTGGCCTATCTGCATACTTAACGCTAAATAACGCACTAACTTGTCGAGCACTATTACTGGCATAAAACAGTTTAATCATTTCTACTTTTTCCGATATGGAATATGAATTCATTTTCAATTATTTATTTAAATCTTGCAACATACAATGAAAACTGTTTGACGTTTGTAATTGAAATTGTTAGATACTTCAAAATTCCATGGCAATGCGATTTTCTAAATAAATGCGAGTACTTTATTTTAATTAATTTTTTGATTAAATCTCGAAATGTAAACTAAAGTATTTCAAATAAAGTATTTAAAATAACATTTAATTTTGTTTTCTACAAGACATACAAAATTTTGAAAATATAAATCAAAATGGGACGCCATATTTCGCAAATAAAAATTATACATGTAAATCCCTATGGTGCGCTTGACGAGTCACCACCCGGTATATAATTATTGTATTTAACATATACCTCTGTAGCTGTACTTAGGTTTACATTCGTTATATATATATATATATATATATATATATATATATATATATATATATATGTTAAATATAATAATTCTTTACAATGTTATAAAGTAACTAAGATTCTAATTTTGCTTTAAATTCAAATATTGGACATCTTATAATTAAAAGTCATCACCTTCTCTTTCACTATCATCTTCACTCGAGTCTCCGACATTGATTGCTAGAGGTTTTACCATTTCCTCAGCTCTTTTTTGAACATCCCACCACTGGTTAATTTCCTTTTCAGCATGTAAAATACACTTTTGCAACAGTTCTCCAGTTACTTGGTTTAATGATTCCTTCCATAGCGATAAAATATTCTCGCCCCTAAATCCCTGTCTTCCAACGTTTTTGTTGTAATACTCTTTACAATTTGCCCATATTAACTCGATAGGGTTGAATTGGCAGTGATATGGAGGTAAACGTAAAGTTTGATGTACCCATTGATGAGCGATTTCATCAACTGCATATAATTTTGGAACTTGTAAATCCTTGGCAATTTGTAATAATTCCACTTTCAGCATATCATTCGAATGAGGAATGTTGTGTTTTCTTAAAAATTGAAGAAGATCTTCTTTCTTCCAACTACTTGAAGGTAATTTTTATACTAATGTAGAATGATAACTGGCATTGTCAAGAATTATCGAACTTGGTTTTTCTAAATTTGGTAAAAGCTGTTCTTGAAACTATTTTTGAAATAAATCAGTGTTCATATTATCGTGGTGGTCTGCTGTCTTACTTTTACTGGAAAATACCAATGATGAATAAGGTATAAAACCATCCTTGTTGCCAGCGTTCAGTACGATAAAACTAAAATTTGTTCGGTTAAAAATATTTTTAACAAATCGGACTATTTTAATTACCGTTTCCCTTCTGCTAGCGGTTTTTTTTTTGCTGTTCAAATCATTATCACGCCATGATTTTAGAACGCTTCCTTGATTAAAAATCGACGTCTCATCCAAAAAGACAGGATCGTAGCTAATTTCACAACTTTTATTAGCAAAGTATTTTCGCAAAAATGTTGCTCGAGCACCAGCAATATGAACCTGCTCCATTAACCGCCTTCTTCCATCGTCAACTTTGAATTCAAAACCAATTTTGTGTAACAATTCTTTCAAACTCGTTTTGATGAAGGTAAATATTTTATCTTCTTTAAGTTCAGTTTGGAGTTTTTCGATAGTAATATGTGAGCCTAAAATTAAACAGTGATTATCTCCATTTCAACAATAATTTCTGAATTATTTACCAGTTGCATGCATGGTGTACATTTTTCGTTTCAAAACGTCTTTCACGTATTCTTCGACATCCTCTGACTTCGACTTCAAACGCAGCCTATGTACGGTGAATCCGGCGCCGATTTCCCAGATTCTAAAGCGAGAGCCATTCTTGCCTTTGTCCGAGTTACGGTTTTCTCGGAAATGCCGCATGCGAGAGCAGTTCGCTGCAACATAATATTACATAAATATACTTAAATTTAAATAGTGAAAATATTGTTAGCGTACCTGGACCTCCGTTATCGCGTTCCATCTCGAAATAATGCAGTATATTCATTACCATTACTTGAGTTTGGCTTTTCAAAGATTTACCTTTTAATGACATCATTATTTGCTGCAAAATAAATAAATGCATTCAATCAATTGGAAATACATTTTGCATTATAAACTTACCTCGTAATAGTGAATATTAATAATAATAGTTTTGAAAAAAACTGTCGTTTACAAATACAATGGAAACTAATAAATTACGAAGCGAAAGATAAATTATTATAACTACAAAACACGATGCGATTATACGAAACGAAATACGAAGAATAATTTGAGGTTAAATAGCCAAGAACATCTGACAGTGTCATTCCCTTTGACTTTAGAATCGACATACGTTTTTAAGTCCTGCATTTAAAATATATAGCAGACGTATAATATAAAACTGTCAAATGCAAAAGTCGGTGTTGTCGAAAAAAATTCAAAAAGCTAATAATGTCGCAAACTTACTCCTATCTCTGTACGAGTTAGGAAAGATTTTTAATGTTTTTTTAATTAGTTAGTTTTTAAATATGTTGTACGTTCGTTGACTAATAAAGAATATAAAATAACACAATGTAAATAATTGTAATGATTATGAGGTTAATGATAGTTATGCAACCCTCATCACAGGTATGTAATAATTATTCCTTGCTAGTTTCATTATTCTCGGCTAGTTTAAGTAATAAAATCAAAATCGGAAGACACCAGCGCAGAAACGCATTTTAAACTAGATAAAGATGCAGTAATGATTGGAAAATGACACAGATATTAATACTGTCGCTCTAAAACGTTACTTTCAGCTGATCGTTTACCAACATTTGTTTATAACCTCTTTGTTTTTCCGGCGTATCAAATTTGTTCATTACTTATTCTACAAAACAGTTTATTTTAAAACTATCCGCTGCCTGTATTGAATTTATAAGTAAGTTACTTTAATTATTAATTTCATGTTATATTAATGTAATCAAATCTACTTCTTTATATAATTGCGACGCAAGTATATCTCATAACGCTCAAGCACCTCAAGCAAGAAAACGCCATGTGTTATCTGAAGATGCTCGCAAGATTGTGTGGAACAATTACAAAACTTTAAAAGTATCAATTCAGGTGAAAAGCAGTTGGATAACAACGTTTTATTTTGTAATAACTATTCAAGGAATTTATAACCTCATTAAAGATGACGAAACAGTTGGATATTCGGGAAAGAAAACGTCATTTAGAAGTTTACTTTTAAAAATGGGCTTCAGGTAAGTTTACTGATTAATTTTTAATCATATCTTATCTTGGGTTTTATGTAGGTGGAAAAAAAACATCCGATCGTCGTAAGATTATAATAGAACGACATGAAATACATTCTTTGCGTTGTGCATATATACGTTCGATTACTAATTATCGGAAAGCAGGACGATCAGTTATATACACAGGTTAGTTTTGAAGATTATAAACTATACATTCTTGATTCTACTGCATAATCTCATGTAAATTTTAGATGAAACACATATATTCGTCTCATAAGACACCATATTCGTGGACGGATGGGACAAACGCAGGTCTTAAATCTCCTATTGGAAAAGAAATCGCCTTATAATCGTACATGCTGGTATGTTAATTTAATTTTATAACGTAAATATGTTGCTATTTATCATTATTTTAGGTGGTGAAATGGGCTTTATAAATAATGCTCTGCTAATGTTTAAATCTGGCCAAAAATCAGGAGATTAATTGTTATTGACAAATGTATTTTAAAAACTAGATTTTGTAATTATGACAATAAAATATTATTTTACTTTATGATTATTTCAAAGATTTTTACTTCTAAAATTGTATTGTTGGACAACAAATGCGTAAGTAACATAACCTAAACTTTTATTTTTTCAAACATATTTTTTGTTGAGCTTTACACTCTGACGTCACTTTTTTGCGCAGCTTGTGTCTTCCGATGTTGATTTAACTCTAATAATCTAGTAATCAGCTGTTGCCTTGTCATGAAATTGACAGATAACAATATGATTGCGAATAAGGCTCTTTACTTAGTAGTTGGTGGCGTAGATTAACAGACATCAGTCTAAATGATAAATGATTTCGACATAATAATTCATAATTCTTTCTTATAAGTATTATTACAATGTCTCTATAAATATATAAGTAATGGAAGGTAACAGTTTCACAATACAGTTATCACTATAAAATAGAGAGGTACAAATCTTTATTTAAAAACGTTCAATAGTAAATATACAAAAAACAAGCGTTATAAATATGAAAGTTATATTATAAATATAAAAACATCACCATTTGGTATAAAATTTAGTCAGTCAAATTTTGTAGTGTTAAGTAAATCGTAATACTCGGTTGCTGTCGCAAGTGCTTCTTTTTGTATATTAATTATCTCTGCGAGCATCTTTTTCCAATTTAACACAGCATCCAATTTATTACAACTTTCGTTTTGAAGGTCATTATAGGAACATGTCGCCATTTGATGAAAATGAACGCAATGGTGCACGACAAATTCATGACTTTGAAGCACTTGCCAGTGTTTATCTAAAATTACCGATTTACTTTCGCGACAAATGCTATTGTTTGCAGATGGGAGTTGAGACAAGTCATCGAGGTCTGTCATATCTTTAAGGTAGGTTATTTCAGGAATATCTTCTTCCCCCACGGCTAACTCTTTAACTCGGTCGGCGTAACGAAGAGTGTTAAGTGAATGTTCCCAGGAAGCAACTCCGGGTGAAATCAATGCAATCATGCATGTCCTAGACTTTTCTCCAATAAATGAGTCTCGCAATATTTGGGTTAACTTACTTCCCCTAAAAGGACAATGGCCCTCTTTCTTTCCTAAAGCTCTAATGCACTCTTTAAGTGCTAATAATGATCGATTAATTTCGGCGCCTTCAATTCGCGTTTGACGATTAGACTCAAAAGTATCAGCTCCTCGTTCATTACCGGCCAAATCAATTAAAGAAAATTTACCTAAAAGTTTAGCACAGCCTCCTGAAATTTGTTTAAGCATTATTTGAAACACAGCATGAGATCGAGAAGAAACTAAGTTAGCTGAGGTTTGTCCAGACGTTCTTTGATTCGAACCTTTCTGAATAATATCTAATACGTCTTCAACATTTTTTACCACAGTTTCAGTAAGATCAATAATTTGTACTTTTTGATTTCCATCTTCCAAAACTCGCAAACGTTTCTTTTGTGATAATAAATCGAATACAAAATTTCCATAAATTTCAAAAAAGCTTGCTGAGATTGTAAGATTTTGATCCCTATACATTGATGTTGATAGTAGTTGAAAAATATCACGTGCTACTAGCCCGTATATACCATTGCTAAAATTTTGAGCTCTTCCCCTAAATTCTCCTCCCATTGTGTGGGTTTTACCAGCACCAGTCTGTCCATAGGCAAAACATGTTGCCTTACCACCTTCAAATATTGTTTTTATTAAAGGTTGTGCTGTAAAGCGATAAACCATTTCGTTCGTAACTTTTTCGTCAAATACATAATCAAATCGAAATTGTATGTTTTCTACATATTTTGTTAAATCGACTTTATTTTTGGGTTCATGTAGAAATAAACGTTCTCGAGAAACTACTGTAATAACATCAATTTCGTTTTTCTTGAGCTCTTTTGCACCCAAAGGTCGTTTCCGGACGCATACTGTAATTTGGTGTTCTATAACGGGATCTGTAATTCGTAATGGATGAAATTCAACTGTGGTTCTAAAATTCTTAATCATTTTCAAAAATTCCCAATACGGATTATCCCCTTCCAATTTTAATAAGGCTTCCTTAATCGCTTTTGTATCTGCATTTCTTTGTCTCCTTTCATCACGATTTTTTGCTATTAACGCCACTTCCCGTACTGCTTTAGATTTAGGCATCGAATGAGATCCTTTCATAATTTTCTTTAAAGGTGGTGGTGAACGAGGCGAAGTTGGCTGAGTTTTTGGTGTAGCTACAACTGAACTTTGATTATAGTGCCCGTATACATACTAAAGTAAAATACTTGCCCTGATGTCCATGAACTATCGTAGCTTTCGATCTTGCACTATTAATAAAAGGAGGAATTGTATGATTTAACTTATCAGCTTGCATGACCGAAATTTCAGATAACTTGGAACGTTTATCATGGGCGTCTTCAGCACTTATTAAAAATGAAAACATTTTCTCGTTTGTCAAATTTTATAACGTCAATATAACAATTTTGAACCAAATGAGTGACACATAGTATATGCGATTCTGTAGGTTAAATTATTAAAAAACATAAAAAGAATTTCTCACCAATTTGCAAGTAGAAATCGCTTTGTACATTTACTAAAATTAATCACGACAAAAGTGTACAAGGGTATTTACGAGCAATGAAATCCTATTTACTGCAAACAAGAAACTTCAAACGTATTATTGACCAAACTTTCAGGGTGGCCCAAAGCTCTTATTCTATATTAATAACCGTGTTATGAATGGACAATATTCGCATGGAGGATTATAAGAGGATTCACTTCTTAGAGAAAGGATTTAAAATATTTATTCCTGTCGTTGTTTTTTGCTATTCTCCCTTTTATTTTAATTCTTGAGATTTAAAGCAAAAAATGCATTAAAATGACTAGGAAGTTGTGGCATATTGTTGTCTATTATAGAGTGGTAGTGCATATTCATCTTTTAAATACCAAGTTTATGTTACTAATTGTACTTTCAATTAGTGACTGGCTTAATTTTGTTTTAAATTTTTTAATTAAGGTTTCGATTTGTAGAACGCATTTTGGAACAAATTAATAATGGATGGTTAGTATCTCGTATGTATCGCCACACAACTGAAGGGACAAGTGGATGAGGGTATTAAGTAAGAACGAGTAAGTTTTGAGATGTTTTCATTTAAAGTTAAACCATTGTAACTTTTTTTAGTGATGCATTTTGCGTTCTATTTTTATAGCAAAAAAAAAAACACTGCTGTAATTTGTGCTTTTTATCATCATAATACCATTATCGATATTTAAATAGGGTTTAATTAGAATTGTACTTGACACATTCATTCATTGAGCAATTGTAGATAGTAGGACTAACTTTAATGGATGTACCGGGTGGCCAACTAAGAACGGCCGTCGGCCATATCTCAAGAATGGATTATAGCACAGGTTCGGGAAAAAAAATTTTATAACAAAAGTGGCCTCGAGAAACGCCTGGAAATTATTTTCAAAATTGTAGGTCCACCGCTAGAGGGCGTATTTGACAGTTAAAATTTTTAAAAGCAAAATTTTTCAAAATTTACTCAATTAAGGGGCATATTAAATATTATAATCATAGTCCTCGACAAATTCTGTGTATTTTTTATTTGACAAGCTTTAGTCTATCTCTTCAAATAAGGGGTGGGGGAGAGTGGGAACCTTGTTACGAAAAAACGCCTTTAATGCAGGTTATGCTTGACCGATTTTAATAAACTTGATGTTGTTTGAAAGAGATTTTGTTAAACAATAGAAAATTTGTAAATTCTAGCAATCTGATTAATAACATAAATGCTAGAGGGCGTTGTTTAATATTTTTTTAATATTGTGTTTTCTCTTTACAATTTTAAATGGAAGCATAAAAAATTAAGTAGGTCTTTAAAAAGTAGATTAAATTAGTAATAAAACAATGAAAACTGCAAGTCGATATCTTTTTCCTATCCTGAGATATCGTAAGAAACAGGTAAATGGCGGGAATTGTTCTTCCAACGTCGAGTAGGCTAGTTCGCGTTAACGGAAATTATTAAATTTAGCCTGGATGAAAAGATCTTACATTGGTCTGCAGTAATTTAAACTGTTATGATACTAATGTTTTGGTTGTCGCTAGATTACCTAAATGTAATGCTGTCGCTACTAACAATGAGAACAAATTATAAAATAATAATGTGATAAATCTAACAATTAAAACCTTAAATAAATAACTACGTAATTAGTGTCGCCCTAGATCTTCGAAATGTCGTCTATCATTTTCAATGCATGAAATCAATCGCTGACGGGTGGAGAGAACAGCAGTTTCAATTTCTGCTCTTGAAATACTTCTTATTGTATCCTTTCAAACATGTCAGCTCTTGTTGTGGGTCTATCGGCATAAACGAGATCTTTTATTCGCCCCCACAAATAAAAATCTAAACAAGTTAGGTCTGGAGACCTTGGTGGCCAAATAAATAAACTTCCATGTCCTATCCACCTTTCAGGGTATGATTGATCTAAGAAATTCCGAACTCTAGAATAATGTGCCGGGCACCCATAACCCATAACATTAGTATGATGACAGTTTAAATTACTGCAGACCAATGTAAGATCTTTTCATCCAGGCTAAATTTAATCATTTCCGTTAACGGAAACTAGCCTACTAGACGTTGGAGGAACAATTCCCGCCATTCACCTGTTTCTTACGATATCTCAGGATAGGAAAAAGATATCGACTTGCAGTTTTCACTGTTTTGTTACTAATTTAGTCTACTTTTTAAAGACCTACTTAAATTTTTATGCTTCCATTTAAAATTGTAAAGAGAAAACACAATATTAAAAACATATTAAACAGCGCTCTCTAGCATTTATGTTAATAATCAGATTGCTTCAAATTTACACATTTCCTATTGTTTAACAAAAGCTCTTTCAAATAACATCAAGCTTATTAAAATCGGTCAAGCAGAACCTGAATTAAAGGCGTTTTTCGTAACAAGGTTCCCACTCTCCCCCACCCTTATTTGAAGAGACAGACTAAAGCTTGTCAAATAAAAAATGTGTAGAATTTGTAGAGGAATCTGATTATAATATGTAATATGCCCCTTAATTGAGTAAATTTTGAAAAATTTTGCTTTTTAAAATTTTAACTCGCAATTATGCCCTCTAGCGGTGAACCTATAATTCTAAAAATAATTTCTAGGCGTTTCTCGAGGCCACTTTTGTTATAAAAAATTTTGTCCCGAACCTGTGCTATAATCCATTCCCGAGATATGGCCTACGGCCGTTCTTAGTTGGCCACCCAGTACATGGTGTTTTAAAAATTTCTGCCCGTATGTCTAGAACGTACTCTGTTCGTGAAATTAGGCGAATTTTGTCAAATGAATATATGGTCCAAAGGCCACCATTTTCGAGATACATGGTGTTGAAGTTTTGGAAAAAGGGTCGTTTTCTTTTGATTTCTCAGGAACTATACACACAGACAATCGGGTTTTTCAGGTTGAACTTCTACACCACTGGATGTACTTAAATCTTGTTTCCATTTCCGTATTTGTCAACTCAGTATACACGAATAAGGTCACTCGCGACTTTGTGATTTGACGGCTCGTTTCCAAGATAAACGAGAAAATTTGATTTCATGTGCTTCATAGCGTACGCCACGGGTTCAATATTTCGATCCGAAAATCTGCGAAGATGAGGAAAATATCAAGGTAAAGATAATCTCCAAATAGGATTTTTCTTTTAATCGTTTCATTTCAGAGATACAGGGTGTTGTACATAAAAAGAAAACGTGAAATGAGGTGTGATTACCAAATACGTATATTCCGTGTATCACTGAAACGAAGCGATTTAAAGAAAAATACTATTTGAAATTTTTCTTCGCCTTGATGTTTTCCTCATCTTCATAGATTTTCAGATCGAAATAGTAACTCAGTGGCTTACGCTATGAAGCACATAAAATCAAATTTTCTTGTTGATCTTGGAAACGAGCCGTCAAATCACAAAATCGCAAGTAACCTTATTCGTGTATATTGAGTTGACAAATACGAAAATAAAAACAAAATTCGAGAGTATCCAGTGGCGTGGAAGTTCAACCTGAAAAACTCTTTCGACCGGGCCGTATCTCCGCCACTGTATCGAATAATTGAGTATCGCGAGCATTGGTGTATGATTCGTGTAGAATGTGGGTAATGTACAAAATATCAGACTGTGCGTGTGTATAGTCCTTGAGCTATCAAAAGAAAACATCCCATTTCTGGAAACTTCAACACCCTGTATCTCAAAAATGGTGACCTCTGGACCATATGTTCATTTGACAAAATTAGCTTAATTTCACACACAGAAATTTTTGAAACACCGTGTATAACAATAAAGAAACTTAAATGTTATTATTGAAATAAGACAAAGTTTGACAATAAACAAGAACTAATAAGAGTATTCCAACATCACTAATAAATATAGTGTTAAGCCTTGGTAGGTATATCACTTCTTTTTATTAACTCCCTATTATCGAACAATCTGCATTAAATATACATTCAGTTCTATATTTGTACTATTGATGTGTGGTCTTGGAGAGAGTGTTCCTGTGAACGCTCTCCTTTATTTTTAACTTAGTTTTATGCTACGTTATTTATGTACATGATTTAAAAGTAAATGTTAGTAGTTAACTAAATCTAGTAGCTAGGTTCGAGGGTTTAAATTTTTAATCGTCTTAATTTCTCACTTTTGTCCATTAGCTTATGAACTAATTCGTTTGGATGCGCTTCCACACGAGTACTGCATTTTTCACTATGGTTTTTTATGTCTTCCCTGACTGATGGAACACACAGATTGGTTTGCATCACTGCATTCGGCATGTACCACGGCACATCCACTATTACACGTAGCACCTTGTTCTGGAATTTCTGGATGATGTGAATCCATACGTCCATATGGGCTTAATAATGGCCTTGTATAGCAGAATTTTGCTTTCCAGCGCTAGTTGCCTATCATCCAATATAATTATCTGAATTTCAGGCCTAGTTGTTTCCGCTTGAAAAAGATGTGTTTTTGCCAGGTGAGTCTCCGGTCAAGGTGAATTCCTAAATATGTTATACTGTCGTTATGCTTCAGTTGTTTACCATTTAACTTAACCTGTGGACAGTTATCTTTTTTCATCGTAAACGTTATCTGGACAGATTTGTCTACGTTCGCTTTAAGTCGCCATTTTTTTAACCACTTTTCTGTTTTAATAATATTGGTTTGTACGTGTTTTGTGGCATTTTCTGGGTTTGGATGGGATGCAAGTATAGCCGTGTCATCGGCAAACGTCGCAGTCGTTGTTGTTCTGGTGTTGGGTAAGTTTGCTGTGAATATCAAGTACAGTAATGGCCCAAGCACGCTTCCCTATGATACTCCCCCATGCAATTCTGTTAAGACGACTTATTGTTTAACCAAGAAATTCCTTCCTGTTACATATGATTTTAATAACTCAAAAAGGTCATGAGGTATAAGTTTTTTGAACTTGTATAACAGGCCTTCATGCTATACTTTGTCAAACGCTTGACTAATATCAATAAATACGGCGCTGCAATACCATTTCCTTTCCAGGTCATTATTTATCTTTTTAACTATTCGGTGTACTATATACTATTGTACTATGACTATTTCGGAAACTGAATTGATGATTGACGAGTATCTTTTTGTCTTCGATGATTATTTTTAGTCTTTTGACTAGGATTTTCTCTAAAACCTTTGAAAGAATAGGCAGCAAACTTATTGGTCTGTATGACGAAACCTCCTTGATATTTTTGCTGGGTTTAAGGAGCATAATTTATTTGTGCTATTTTCCATATTCTTGGAAAGTATCTTAGTTTGACTATGGCATTGAATACTTGCAAAATAGATTTGATTCCCTTTTCCCTTTTCTTGTAAGACTTTACCCGTTATTAACTCAAATCCAGCTGCTTTCTTTGGACTGATTTTTTTTGTGATTGTGGCATAGACTTCGTTATATGTGATTTTTTTTCATGGGGAGATCCATTTGAAACGATGCCTCTAGGAACTGGTTGATCTCTTGTTGTTCCTCTAGTGATGATTCAGCTGGATATGGTTGAAATACTTTTATTAGATGGTCAGGGAATAAATTGGCCTTTTCCACGTTGTTTCTTGCCCACTTCCCGTTTTTTTATTTAAGTGGTGGTATATGTTGCTAGGGTCTTTTGATCTTCCTAGTGGACTTCTACAGTGAGTAGTCTGATGCTTGTGTTGGTGTTAGACTTTTCAAATAATCTTGCACAGACTGATTTTTTAACTCCAGGAGTAGTTTTTTGATTCCTTTGTAGCTTTGTTGAATTTTTTCTTGTGTACATCCGCTTTCGTTATCTGCCATCGTTTTCTTAGTTTGAGTTTATCAGCTATCTTTTGATTTACTATTATGGGACATGGACCTTCTGCTTGATATGCGTTTTTTTCAGGTATAGCCTTCCAGGCTGCATGTTGTGAAGCTAGTAGTTAGCTTTTGTACCGCTAGTTCTGCCTTGGACAGTTTTAAGAGGGATGTTGAGTTCAATAAGTTTGTTCACCTCGTCTTTGAATATTTTCCAATTGGTTTTGTGGTTTGTAATTGTTGGCTGTCTGTCTATTTGCAATTTATCTGAGTACATGGTGACGATGATTGGTGTATGATCTGAGGAAAGGTCGAGGTTTGATTCAGCTGTGTATCGTTTGGTATTTATTCCCTTTCTGACACAGAAATTTAACAAATCGGGGATTTTTTCTTATCCGAGGGCCAGTACGTCGGTTCTCGTGTCGAGATGTAGTGTGGATTATATTCTTACATTGCAAGAATATAATATAAAATTCTCTACCTTTGGTGGTAGTTAATCTTGAACCCTATTCCGTATTTTTGGCGTTATAATCACCCCCCGCCAGGAATCTGTTGCCAAGCGTTTCAAAGAATTGTTTATAATCATGTTTTTTATGTTTGTGCTTTGGGGACAGTATATCGCTGCTATTTTACGTGTGTTAAATTTTCTTGTATTTCAATTGTAGTTGCTTGTAGACGTTCGTATTCATATTCTTGTAATTCATTGTGCTTGGTGCCATTGCTAATTGTAGTGGCCGTGCCACCATGAGCAGTTTCATCGGGTTGATTAGTGGTGTAAGTTTTATAAATTGGTATTTTTATGTAGTTTTTATGCATAAATCGGGTTTCGGGAATTAGCATCACACCAATTTTGTTAATAATTAATAATGATTGGACTTCTTGAACATGTTAGGCAACTCCGTTACCATTCCATACTGCTATCTTTAGTACTTGAGCCATTATGTCATTCTACTGACAAGGGTGGTAATCAGGTTCATGATTTTTCCCATTTGATTAATTTCCGTTCCGTTCCGTTATGTCATTTGTTTGTTGTGGTACTTCTATAGGATTTGTTTGGTTAGTTATATTGGCATTCAATGTTTGTTGAGGATTTTGTGCAATAGTTGCGGTAGCATATGTTATCCCTGGTTGCACATTCCTGCCTCTCAGTGAGGGATATAGCTACTGCTGTAGTTCCTTTATAGATTACACACCGCCTATAGTTTGCCGGGTGGTTTTCTTTGCAGTTTACGCATACGACTTTGTTATCTTTTTCTTTTCGTGGACAGTCCTTAGTAAAGTAGTTTTCTATGCATTTGACGCATCTTGGGTTTTGGTGGCAAAAGTTCTTTGTGTGCCCAAAGCGTTGGCATCTTACGCACTGTGAAATTTCTCTTTTGGTTCGAGGTGGTTCAAATTTAACTTTACAATTCATGAATAAGTTAATCTTATAGATATATTTATTATTATCTTTTTGTTGAAGGTCGATGAAAAACATCGGTAATTCTGTTTTTGTCGTTCTTTCCTTTATATTCCATATGTTGGTAGCGTCATGTCCTAGGCTTTTTAGGTTTTGTTTAATTAATTCTGTTTCGGTTATTGGGTGAATGTGTTTTAATACGACTCGGAAAGTTTTATTCTGTTTTAGATTGTATGTGTGGTACTGCACCTGTCTTTCATTTAAGGCTTTTATAATAGTGTTGTATATTTCTCCTTCTTTAGGCAGTATTTTGACCTGCTCGTTTCTTAGCGCTTGTGTGGTGTATTTTTCTTTCTCAATGTTCTCGAATAAGTCCATTAATGGTCTGATGTTTTTGACTCCGGGGATAAAGATTGGAGGTGGTTTCTGTTCTTTCTTTTTTACTTCATTTTTCTCTCCTTCCGTTATGTCTTCATCATCTGATTCGTTGTTCAGCCCAGCGAATCTGTGATTTATTGTAGTTGGGTTACCTAATCAATAATCAGTATTTTTTAATTGTTTTTGTTGTTTTGATGTTATTTCAGGACTTCGGACTCTTTTATTATTCGATGCTATTTGCCATTCGTCATCAAAGCGTGTGAGCTTAAGTGGTGATAATACTTGATATGAATTTTGTTGTTATGGAGCAAAGTACGTTCAATGTTGTGGTTGTTGCAAGGGTTGAGAAAGGATCGTATTTGGTAACTGGTTATAATGCATATTTGTATTTTGATCGTAAAGCATTAAATTAGGTTGATTTGGTTGTGCATTCATATAGTTATTGTAATTGCTATAATTACTGGCCGCTGTGGCCAAAACGTTTATTTCTTACCATTTACTCATGTATCATTCAGTGATAACTGGTTTATCACAATCAGTACGAAAGCGAGGTCTCTGTGCAGGCACTTTATCTTCAGAATGCGGAGCACACGTCTTTATACTTCGAAAAATAAAATTAAAATGGGTATATCACTAAAATAATAATATATTATACAAGCAATCAGAAATGTCTCCACTCAACCTTCCGGTTTACACACATACCTACCTTGAAAGCACTAGCGGATTTTTATAATTACATAATAAATTTTGAATTTACGCCATTTTAAAGTGTAAATGCATGTTAAAAATATCTAGTGCGAAAAAACACACGACCTTTTCAAACCTACACAGTGGAAATTGAAATAAATGAAATAATTTTAATAATAATAATTTTTCAATATATTAGTCGAAAATAGGCAATATTGTAAAAGCAAAAACAACAATGTATGTCAGATGGATGTTTATAGCTTCATGTCAGAGAGAGGTTAATAGACACCTAGATGCTAACTTAAAGAAAAACAAAAGTCTCCCGAGTGGAATGGGTTTACTTATTAATCCGGACCTTCGAGTGGGTTTACTTGTTGATCCGAACCTTCGAGTGGGTTCACTTATTGATCCGAACCTTTGACTAGGTTCACTTATTGATCCGGACTTTCGAGTGGATGCACCTATTGATCCGGACCTTCGAGTGGGGACACCAATTGATGCGCCCGGCGCCGGGGTCTGAATTTGTGGGATTTCGTGCAAACGCCGATGGGTATCGGTGTATTTCGGTGGCCACTTTGCGGGCGTAGCTTGTCGGCCATTTTTGTTTTGGAGGCCATTTTTTTTTAATTGTTATGGCGGGGAAATTTAAGATAGTGTTTTAATCATGGGGGCCGATTCCATTTCGTTAGACAGCTATAAAACTCCGGAACTTGTTCTCGGGCCTTCACTTCCTGTTCGGCCCCCCTTATCAATTAATCAACCAATGAAATCAGTCTCAATCAAATTAATCTCAATCAAATCAATCTCGATCAAATCAATCTCAATCAAATACATAAACTGATGTTTAATTACAGTCCAATCTGCTAATCCCAAAGTAATATAGAAATAAATTCAAGATAAAGTGCTTAACGGTTTTCCCCAATCATTAATAAAAAAGTAATTATTTTCTAGATTTCCCCCCGGTTATGTAACCGCATAACTTCCTTTCACTATTCAAATACCTCTGACATGATTGCAAAAACCCACTAATTAGCTAATTACATAAAAGTTAACATTCATTTGCAATTTTGATAATATACTTCATCTTTATATGTCCTTTGTTTTGAACAACCGCTATGTCGGAGAATTTGAAATAGTATGATGCCCGCATAGCGATTCCGTACCCCTTGGCTGTTCGTAGAAACTGTTTTCAAGTTTAACTTGAATTTAATCTAAAATAAAAACATTATCGTATAAAGTCCATACACATCCGAATGGTAATCTTGCAGCATCGTTTTGTTGTAATGGAACCATCTAGAATTCTTCTCCAACAGGTATAAATGGTATCCCAGTGGATGTCGTCCAAAGGAATCAAAACACTCACCGTTACCATTCGCGTCAAAAGTAGATAGCTGCCCAATGTTGGCCTTGTTTGTTTGCTGGATACGTGTTCACAATAATTACACACGGTCTAGGTGCATGCCGTGGTAACTGATTAGAAGCACATACAAGTCGAAACACATTCTTGTGGTTGAGGATCCATTTCAAACATTCGAACACTTGTACCGCATATATCTTTGGAATTGGTATGCGATGTTATAGCTTTAACAGTTATAAGCCTTTGCTTCCTTTTTCAATTTTTTAATCGACGGGCAACCAATCTCCTCCAGGTTTGGAACTGGTTTGTTAAGAAATATTAAAAACTGTTGTTTTTCTCTACCCTTAACGTGAATTTTGTTAACGGTAGCAACGCTCTTATCAACTCCTCTTGGAAATCGTTGTCGGGTACATTCTCCGACCGCCATTTCAGTCCGTGATATTTATTCTCTAAACCTTAACTGGCTTGACATGGGTTTCGACATAAAATAATCTCGAAGTCGTTTTACCAGCATCAGACCACCATCTGTAATCACGGCAATTTCTTTCGGTATGGATTCGTTGTTAACACCTCTAAACCCTTGTATGTCCAAATGTGCGTCCATCTTCTTCTTTCAGCTGCTGCTGTATACTGAAACTTGCGATTTAGAGTTACCCCTTTTAACATGTAAAATCTACCATAGCATTTCGATGTTTGTAGATCTCGATCACGTTATCGAATTCGGCATACACCAAACAGTTAATGGTCTCCGTAAGAGCTTCTTCAAAGCGGACTTCCATTGGCATGAGAACCATTTCTAACTAAATTCCTGTGCGTGCTAGCGTTTGCAGACAAGCCAGGAGTTAGGTCAAAGGTCATTAAACAGTAGCTGTTGGAGTAATCGCTTCTCGATATATCGTTGCCCTCTTTCAAAAAATGAAGTCCAGTACCGTAGAATAAAGTGTGATATGCCCTTACATATAAACCATTAGCTGTAAAGTCTGGTTGTAAGGCTTTCGAAGGAACTTGTTGGCCGTCTATATACAACGATATGTAGTCAATATTGCTGTGCTGAAAATTGGACGGATTTGAGGCGTAATCACCGTTGAAGGCTTTATTTGCTACAAACGCTATGATACATCGTTTATCTAACTGACTCGGGAAAACATTATGCAATCATTTTCGCTGTATGCCCGCAGGTATAGTTAATACTTTAACGTCTGTTCTTGTAACAGGGCATCTTGTTGCAGTTGTTTCTAAAGCTTCATCGTGCGCAATTAGAATGTGAGATTGCTCCTCATACGTCTCATTAGTAAACTAGCGTCCATAATTTTCATCTTACAATTTGAACCGTGTGCCGACATTAGGCTAAAGGTATCTCTTGATCACACAAATTTATTTAGCGTTTAACTCAACACCGATTATGAGAAACTTTTCTTGATTAAACAAATCCGAGTGCATGTGACCAAGCCTTACGGATTTGTAGTTTTTATGCCTTAACGTATCGTGAATCAGACCGATCATGTTAGAATGGGAATGATCTCACCTTTATTGTGACAGTACCACTTTTATCCCAAAATACATCCCCGACCGTATTCAGTATATACAATAAATCCTCACTTTTCTTCTTAGCGTTGATATTATTTCGTTGTCTGTCAGGCTTTTGCGTCTCGGTAAACCTCCAATATCATCATAACTGATGGTTATGAGCAGGTTGACGTAACTGATTGGAAAAGTGTAGATATCTTTGAAGGACGTGGTTGTACTGTCGCCATTTGTCATGGTGATTCATTTCGGTTTTTAAAACTTTATCCATATCGGTGCCCAGCTACGTTAAAATGTTGCTTTATGTAACATCTGGTGCATGCAAGCGTTGTATAAAATTCAAGTCCATACTTATTGAAACAAATTACCCAGAATACCGCCAAGTAATGTTCGTAACAGGAGTGGTATAAATGCACCACCCGTCTGTACAAGAAACTGTTTCTTCCTTTTTGTAGATTCTCCTCTCTGCGCCAAGCATCTTAAAGTGCGGTTATGTTGGGAGAGTCGCTACTTCTGCTCGCTTGACGAAGGTACGCGGCTTTTTAAAGTGTTGTGTGCACACTCGCAGATACATTCGACCTGCTTACTATCCAAACATTTCAATAAAGCGTCACGTTAACTTTTATTTAGTTTGACTAATGCGGAAAGGATATCGGTGGTTTTGGTTAAAACGTCAGCCATCATATATGATGTCCAACATATTCTGCTTTAAATCGAACAATAAGTAACCGTGTGGATTTGAAGTGGCATTCTGGTACGCAGCCTCTGAAAATTTTGGGTTGTCGGATGAAATCTGTCTTGCTAAATGTTGTATTTGAGCTCTATCACACTGGTTGTTAAACAAAAGCATGTAATAAGCGTTGAGCGAAATATCTTTCTGTCCACGACCTTGGTGAAATATGTTTTGCGTTAAGACAAACACACTTAGGTTTCTATGACATCCCTTTGCAAAAGTATCCACTACCGACCCGTTAGTTTCTTGCATTAGATCGTCAATTCTTATTAAGACTGGTTTTTCACCGTCAAACTATTCCATATCAGGTAACCCTTCTGAAATTCCACACAGAAATTATTGAATAATGGCTGCCACTTCCTGTAGAACCAAATAATTTTTTTTAAAAGTTGTATCGCAGACGTCTCGATAGAAAATTGATAGAAAATCTACGGTAAAATACGATTTACCACAACCAGATGGCGCGGCAACTATGGCTGAAAAGGGATGCTTAAAATAACCCTCCATCCTGAATCTGGAAATGAGACTAACGGCCACTCTCTTAAATACCAGATGAAAAATCTGTAATGTCCTGGTCACCGAGCGGGTGAATGGTTGCTTGCATGCGTGCGTGTGGAAGTACTTAAAAGTTTGTATTTAGGCTTGTTCTCATTTCACTTGGAGCTGATTAGATTTTGGGACAACTCCAGTAGCGGATAGTTTATTATGGTTAGTTTTTGGTTTTTATCAAATATGTAAAACAGCTGCATATTAATTATGTTCTATGGAATTTTTTGATACGACGCGTAATATAGGGGCAAACAAATCCTAAGATAGACTGTAAGTGTTTTTATCAATATCTGAATAACGATTAATTTTATAAGAAAAATTTAATTTTACATAACTTTTCTTTATAAAGTTTCTTAATATAAAGCGAAATAAGTGTAAAAATTAAATAAAATGATTGAAAATGTTTAAACTGTATTATCGATATTTTACAATAAACTTTGTAATTTTTTAAGTTAACATGTATTTATGACTATTAATCTCTATCTGACATGAAGTTTTCAGTCCTGTTGGGATTGGGTCTAGCGTCATATTTAGGTTTTAAAACGTTCTCGTCGGTGCAAATAACTTCTTCATCGTCACTGATTGGCTTGATACCATCACTGCTATCTTCATCGTCAGTATCCTGCACGTGTTCATGATTGTTGGTAATGTATTCTTCACTGCTTGATCGAACTCATATTGAAAACGTGATTGACCAATCGCATGATAACTACAGCTGGGATGCTGATTGGTTGAAGGTTTCAGCAGATACGTCACAGTTCACTGCAAAATACAATATTCACAATTAATTATTAAACATTATATGTATACCTGGACTAGAAACACCCTATATACCCTCCAGTTCGTCTTCTAATAAAACGTCGGCCCTTGTCCCAATTTCTTAAAAACCATGGCAATTTGTTAGGAACAAACACACACACACACACACACACACATATACATACATACATACATACATATATATATATATATATATATATATATATATATATATATATATTGGAATTGTGTGGAACAAGAATTACCTATTTCTGACAAAAATTGAGTGATTTTTTTCACAGAGCTATCCTTATTATTGTATAAAACTATTTGCAACATTATTTTTTCTTTAAACATGACATTTAGTGACGCAATACAAGAAAGATACTAAATGGTCATTTTGTTGTTGTCATTCTCAAACGGCACTAAAAAACTTTAGCGCCGCTCACCAGCGGCTGTAAAGTGACAGAGACCCCGTGCGCAGAAGAAGCACCGGCAGACGAACTGATACCAAAACAAAGCCATGTGTGTGCGCGCGCATAATTGAGTATACAGATAAATCATGGTTACATGATATTAATGCATTCCATAACAATAGTTTATGTAATATCAAGATTCAAATTATTTGAAGTAATTTTGCCTTAGCAAAATTTTTAAAAATATTTGTAGGTAGTTTTGAATGTAAATTTATACGTACAATATAATTGCTAAATACGAGTAGCAGTAATCAGGTTTTGTGTATTACTTTCTAAATTAGTTAATGATCGGAATGCAATAGCCGGTTTATATCCAGCCATTTTATTCTGATAAATAAAGAGATTTTTTTTAGTACCTTACTGTTTTAATTAAGGGTTGCGTAATACGTACTGTTTTTTTTTCTTTTTAATTCAGCATGTGTGTTTTTAAAAATCGGGTTATAAAATTTATGATTTAGTGTTTTTTAAACGAAATTATTTTACCCATTCGATATTGGTAAAAAATTTTTTAGACTATTAAATTTAACAGGATTATATAATGTTAATGACACGGTAATTACCTGCTAAAAGTAAACATGAACAGTGATTTCTTACTACATACTTTTGTGTAATTATTACTTTTCAAACATTTAATGGGTTTTTTTATAAAAACAATTTTCCTGTGTATGTACAGTATTTTGTTCAAACCGCTTTGTTATTAATTACTGTAAGGGAAAGGTAAATATGAGTTGCAGTAAGTGTGATAAAGATAATTAGGTTGCTTGTGTATTTACACTCCAAAAATTAATGATGGGTAAATCAATAGCTAGTTATAAATCAACTATGCATAAGTAAAAATGTAGAAAGTGTTATTAGTGTGCTTATACGTGTAGCCAGCAAAACGGTTATTATAACCTTAATTTATTTATTTAGTTGCACAAATTTAATTACAGCTAGTGAAAACAACATATCTTTTTTTAAAAATATTAAGTGTTTTGATGCCGAGGACCTGTGTATATACAACAATTTTAACGAGAGGATGGTGATTAAAGATATCTCAAAGGGAAGAAACCAGTTTTAATATTTGTTTCGTAAAACAATATGCTGATTACTGTGTCGTAAAATTAACTTTAAATAATTTTTTTTGCATTGCGTATTGAGATTAATTTAAAATGACAGTGAAATTTAATTATTAGAATACAACCCAATGTATATATAAAATTTCGCAAGGATACAATCTGTAGATAGGAATTAAAAGAAATACTATTATGCAATCTCATTTGATAAAATAAAAATGGGTCCTAATACATATTAATAAACACAGCTGAAATAAAAATCTTTTTCAATCAGAACACGTGCAATTGCCTAACCTCCAGGGGTTGTACTACTCTTAATATGATCAAAAGGATCTTAATTAGGGTTAAAAAGGCCACCCAAAAAGAAGCCGGCACCCCGCTCCAACCCCAAGTCCAACACCAAGCTCAAGACCTAAATACACTTCTCACGTGAGCAAGTACAAAAAAGGCCATAATTAGGGATGAAAATTCCATCAGGGGTTGAAAAAGGCCTCCGAAAAGAAACCATAGGGGTAGAAAAAACGCGTCCTACACGTGGGAGGCCATAAAATAGAGGTGAAAAAATACGTCCTACATGTGGGCGAGTAAGAAAAACAAAATAATTAGGGATGAAAAGGACCTTCGAAAAGAAACCATAGGGGTGGAAAATACGGTCTCACACGTGGGTGTGTAAAAGTATTGGGGAAGCTGCCCCAGTGGGCGGGGCTTGTGACGTAAAAAAGTGGAGGGGATGGTGTCCTACTTCTACTGCCGTAATAAATCATACTTTTTGTGAAATTGTAGAAACTTTTCTCCAATTACTGTAGACGACAGCATTATCCTGGTTTTGCAATCAGGAATTTTAATGTGGAGTAAGGAGTAAGTTTTCTATATGTTCAATCTTTATAATACTGGTTCGTCACATCGGCATGCCCCAGTGATTCCGATTATCAAAATAACCTGAAAGAACTTATATATTAGAACTTGTTTCAATTTAATTTACAGTTTCAGATTTACCTCCATTTGGTCGGGAGCGTTGTTCACAAACTTCCCAAACTGTTCTTTGGTGAAAACTTGTGCTTCTTTTGAAGGTGTAGCCCTCATTTTGTTCCTTTAAATATGCTCATAATTTTGAACATTTACTAATGTCTGTTCCATGCTTGATATTCAATAATGATTTTAACATGGAATATCTAGACCGAAGTGTTGAACTCTTTAAACTCTCTGCAGTTACCATTTCCGAAAAATAGGCCAGCAGGACACTTTCGGAGTAGATTTTTACATGCCTATTATCATACCATTTAACAAAGGCTTCATATTTGGCTTCATACGGCTTCATACATACCGCACGACTTGGTTGGGAGCAGATCGAAGAACGCGTCTTTGGATGTTGCACTGATTTCTGGAGGCGTACATGGCATTTCGGAGTAAGACATGATGAAAACTCTACTAAAAATCCCTAAATGATTATAAAGCGCTGATCAAACTAAAAAAAAGACTTACAGATTTCGAAAACGCGTGCAGTTTTCTCCTAATATCAACTTTTTTAATTTACATTAGTGTTTTATTTTGCGGAATCCGTAACTACGCACGTCTAACGTTCTGCAAAGCAACCTATACAAATCCAGGTTAATAGACTCTCGTTCGCGAACAATTTGTCTTAATAATAACTGGACCTAGGTTAAGTTTGAAGAAAGATAGCATATTTTATGTGGAGCTAAAATGACTTTTTTGTCTGATCTCTAATTGCCAGCCGACCGTAAGTGAGATCCGACAAAAAAAGTATAAAAGTATAAAACTATACCTTGCTAACTCATTTTTTAAGCAAAAATTTTACACAAAACTGAAACTGACAGAACAATAAGCAGCAATCAAGACGTCACAAAACACTGGAGAAGTGTTATGCATACTACCACTCATTCAAAGTGTAGTCAAGTTTCTATGGAATAAGGTGCTACGAAACATTTTGTGTACATAGCACCATCTTCTACCAGACAAGGCAAGCAAACCAAGCACATACCTCCTTCTTTCACGGCGTAACTTAGTTAATAGTGTGTATAAAAGAGAGGCATGGTATAGAAGCACATAACACTTCATCAAGAATACTCAATTTTCATAAAAACATACACAACCACTTGCTCCCTCAATAATGAAAAACGATGAATTTTGTATTCTGGGTTAAACTTTTTCTTAAAAAAAACCTCGATCACTGTCGGCGCAAAAAGTATATGTACTCGAGTTTGAAGCTGAATAAAAAAAAACCATTCAAATAGGCTGAATCTTAAATTAAAGCCTGTTTATCTCTACGTTGTTTAGGTGTAACATTTTTGTTAAATGCATTAAGGACCATTTATATGGCCGAACGATGCAAAGTGCCAGTTTTTGGAGGTTTGAGACGCCACAGGTAAGTTTAGAGGTACATAAAAACAAAACCACTAGCTCAAATGGTACAAAATTTAGTATGTAGTAAATTCAACCTTTGTTAATACGAATGGAAAATTTTATTAATCAAAATTTATTTTTTTTACGACCGTGCTTAATTGGTCACTTTCCCGCACGCATTTTATTTCCGAAAGTATCACTTTCACGCACTAGTGCGGGAAACTTACTTTCCCACACTACTTCCAATTACCAAACCCAAAGCTGTACACAGGACACAGCTTTCGGCGATCTTCTGCAACATTTCTTTCAGATTCCGGCGAAGGAGTTACTAATATAAAGCGGTTAGGAGGATGGAAATCGACCTCCGTCGCCGAAGGTTACCTCGAGGAATCCGAAAGACAAAAAACAGATATGTGCAATAAAATTCTAACAATTGGTACTGTAACAACTTTACATCAGAAAGAACAAAATAATGTAACTGATGTAATTGTAGATAGTCAGTTAGCGTCAACTAACACGGCTAGTTCTTCCATATTAAAACAACAGTTAGCATCGGCCATTAATTTAACAAATGCTACAAATTGCATCTTCACAAATAATATATTAATAATAAGTAATAAAACTTGATATCTTGTTTGTTTATATATTGCATATTGCTAAAATTAAATCTCTGTTATCGATACAATTTTTTTTTAGTTGCATATACGGTCGTAGAAAAAACCATGTTCCTAACACGTGCAAAAAGTGTCTTCCCGCACTTGACTGCTTACCCGAACTCCGCTTCGCGTCGTTCGGGCAACGACAGTCGCGTGCGGGAAAGCACCACTTTCCGCACTAGTTAGGAAAATAACTATATTTATTTATTTTCCATGGATAAATTTACATAACTTTCACTTAATATACATAGTATGAAGTCACGGTTTGACCAAAACGACTTCCGTGATTGTTTTATTAAATGTTATTCGGTTCTGGAAAGTAATTTCTTAATAATTACAGTAATATTAATTTGGTTTGAATCTTAAACTTAGAAGTATTTATGTATGATGTTTGGCAGTATAAAAACTATTGTCTAATATTTTGTACAATAAGACTTAAATTTAACAAAGTTGTAGTGAAATACATCACATTCAATATGTTTGCTTAGCATGTTATTTATTGCCTTGAAGCAGATATTGAAGGTGGTTTTTCGTACAGATTAGTATTTACATGACCTATATAGAATGGCCTAAAATTTCTTTGTGATAAGTTGTGTGGAACATTTAAATGAAATTCGTTTAACAAATTAATACAATCAATTTTATTTAATTAAAAATTATTATTAATTTTATTAAATACATAAATAAAAAGTTTACCTCGAGTAGGATTTGAACATACGACCTGTACTTTGCTAGAGTACCGCGATCACCAACAGCGCCATCAAGGTTCAAGCCCCAACCGATGTAAATTTTGTCTTTATGTATGTAGAACTGATGTAAATTCTAAATATAATGAGATTACAATCAAATTACATATATTAATGGAATGTGAACCTGCAATATCGCAAGGATTCACACATACCAAAGCAACTTGACTAATGTTAAATTATTATAAGTTTTTGTTATGAACGAATAAGTTGCTTTGGTATGTGCGAATCCTTGCGATATTCCATTAATATAAATAATTTGATTGTAATCTCATTATATTTAGAATTGACATCCGTTCTACATACATAAAGACAAAAAAAAATTTACATCGATTGGGGCTTGAACCTTGATAGCGCGGTACTCTAGCAAAGTACAGGTCATAGGTTCAAATCCTACTCGAGGTAAACTTTTTATTTATGTATTTAATAAAATTAATAATAATTTTTAATTACATGTTTACCTTTAAACTTATTCGTTCATAACAAAAACTTATAATAATCAATTTTATTATTTAAAATGTTGTAAGAAAAAGCAGTAACAAATATTTTCTTCTTTTAGCAGGACTCATTAAATTAAACTCTTGTCTCAAAGTATCCGTTGATAGATCTCTAGCTGAATTCATATTATGCTTTTGGTAATAAATGTATCTTAAAAATCTGTTTTGAACTCGCTCTATAATATTAGAAAATTATTTTGTGATAGGTGACCAAATAATTGAACAATAAATCTAATTTACTTCTAATCAGAGACATATATTTCTATAGATTTTACATTCTTAAAGCTATTAGTATTTCTTTTTATAAAGCCCATTTGTTTATAGCATTCATTTGACAGTTTGTTCACATGAACATTAAAATTGAAATTTTTATCAAATGTTACACCCAAATCTTTCATGAATTTTACATTCTCCAGTTCATGAACACCTATATAATACTTAATAGATTGTAAATCAATTTTCTTCCTAGTTATCACTAGGATCTTACATTTTCTAATATTTAAATTGAGCATATTGTTTTTACACCAGATCTCTAATTGTCTGATATAGTTCTGCAGAATTATTTGGTCTTCATAAGTACAAATTTTTCTGTATATTTTTGCATCATCTGCTTATAACAATTTTTGAGATTTAAGCCCTATCATAATATCATTTGCAAATAGGGAATAAAAAAGTGGGCCTAATTTCGAACCTTGTGGGATTCCTGAGGGAATTAAGAATAATTTTGATATTAAGTTCTGGAATTTTACTACCCCTACTCTCTTGACTGAAGGTACGAACATATCAGTTTTACAATGTTTGAATTGAGACCAAGAGCCAAAAGTTTCTTTAACAACAGATTATGATTTAGAGAATCAAAAACGTTTGAAAAGTCGGTGTATAAGTATAAAACATCAACTCTTCCTGCTTTATCCAGACATGAGTGCACAAAATTAGAAAAAACCATCAGATTTGTTACAGTGGATCTGCCAGGATAGTACCCATGCTGATCAGGTGAGATTAAGTTTTTAGTGTTATCAAACATTAATTTGAACAAGACATTTCGGTAAACTTTAGCAAATCCATTCAAAAGTGCTACTGGGCGATAATTTGAAATTTATGACTCATTGCCGCTTTTATAAATTTGTGAGATTTTTACCTCCTTCCATTTATCAGGAAACACATTTGATTTTATACATAAATTAATTATTAATTTTAGTGGATATACAAGTTCTGTAATTAATTTTTTAATAAAGTAAGCGGAAATCATCTGGACCAGAACTTTTCTTTTTTTAAGCTCAATACAAGCTTGAAAAATATCAAAATAGATTACCTCATTTAAAGAAGAATTATGACGACTATTATTACCAGAATCCCTGTCAATTTTATAATCGCTGGTATTCGAAAAAGTTGCTTTAAAAAAACCATCTGGAATTTCATTTTTTTTAAATAACTGAATTATTTAAAGACATTTCTGAAAAATATCGTCTATTAGCCTTCAAACTGTTTACATAGTTCCAAAATGTTTTGCTTTCGGATTTTATTTTGATCTCAACTTCTTTGATACACTTGTCATGAGCCATTTCAGTTTTATTTCTTAGGGTATTTCTTATCTGTCTAAATCTGTCTTCAAAGTACACACAGTACTTCCGCTTCTTAGACAGCCTATTCTTTTGCTTGCTTAACAATATCATCTTTCTATCAAACCAAACAGGACAACATTTATGACTTTTCTTACTAACTACTTTAGAAACAGTACTTTCAAAACAGTTACACAAATTATTATAAAAATAGTTAACTGCATCATTTACATTTTTAAACTCTGTTATTTTGTCCCATTGAACATCATTTAACTTATTATAATAATTTAACATTAGTCAAGTTGCTTTGGTATATGTGGATCCTTGCGATATTGCAGGCTCACATTCCATTAATATAAGTAATTTGATTGTAATCTCATTATATTTAGAATTGACATCCGTTCTACATACATAAAGACAAGGTTTACATGGATTGGGGTTGAACCTTGATGGCGCAGTTGGTTAGCGCGGTACTCTAGCAAAGTACAGGTCGTAGGTTCAAATCCTACTCGAGGTAAACTTTTTATTTATGTATTTAATAAAATTAATAATAATTTTTAATCATTTAACTTAGTTTTTAAGTGATCAATATTTGCTTTGGCAAATTGAAAATAACTAAAATTAATTTGGTTTACTTGATTCTGTCCTAATGTTTAGTTTTATATTGAGTGCAGGATGAAGTTTATCCTCTAATAATAGCGGAAAACTTTCTTTTTCGACTTCAACTAATACGTTACTTAAAACTAAGTCTAAAGTTCTACCTAAATTATTTAAAACTTCATTGTAGGACTTTAGATTAAATAGGTTCATAATATTTTCAACCTCAGTAAATCTTTTATCCACACCGCCCCCATTATTCATAATTAAATCGTAAAAATTTGGAATATTGTAATCCCCAATATAAAGAATGATAACATTGTTTTTATCTGTTACTGAGTGCTCTTATTTTAAAATATGCACATAAATCCTTAGAATTATAATCTGGTACAAAATAAACTAAATTAATTATAACTGTGTTAAAACTACAAATAATTTTACACGATAACATTTCAAATTTTTTGTGCGACTTTCTTTCAATCACAAATATCTTGCCACGTGTCTAACCATCATATGGCATAAAAAGGAATAAGCTCAACTAAGCTCAGGCGTACGATCGGAAGACCGCAGAACACTCAGATGCGTGGTTGTTTTGGAGGTATAACTTAAAGTGATAGTAATGTGCTTAGATAGGAACCGGATATGAGTAGGCGCCACAGGCTTTAATAAGGAAATACTCAACAAGTGTTGAGAGGAGAGTAAACCCCGTAAAGCCTGAAACAGGGTTTACCAAAAAAAAAAGAAATAAAAGCCCAAGATGGCAAGCCGTAAGCCTCATCTTGTGCCCACGGCAGTTGTAATTTAAATTTCAATTAGAAAAAAAAGTAAAGTTATTATATGCCCTTTTCCGGCCGTTGTAAGATCTTATTGTTCGTATTCGGAATTGGCTAATTTAACACATAATCCCATTGGGATGTTTAGTAAGATAAAAGAATAATAAAAAAAATTTTAATTAATGAACTTGCTTGCCTTACGCTTCACACAGTATACAGTAAATTGGAAAGCTTGTTCGGTCCACAGTAAATAACTACCGTAACAAACAAAGTAATCAAGAAATTTATAGGAAGTAAACTGGCCCGAACAACCTTATCCACAAGAAAAAGTAATGTACATAACACATAAAGATTACGATACAAAAGTACAAATCCATATGAAATTAAATGTTTAACATTTGCAGTAGTTCACGTAATACAGATAATCGTTACACCCGGTATATTGCAATCAAAACAGGAGTTAAATCGTTGGGTGAGTGTAGCCACAGAAGATAGAATTAATTAAGTCAAAATGTAAGGTAAACATGTTTGGGTGCGGTCTATCAAGTCACTTTTTATGATTAAATTGAAGTTTTACTTGCGATTGAGTGCAAAATATTCAAAACTGAATTAGTGAATATACAAATACCATTTTAGATAAAAGGATTTTGTGAAAGTGAATTGCTGGAAGCACCTTAAATATATAAATTTAATTAAGAGGTAACAATTGTCAATTATTTGATTACAAAATTAATATTATCAGTCCATTTATTTTCGTTGTAGAAATTCACTAAAAACCTCCTAGGTGTATTTGAAATTTGTAGACACAATCGTGTAACCAGGTGATAAGAAAAAAAAAGATCTGACCTTTATTGTTGAAACTACTACTTATTTGATCTTGCAAATTTCGAGTACTATTCCAATGATCTAACAGCCTTCACGTAGATGGTCATAGATGTTAGCAAGGCTCTTATGCCTTCCAGCGAAAATCATGTACTTTGGATGTAACGTAACAGTAAAATGTGAGCAGAAAATTTAAGAAGGAATGCCGTTAAAAGTGTAGGTAGTTCAGAGATGCTCTTACAGGTGAAAAACGAGCCGGTAGTGAACATTCAACGTAATTTCGATTGAAGTATCTATATATGTAAAGAATTAGTATTGACTGCTTTTATATTCGAAAACCGAAGATGTGGACGAATGAATAATTCCGATTATACCCGCCTTTTAAAAGCGTTAGTAATACTTTTACTTAACCAAGTATTACTTTAAGTGAGAATTTCCCAAAAAAATGATGCTTCAGAATCCAGAACCAGAAACGAAAAATTCTCTAGAAACTGAACATCCACCATCAAGGGCATTCTTAAAAAGGAAGAAAAAAAATTGGCCAACACCTTAAAAATCAATTTCACACACTTGACAAAATTTGTATTTAATCATTGTTGCCAAAAGTTAAAAACGTGTAGAAAATATGTATTTATTATATGTCCATGTATTATTTGACCTTAATAGATCCCAGGTTCCCTTTTTAACTGCTTTATATTAAATGATCCGAAATCTTAGAGATGTCGCTGAAGGTGTTAGATTTGACTTATTTTAACTAAATAAGAGATGTGTACGAAAGTTACATATGTTAATTTAAATGCAATTAGAGATGCGTAAAAATTTGCGAAATAGCGAATTGGAAGCATTCAACCTAAGAATAGATTGCTGTTTTTAGTAAGTAAATTTGACCAAATGACCAACGTTATCAAAAAGAAACGTTTTCCAATTAAACACGTAACAATCTGATGATTGATTTTTGCTGCAATCAACACACCACCACCTCTGGAGCTTTCACTTCGGCCACATTTCAGAATCACATATCGATCATCAAATAGTTCACTTTCCGCTATACTGTCAATTAACCAAGTTTCAGTTAGGGCAATCACATCAAAGTCACAGTTTAGAATTGAATTACGAAAAACGAGCGTTTTGGACCTCACACCCCTATATTTTGGTAATAAATATTTAAGATTTTTAAATTAATACTGTTGTTATACTGTTCCATTTTCTTGAGATATTTTTGTTGAATGTTGCTTTGCCAGTTCGTCGAGTTGCTTTTGTGAGGTAATTGGGTGTACTTTGCTATTATCTGTAGTGCGGATAAATATTTCTCCATTTTTGGTCCATACATATTTCCAATTCTGTTCTTTCTTAAACATTGTTGCCTTCGCTAAAAGTTTTCTTCTTACTTCTGTAAGCGATTCATTTACATAGATTGGTGTAATCTTTTGCAATCCTATGTGACTCGTGTTAAGATCTCTTCTAACTTTTTTGCACTGCAAAAAATATTCTTTGTTGCGTTTTTTGTTTAACTTTAGTACAACTGTAGGAAATTCAAACGCCGAACTTTTTGGTAGTTGAAAACATTCATCCACCTTTTCGGAGTTCCAGTCCTTGAAGCCAATTGCTGAAGCCAACTTTGTAACTGTATGTTTGTAGATGCTAGAGACGATTTCCTACAACACAATCATGACTGGTAGTTGCAAATGTTTGTAATTGTGATTAGTAACTTATTGGCAAAGAAAATGGTTAAATCAGAGATACATATACCTGCGCCTAGAGCGCGAAGAGTAATATGTGGTCGTATTTAGTTTCGCCGGCCTACTGCATTCGACCCGCTTCCTTCTTTATTGTTAAATTGACCTTTTTTTATTTGAAAGGTATGTTAATTAATTTGTTGTATGCCTCGGATATTAACTCAGCGCAATGAGAAAGCTCTACTCTTCAGGACCTCTGGGGTGTTTCAATGCATTTATAATAACAATAAACTTTAATACATTTATTATACAAGACGATATAATACAATTTTATCGATGAGTCAAAAATGTTTATCAGAATTTGTGGTTTATTCTATGTGCTTTTGTATGCTTTTCTGAATACAGTGCAAGTAAAAATGAGTGAAAATAATTGGGAAACCGATTTCGAACAAGGAAAACTTCCCTCAGATGTGGAAAAACAGGTGATGGATCAAACTGACTGCATTGCTGAAGAAACTGAGTGATGGTTATGTCTAAAAAGTCCAAAGTCTTTGAATAGACGATGTTATGAGATTTTTAAAAGAAGCCATCTGCTTGTGAAGGTAAAACGGTTAGAAATGGTGAGTTCATAATTTGGGTTTTAAATTACAGGTTGTTGAGGTACTGGGTTTGTATGGAGCGTGTCGGTCCAATGAATTGTACATGCTAGACAGTTCTAATGTTGATGATCGAAAATCTGTCATAATCATCTCATTTTGCAACTAAGCAAGATCGCTCATTTGGCATCACTGATAAGGAATGTGGTGTAAGTGTTCTGAATATTGTGAGAAAATACGTTGCTTTACGTGCTAAAAATGTACCTCACCAAAAGTTCTTCAACTATCGACAGAGAAAGGGTACAGTTTAACCTGTGGGGATAAATACCTTGTACAATATTCCTAAGAAAATTGCCGATTTTTTGGAATTACCGAATTCAGAAATGTATACTGGCCATTGTTTTCGCCGTTCTGCAGCCACAATGCTGGCAAATTCTGATGCTGACCTGATGGCAGTAAAGCGTATAGGGGGATGGAAGTCATTTTCCGTCGCCGAAACTTATATAGAAGCGTCAGTAGCGACAAAAATTGATGTATCAAAGAAAATACTCTGTGGAATAGAAAGTTCATGTAACTGTACGTCGTTTGAACGTTTTTCACATTAAACAGGTTCTGTTCCAAAATTTGATATTTCTAGAAATGTAAATCGCAATATTGAAGTTACTATTAATGCAAATAAAAATAAAAATAATGTATATTTATATAAATAAAAATTAAAATACTTTATGTACCCTTGCTGTTAAGTTCAACTTTATCTACCCTTGCGGTTAAAGTAAAACTTGATCTATTGATTTGGGTTGTTCAAAGTACACTTTAACAATTGCTATAGAAAAATAACTATTATTCAAAGCAACAGACAAAACAATTTTAGATCGTCATTACAAAGAAAACCAGGATGATTTCAATAATGGAGACATGTTTACTAAATGATTGTTACCTGTTTAATTATTAAACATTAAACAAAACACATGCAAAAACCTGTCTAAGCTCGTAATCTTCTTTCTTCGCTTAAGCAAATCCATCGTATAAAAAGGTGGCTACTTCAGGTATCGTCGTCTGGATACGATTTCCGTTTCAAACGAATAAAAGTCAGTTGACACTTCAAAACCTAGGCGAATTACCAATAAAAGCTTGTTGTAGCAAATGTATATTGCAGTTAACTTCTCCAGGAGAAACAATACTTACTAATATAAATTATAACTCTAATATTTTACAGCGTTTTAGTTCACTGTAAAACTTTAATGGCCGTTACTAATAATTGGTTACGGATGACTTACAGCACTTCCTTGTACTTTAAAAATTGACCAGCGTTCACTCTTTCGCTGTCAATCACCGACTCTGGCTTTTGCGCCTTCTTAGCGTCTCTTCCTGCACACACGTAACTTAATCTACATATAACTTAATAACAACAATAATAATAATAATAATAATAATAATAATAATAATAATAATAATAATAATAATAATAATACTTTAACTCTTTCCTGTCGAAGCATCCTCGCTCCAACTCTTGCTCTCTTCAGGCTCCCAGCGAAAACTGAGAGATCCCTTCCTTTTCTCTCTGCTCTTCCCAGGGCATGCGCCGTCAAAAGCGTATACGGGTGTGGCTAGCCTGGGATGTCCTAGCTGGGGACCGCTGAGCGCTAGCCGTCTCCTAATGCCGCAACTGCGAACTGTACTTCAGAGACTCTAGCAGGGCGTGGCTAGGGAACGTTGTACAGCTAGTGGTCGGTGGTCTTGGCTTTACCGCCCGGCCTACGAGGAAGGTAACCTCTATAAAAAATCCCCAAATTCCAAAGTCGTTTGGCAGTTTTAGGTGCCGAAGGGATTGCGTGAGGGGAAGCCTGATCGTGGCTAAGGGGAAGCCTAGTCGCTAGCGGTGAAACGTCTGTGGGGAAACGGGTGCCTCCCCACAGTATAGTGCCTTACTGTAGTATGGGTGCCCTGCTATAGTTGACGTTATTTCATCCCGATTCGTGGGACAGCTATGAGTTACTTAAATTTAGCTATTGAGGACCCATCCTCGGAAATGGGCACTGCTGGTAGGCAGTGGAAAAAAACCACCACTAGTGAGAGTGGAAATTATCCCTCGCTCCCAGACAAAGACAGTGAAAAGGAGGACGTATATCCCCGGTTCCTTTTAGTTGAAAGAAATGATGGAGATTTCTCCAAAGTTAGTCCTTTTGTAATTTATAAGTCATTATACGGGATAATCGGAAAAGTTGAGGAAGTTAAAAAAGTAAGAGGTTTACTTCTTATAAAAACAGTGTCGAACAAGCAATCAAAACGACTAGTAGAAATTAGTAGATTGTGTACCTATGAGGTCAAGGTAAAACCATATGACACCCTGAATGTATCTCGATGAGTTATCTATTGTAGCGATTTAATGAACTGCAATGAAGAAGAAATTTTGGAAGGTCTACAACAAGGAAATGTAGTGGCTGTGAGAAGAATTAAAAAAAAGGTAGGAGGGAATCTTATAGACACCCCTAATCTTATACTTACCTTTAACACGACAACGCTTCCTAAGACAATCAATGCGGCATTCTATATATTGAGAGTCAGACCTTACATTCCACCCCCAATGCGATGTTACAAATGTCAGAGGTTCGGGCATACCATTTTAAGATGCGCAAATCCACAAGTATGTGTCTGTGGAAAACCTACATACGAAGGTACTCCATGCGAAAATCCAGTCGAATGTCTCAATTGTAACGGAAACCACCCTGCTAATTCAAAAGCATGCGAAACGTACAAAAAGGAAGTACAAATATAAGAAATAAAGGTTACTCACAAGATATCCTATCCCGAAGCGAGACGTATACTTAATAATGCGGTAACTGCAAGTAATTCTTTTGCAAACGTTACCTCTGCCCCTAATAATTACTCACATCAGAACTTAGTATCCGAGATTAAAAAAATAGTTAACCAAGAGATAAAACAACTTACCTCCACGATAATTACGTACGTTAAACAGTCAACAGTAACTCATGAGAAGGATATATCTACCGAAAAAATAAACACTACCCAGTTAGATACAACGTTCGTAACTCCAAGCGAACCAGAACCTATGAACGAGGAAAGTAGAGGAGAAAAACGAAAAACTGTTTTAAACAGAACAGAATCCACAGATTCTAGTGTAGCTTCCGTTGACGAAACAACACTAGAACAAGCAAAAAACCAAAAAAGAAAAAAAGGATGGCCTAAGGGAAAACCTAGAGGGTCCACTAGTCAAGATACTGTGATACAAAACTAGTCTTTCTATTTTACATTGTTTTATTTATACACTTATACTAGATATTTATTTACACTAGATACTTATTTATTTATTTTATTACATTAAATTAAATGTTGTATTTGTCCCTTTACTTATAACCAACACTAATCTAGTCAAACTATTCCCACATACCAATAATGGATACACTAATCCAATGGAATATCAATGGATGTAACGCACACCGAACTGAACTGCAATTGATAATAAGTAAAGAGCATCCATATTGCCTATGTCTGCAAGAAACGCACCTAAAACCAACAGATGTTTTCAACCTAAAAGGATTTAACATGTTTCGAAAAGACACAATCCCCACCTTCAGAGCCAGAGGTGGTGTAATTGTAGCCACAAGAAATGAAATTCCAACTAAACCAATAAAGCTGACAACCAACTAACAAGCCGTAGCAATAGAAATCAACTTCCCTCTAAAGGGCTCTATATGTAGTATTTACTTACCAGATGCATCTTGGACTATAGAAAACATTCAAAGCATTGTCGAACAGCTTCCATTACCTGCGCTGATTGTTGGAGATTTCAACTCACATAATCCAATTTGGGGTTCCTCCAAATTGGACA
The DNA here is from genome assembly GCA_036346205.1 of Vesta saturnalis. Lineage (NCBI taxonomy): Eukaryota > Metazoa > Arthropoda > Insecta > Coleoptera > Lampyridae > Vesta > Vesta saturnalis. The sequence goes on along the minus strand of JARFJB010001727.1, from coordinate 2,467,322 downwards.
ATAGAGCAGATTATTAACGATAACGATCTAATAGTCCTAAATAATGGTGATGGAACGTACCTAAACAGCAGATCTAACACCTTCTCTGCCATAGATCTTTCGTTATGCTCACCTACGCTTGCACCTAATCTGAACTGGACAATATTGGACGAACATCTATATTCAGACCATCATCCAATAAAAATAAGAATCGCACTTCCTATTATCCAACAACCTAATGACCCAAAATGGAACCTTAAGCTAGCTAACTGGGAAAAATTTACCAAAACTACGGTCATACCAGAGCCAAACCTAGGTATCGACATAAGTGTGAGGGAAACCACAAATTCACTAATAAGCGCAGCTGAAAGATGTATTCCTAAAACCTCAAGGAACTATAACAAAAAACAAGTTCCATGGTGGAATGAATAAGTGAGACAAGCAATTAAGGAGAAAAAACAGGCATTAAGTAAATTTAAACGTCAACCTACACAACATAACCTTATTAAGTTCAAACAAAGTAGAGCCAAGTGCAGACGGACAATTATAAAAAACAAAAAAGAATCATGGGAATCATATGTTAAATCTATGAACTATGAAACAAGTACATCGGAAATATGGAAAAAAATCAAAGCTATTTCAGGAAAAACAAGCAGAACACCAATATACAGCATTGTACATGAAGGCGTTATTTACAATAACAGCGACGATATAGCAAGAATAATTGCTAAACACTACGAAAAACTAAGTAGCATAAACAATTATGAGGTAACATTCCAAACTACTTACGCGAATGAATCGAATGACATTAATTTTGACGATAGCCGATAACGAACCCTACAACAAACTATTCACACCGCATGAATTACTCCACTCGTTAGACTATTCGAAGGAGAGCGCAACTGGGCACGATGAGATAACGTAATCAATGATAAAGCATCTAAAACCCACAGAAAAACTCAACATTCTGAAATTATTCAATAATATTTGGACAGAGGGCAGATTCCCTAACGAATGGAAGTTATCTACAATTATCCCTATTCCCAAAAATAATGCAACCATAAAATCAACGTCAAACCTACGACCCATTTCACTCATAAGCTGTTTATCAAAAATATTTGAGAAAATGGTAAACACCAGACTAACATGGATACTAGAAAAACACAACTTGATAGATAAACATCAAGCAGGCTTCCGGAAATACCATGCGACAACGGATCAACTTGTGGTACTGGAAAATGCTATCCAAGACTCATTTGCAAACACTTGGTAGGTGTATTTTTTGATATCGAAAAAGCCTTCGATACTACAAACAGATTAGAAATACTGAGACAATTACACCAATGGGGACTCAGAGGTAACCTACCAAACATCATAAAAGGGTTTATGCACAACAGATCTTTCCAAGTAAAAGTAAATGGAACCACATCAGAAATATGCACCCAAGAGAACGGAATACCCCAAGGTTCTCCATTAAGCGCAACACTATTTACAGTGGCAATCAATAATATTGTAAGCGGAATTGATAGTGAAGTTCAGTACTGTCTATATGCGGATGATTTGGCAATATTCTATCCACATACAAATATACAAAACATACAAAACAAACTGCAAAATGCTATAAACATAATACATCACAACGCACAAAAGAAAGGGTTTAAATTTTCAGAAAATGAAACCAAATCGATTCACTTTTGCCGCCTACGGACCGAACATGAAAACCCATACCTAAAAATAAACAACAACCCTACACGATGCCAAAAAACTATAAAATTTCTTGGCGTTACCTTTGACACAAAATTAAGATGGAAGGAACATATCGACGAACTTATTACAAAATGCAAACTAGGCATAAATGTAATGAGATGTTTATCGAATATAAACTGGGGATGTCATAGAAACACACTACTAACATTTTACAAGAGTAAAATACAAAGTAAGATTGACTACGGCAGTATAAGCTATGGTTCTGCACGCACATCGCGATTGAAACAGCTAGACAGAATCCAATGCCAGTGCCTAAGATTAGCAACTGGTGCATATCGTACAAGTGCACTACAATCAATGTGCTTTGATACAGGGATAGAGCTACTTAAGCTGAGGATACAACGCCTATTAGCTAATTACGTGACAAAAATACCTGCAAAAGATTACCACCCGTGCTTCAAAATCTTTCACGAGAGCAATAATGAAATGTACGACACTCGCCGAACAATAACCAGGCCAGCATGAATTCGATACAACGAAATACATCAAAACCTTACCACAACAAAGACTATACGCCTAGGGTACTCTGAACATCCACCGTGGAAATACAAACCTACAATCATACACACAGCAAAAAGAGAGGAGAGTAACAAAGAAACTTTAAAACGTAAATACTATGCCACACTACAACAATACCCAAATTACACAAGCATATACACAGATGGGTCTAAAAGCAAAGCTGGAGTAGGAAGCTCAATGATTGCAAAAGGCAATATAAACTTCTGGAAATTACACCCTGAAGCTACAATATTTACAGCAGAAGCATATGACATATGGCAAGCCTTATTATACTGCAGACAGAGCTGCGAAACGCAATTTATAATTTGTTCAGATTCCCTCTCGGTTATAAAATCACTAAAAAACCCATTTGCAGAAAACGAGTTCAGCAAAATTCTAATGTCTCAGTTACACCATCTCACTGAACTAAATAAAAGAATCGTGATACTATGGGCCCCATCCCACCTGAACATCAAAGGAAACGAATTAGCTGACAAATATGCAAAATCTGCAGCAACAGAGACAGAAATAGGTCAAACACCGCTACTATGCACAGGCCTCATACAGAATAATAACAGAATATTTAAAACATCATGGGAAAACAAATGGTCGAGATACACAGGGCAACTAAGAGAAATCAAGACAACCCCGGGTGCTTGGAAGCTCAATGAAGAACTAAACCGCCGAGAGGATGTAATTTTATGCCGTATTCGATTGGGACACACTAATATCACATACTCGTACATATTAGAGAAAACTAGAAAAAGACGACCAACATGTGATTTATGCAACACACCACTTACAATACTCCATATTATATGTGAATGCTTAGAACATCGAGAGGTGCGAGAAACAGTTGGTCTTCCAACATTGATGAAAAACATATTTTGCAACGAACTAAACATACAAAAATTACTACAATTCTGCAAAGCAATTAATATTATCACACGAATATAACAACGCAGAAAAGCTAATGGCCACTGCAGGCGATGCTTAAAAAAAAATAAAAAATAATAATAATAATTATTATAATAATAATAATAATTGTTCTAGTCGGCTAGCGCTATCTCTGGATTGGCAAACGGAAAATCACCTGCATAACAGCGATCACTTTCCTATCATCACAAATTTTGTGCAACAAGTCCAGTATAAATCAGAAAGAGAACCTGAAAATTCCAGATTCTTTAGATGTAGACTCCATCACCAGTGCTATCTATGATGCGGCGGCTTCGAGCATACCTCGTTCGGCAGTCCGTCCCCTCAAGAGATGCGTGCCATGGTGGAATCAAGAGGTGAAAGATGCAATCAAATAAAAGAAGAAAGCGCTACGTAAATATCAAAGGCACATGAATACGGTAAATATGATCATTTTTAAACGCGCTCGTGCCTATTGTAGACGAGTTGTCCTCGAAAATCAAAGAAGAAGTTGGAATTAATACACCTCTTCCATTACGTCTGAGACAGCTTCAAGTGATGTTTGGAGGCGGGTCAAAGCCATCTCTGGGAAGAACTTCTTTCAGAGCATTACTTATCTCAGAAATGACACTGCTACTGTTGTTGAAACCTGCCAAGAAATTGCGAATCTAATAGCTGATCACTTTGAACGTGTTAGCAGTACGAGCAATTATGAGCCAACGTTTGTTGAAAACAAAAGTGACAGGGAGATTCATCTGGATTTCGAATGCCTTCAACAGTTTGATTACAACTTACCTTTCAGCATGATGGACTGAAAGCGGCAATTAAGCAGACCAAAGTAACGTCCCCTGGCTAGATACAATGAAAAATGACAACCTACCTGAAAACTTCCTAACTTGCCTTCTTTCTATATTTTTACCTCCTGTTTGGGCAAACTTTTAGAGAGAATGGTGAACGATCGACTGATGTGGTGGCTCGAGAAAACCAACCTCTTTGTGCAGCAGCAGGTAGAATTCCGTCGATATAGGTCAACAACCGATCATCCTGCGTACTTGGACTTTCAAGTTCAAGAAGCTTTCAAGAAGAGAGAGCATCTTATGGCAATATTTTTCGACTTGAAAGGCGCGTATGACATGACGTGGAGGTACGGGATACTGGAAAAAATGCACAAATATGGCCTACGTGGTAATTTACCTAAGTTTATGGTGTCCTTTTTATCTAATTGTTTATTTCATGTTCGTGTTGGTAACGTCCTGTCATCGTCCAGATTTATAGAAAATGGAGTACCTCAAGGCTCAATGCTGAGTTGTACTCTGTTTGCATTGGCAGTTAATGAGATTGCCAAACTGCTGCAGTATGATGTTGAAAGCTTATTATATGTTGACGATTTTACCTTGTTCTGTCGGGGTGAAACCGTCAGTAAAATCCAGCGCAAACTGCAGTCCTCGGTAAACGCAGTCAGTGGGTTTGATTTTTTCATCTGAAAAAACAAAATGAGTACACTTTTGCAGACTACGTAAACCTCATTACGATCCAGTACTTTACCTAAATAATACTGTACGGTTCTTGGGCTTGACTTTCGACTCCAAGTTAACCGTATACAGGAGCTCAGACAGGATGTATAAAAACTCTCGATAAACTTAAAGTACTGGCACATACCAAATGGGGTGCTAAGCCCAAAACGATGATAAATTTGTATAGATCCCTAATTTTATCCCGCATTGATTATGGCTGCATCGCCTACGGCTCAGCGTGTAAAAGTACACTTCTTTCGCTTAAACCTATATACACTATGGGCATACGGTATTGTCTGGGTGCATTTCCAATAAGCCCTGTCGAGAGCCTACATTGTGAATCAGGCATTTGCTCATTATAAAATAAACGGATACTTTTACTCACTAAATATATAGCCAAAATAATGAGTAATAAAAGTCATCCTCATAACCAACTTACCCTTGGAGAACCTGCACCAGAGCAATGCGCGTTCGGAAGATTTAGGAACTTTTTGATCTGCGAACAACTCCTTCCACATGAAACAGTGAGTGTATGCCTCTCTGAATTGCCCCCTTGGAAGTAGACCACAATCGAAGTAGATTTTGATCTTGCTGAGAATCTAAAAAATGAAACATCTGTCCATTTATGGCGACAACAATTCTTACAGGCGATAAATAAGAAAAGCTATGACAAAATTATTTATAGAGATGGATCTAAAACAAGTGGCGGTGTAGGTTCTGCCTTTGTGGTAGACGATGAGGTGAATTACTGGTCCCTTAACAAAAACATATCGATATACTTTGCAGAGCAATACGCTCTGTGGCCAGTTCTACTGTATCTTTCCTTCACTATGCAGACTTGTACAGCTTCTTTGATAGTATGTGACTACCGTAGTGTCCTGGAAGGTTTGTTAGATCTGTTTTCTCCTGATCCATTCGTTCACAGAATTCAGTACCTTGTACACAACTTAGCCACACGTCATAGCCGGGTAACCTTCTTGTGGATGCTAAGCCACGTTGGTGTGACTGGCAATGACAAGGCGGATGCGGCCGCCCATAGCGCCACTCATGAATATATGTGCCTTTCGTAAGATCTCAAGGTTTTATAAATTATCTAAAGGACCGTATTCTTAATAAATGGTAGACGAAATGGCAGAATCTAAAACAAAATTTATATTATGTAAAGAAATTCACAAGAAAGCAATACTTACCCTTTAAAGCGGATCGAGAAAGTGTATCAAAAGCGCATCGCTTGCGCATAGGTCATACCTCTCTGACCTATAAGCACCTCCTGTTGGGTCAAAATGCACCACTGTGTGCGGAGTGTAATGTACAACTATCAAATATATCATTTGTGACTGTCAATATATGACGTTCAGCGAATACTTTTAAGATTGCGTAACGTTGTAGAGGAAAACTTACAACATAGTGTGGATATAAAAAACATTCTTCACTTTTTAAACGCGGTTAACCTCTGTCACAAAATCTAATATTATATGAGCGTGTGTTTGTGCTTATTCATCTAAGAACACTTGCATATTTATCTATTTGTGTCAAAAATGGGCGAAATCACCTCAGCAGTCGAAGCCTATGAGAGAAAAGAAATAATAATAATAATAATAATGACATATGCTACCGACACAATTCGATGGAGGTAATAGAAAGCACATTACAACAAGAAATGGACATACTAGAGAATTTAACTTCTAAGGCAGGTTTGCGTTTCTCCATACCGAAAACACAATGTATACACTTTTGCCATTTGAGAACGCCACACGATCACCCAAACCTTACACTACAAGGTAATCAAATAACAACTATGGATAACCTCCCCATTTTGGGAATGACGTTTGACCATAAATTGACCTGGACCAATCACATAGACCACGTAATAGACAAATGCCAAAAAACGATTAACTTGTTAAGATGCATCTCAAACATCCAATGGGGGACAAATCGGAAATCACTAATATCACTTTAGTCCCTAATTCTATCTAGGCTCAATTATGGCAGGATAGTGTATTCCTCCGAAAGACCCGGAAAACTTAAGAAATTAGATAAGATCCAATTAGTAGCTCTGCGTTTAGCCACAGGCGCGTTTCGAACTAGCCCACAACTCTTAATTCTTTGCGAATCTGGAATAGAACCGCTCGATTTAAATAGAATGAAATACGCGATGATTTACTGTGCCAAAATCCCTCATCACCTCAACCACGAATTGGTAACAAATCTAGAAATTAACAACTTTTACGAAAAACCCACAGCAATAAAACCTCTGAGAAGTAGGGTAATTGAGTTCGCTAAGAAGAAAAATGTAGAAATGGACACTACGCTAACATGGAGCATCAGCAAATAACCCCCGTGGACAAGGGAAACGATTACAATTGATATCAGTTATTAGAATACGACTTAAAAAACATACCCTTGCAGGTTTATACGAACTAGATAAATAACTTGTCAGATAACAACAAAGCAACCATAATTTATTCCTGTGGTTTTAAGTCACACCGAAACACATTTTCCTCCATAACCGCAAACGGTATACTCATCACGTGGAAAACAGACAAAAATTCAAACATGATTGAAACACATGAGCTAGCGATTTGGAAGTCCGTAGAACACATAAAAGCAATCCGTAGAAACACAAAAGAAACAATCTTACTTACTAGCTCCATTTATGCATTAAATAAAATAAAAAAAAAACCTGCTACAGGATATAGTTACAAACAAAATACTTGATGACGTAACCTCCTTAGCAGATAGTGGTGCACTAATTGAACTTGTATGGATACCAAATACAATAAACAAGACATACGTGTATATATCGGACCCCATCAATCAAAATCACCATAATGAAATCCCTCCAACGCTAGAAACCGTAAAAAATAAAATAATCAATACGATATCAGAAATATGGAGTAACATATAGCAAGGCAACGAAAGCAATACAATAAAACCTACGCCCCAGAAGTGGGCAAATGTAGCCTCTTTGAACAGAAGAGATCAAGTAATCATGTGCCGCTTAAGGATAGGACATACAAACCTTACTCACTCATACCTTCTGACTGGACAGAGAAGGCCAAAATGCGAGAAATGCAATACTAGATTAACTGTAAAGTAGAATGCCCAGAACTTCTAGAATTCCGCGAACGATGTCGTATACCAGCAAATCTAAAAGAAATTCTTGAAAATAAAAAAGAAGCAATAAGAAACATACTTACCTACTGTGAATTAAGTGGAATCAAACAGTTAATTTAAAAAAAAAAAAGAGAAATTACATACAGCAGACCAACAGGGTAATGACCTTAGTAGTCGACGCCTCAAAAAAAAAATTAATAATAATAATAATAATAATAATAATAATAATAATAATAATAGTAATAATAATAATATTTATTCATGTAAACAAAATAATTACATACACTCGTCATAACAAAACCAATACACTTGTAATAATATAACTAAACTTTTAAAAGTTAGTAAACAAAAGTAAATTATTTATAGAATAAGATTATTTTCGAAATTAAATTTTAAGAATTCATTAATTGAATAAAAAAGGCATGACACGCGAGAAAATTTTTAATTGTTTTGTGAAATGATGTACAGTTTAAAGATCTTATGCAACTAGGAAGGCAATTGTAGAGCTTGTTGGACATATATTCATATCCTTGCTGAGTTTTGTTTAATCTTAACGGAAGTCGCAGATCGCTAGTAGTTCTAGTGTTGTGGCAATGAATTTCAGATTGCCGAGTGAATTTAAGTAAATTATGTTTTTCATACTTCAAACAAGCGAATATAAATATACAAGGTAGAGTTAAAATTTTTAAATAAATATGGGCGGATTTGCAGTCTTCTCTAAACCTAATATTAGCTAAGATTCTAACCGCTCTCCTTTGTAGTTTAAACAAATTACCACTATCTGACGAATTTCCCCAAACAGTAATCCCATACGTTAAAAGACTATGGCATAAAGTAAAGTATGCAGTTCTTAACACTTCACTGGAAACATGCGCAGACAGTGTACGCAAAACAAGTATGTTGCTACTTAACTTTGCTTGAATGCGTTCCACATGGAAATGAAATTGTAATTTAGAACCAAAGTATCCACCTAGGAATTTCACATGCTTATAAGTTTCTACAAGAGATGTCTTTAAAGAAAAAGTATGTTATTCACTTTTTGAGGAATGAACCTTTAATTGGTTTGCAATACACCACTCATTAGCTAAACTGTGAAGTATATTATTTCCAAATGTATTTGCTGTATATTACTATTTCTTAAGATTAAGGTAATATCATCGGCATAAAGAATGCAATTGTCTTCTATTGACAAATAGTTGGGCAAGTCATTTATGTAAATAAGAAATAGAAGTGGCCCAAGAATACTCCCTTGAGGAATTCCACGTAAGTAGTATAGCTATGTCACTTCTGGCTCACTTCGTCTATAGCAAAGCAATTCCTTTTCAGAGGTCAAGGTCATCACATTACCTACGTCCAAGTACATGGTTTATCTAGGTCATCATCTTCAAAGTCACCTCAGACCACGTGGTAGGAAAGGTTTGTACTCCTGCCTTTTCAAGGTCACCTCAGGCCACGCGGTAGGAAAGGTACCCCCTGCTAAGTCGAGATCACAGGTGTGTAACTCTCTTCAAGGTTATGTGGTTGGTAACCCTGTCTCTTCAAGCGCTTCAAGGTAACTAGAAAAGTCACTAGATTATAGTCCTGAAGGTCATTGCCCTCAAGTAAGTCTATGCATGTTTCAAGGCCATGCCCTATTCTGAGAAACAAAGAGGGCCCATTGTTTAAAGTCTATGCTTTCAAGGTCAGAGAACAAAGACGATCTATTGTTTTGGCTGAGTCATTCTGAAACTCTAGGAAATCAATAACAAAGACGATGCATTGTTCAAAGTCTATGCTTTCAAGGTCACATGAAAGAACAAAGACTATCTATTGTTCCGTTATTATAAAAATAGATTGTTATCTCAATTCTAGGAAATCAAGAAACGCTTCAAAGTCTATGCTTATAATTTTCAAGGTAAAAAAAATAAATTGTTATCTCAATTCTAGGAAATCATGAATAATGTATTGTTCAAAGTCTATGCTTACAATTCTCAAGGCCACATGAAAGAACAAAGACTATCTATTGTTCTAGTTGATTTATAAAAATAGATTGTTATCTCAATTCTAGGAAATCAAGAAACGCTTCAAAGTCTATGCTTACAATTTTCAAGGTAAAAGGACAAAAGCGATTCATTCTTCTGGTCGAGTTATAAAAATAAATTGTTATCTCAATTCTGAGAAATCATGAACAAAGTATTGTTCAAAGTCTATGCTTATAATTTTCAAGGTAAATGAACAAAGACGATTCATTGTTCTGGTTGATTTATAAAAATAGATTGTTATCTAAATACGTCTCTTTCAAGAACAAAGGCGATCCATTGTCAACGATTTAAAGTTTATGTTTACAAGGTCACACCTCTGAGAAATGAACAAAGACGATCCATTGTTCCGTTATTTTAAAAATAAATTGTTATCTCAATTCTAGGAAATCAAGAATAAAGGCGATCCATTGTCAACGCTTCAAAGTCTATGCTTATAATTTTCAAGGTAAAAGAACAAAAGCGATTCATTCTTCTGGTCGAGTTATAAAAATAAATTGTTATCTCAATTCTGAGAAATCATGAATAATGTATTGTTCAAAGTCTATGCTTATAATTTTCAAGGTAAATGAACAAAGACGATCTATTGTTCAGTTAGAAATAGATTGTTATCTAAATACATCTCTTTCAAGAACAAAGGCATTCCATTGTCAACGATTTAAAGTTTATGCTTATAAGGTCACACCTCTGATAACAAAGACGATCCATTGTTCAGTTAGAAATAGATTGTTATCTCAATTCTAGGAAATCAAGAGCCCTGAGGTGCATGTTTCAAAGCCACGCCCCCTCAAGTGCTCTAAATAGGTGGCCGTTCCCCTAAACAGGTAGCCGTTTCCTAAAAACAGGTAGCCGTTTCCTAAAAACAGGTAGCCGTTTCTTAAAAACAGGTAGCCGTTTCCCAAAACAGATAGCTGTTTCGCAACCGTTTCCATGTTCAGGTCGAGATTCCGCATCTCAATTCAGGAAATCAAAAGGGGCCCATTGTTCAAAGTCTATGCTTACAATTTTCAAGGTTAAAGAACAAAGACATTCCATTGTACAGGTTGAGTTATAAAAATAGATTGTTATCTCAATTCTAGGAAATCAATAACAAAGGCGATGCATTGTTCAAAGTCTATGCTCACAATTTTCAAGGCCACATGAAAGAACAAAGACTATCTATTGTTCTAGTTGATTTATAAAAAGAGATTCTAAATACATCTCTTTCAAGAATAAAGGTGAACCATTATCAACGATTTAAAGTTTATGCTTATAAGGTCACACCTCTGATAACAAAGACGATTCATTGTTCAGTTAGAAATAGATTGTTATCTCAATTCTAGGAAATCAATAACAAAGACGATGCATTGTCAACGCTTCAAAGTCTATGTTTACAAGGCCACATGAGAGAACAAAGACGATTCATTGTTTGAGTCATAGCTTCTGAAATTCTAGGAAATCAAGAATAAAGGGGACCCATTGTACAAAGTCTATGCTTACAATTTGCAAGGTAAAAGAACAAAGACGATTCATTGTTTTGGCTCTGTCGTAGCTTCTAAAATTCCGAGAACAAAGACGATGCATTGTTCAGACTGATTAGGTCATCTAACAAGTAAAATATTTTTTATAAGACTACCACAATATATAGATAAAAAATCGATTTAAGTATTATGGGATATAGTCACTTTTGTAATACCTCTGCTGGAGCATATCTATTTACTATTCTCGTTTAATGCGGACCACATCATCTTTCCTAATAGGTTCATTATATTGTATACTAGCCATACATTCAGCTTCCCTTAAAAGTCTTCATATCAGGATCTACTTTGAGACATTGTTCGAGACTTATTACAAACCTGCGCAAGCCCTGAGGTGCATTCTTCAAGGTAAGTAATGTCACGCCTCCCCAGTGTCCTCAAGTGGTCTAAACAGGTAGACGTTTCCTAAAACAGGGGGCCCGTTTCACAAAACAGGGGTCCGTTTCCAAAACAGAGGTCCGTTTTCCAAAACAGATGGCTGTTTCTCAACACAGGTAACCGTTTCCCCAAGGTTACACGAGAGAACATAAGCGTTCTGATTCCTAAAAATAGATTGTTATCCAGCTACCACCCACCTCAATTCTAGGAAATCAAGAACAAAGGGGTCCATTGTTCAAAGTCTATGCATGTGATTCATTGTTCTGGTCGAGTTATAAAAATAGATTGTTATCTAAATACCCTTCGATTCTAAGAAATCAAGAACAAAGGCGATCCATTATTTTAGCCAACGCTTCAAAGTCTATGTTTATAATTTTCAAGGTCACATGAGAGAACAAAGACGATCCATTATTCGTTATAATTTCTAAAAAATAGATTGTTATCTAAATACATCTCAATTCTGGGAAATCAAGAAACGCTTCAAAGTCTATGCTTATAAGGCCACACCTCTGATAACAAAGGCGATTCATTGTTGAGTCATAGCTTCTGAAATTCTGAGAACACAGACGATGCATTGTTCAGACTGATTAGGTCATCTAACAAGTAGAATATTTTTTTATAAAACTTTATTAACCACAATATTCATCTATATATACAGATAAAAGATCGATTTAAGTAAATATACATATTATGGGAAATTTGATGTACTTAACATTTTGTAATACCTTTGCTGGATCATATCTATTTTATTTATTATTTGTTTTTCACATTCAATTTCCTTCAACTGATTCTCGTTTAATGTGGTCCACGATACATCATCATCTTTCCTAATAGGTATTTTCATCGCTTCATTATAATGTTTACTGGCCATACATTCAGCTTTCCTTAAAGCCTTCATATCAGGATCTGTGATCCTTTTATTTTGAGACATTGTCCGTGACTTATTACAAACCTACGTCTCTTAAACTTATATGCAAAAATACAAATTAAAATCTTTTAATTATAAAGTTACGTAAATTTCAAAGTTAATCCCGAGAAATCTATTTTCAAGGTGATTCAACTTACCGACTATCAAATAGATTGTCAATGGTTACTATCAATTTTCCAGGTCCTACAAATCAACCTACATGGGTATTCTGATATATGACCGGTAATGTATGCTTCCCAAGTTGGGTAAAGTTCTTTGAAGGTGTGACGAGAGATTTTCAAGGTCACCAAACAATTCTTAGAATTTAGTCGAGCCATCTGTCAATTCCTAGAAATCAATTTTCAAGGTATCATATTACAATTGAAACAGATTGTAAAGTAGATTCATGGGCTAAATGGAGTCAAGGTGTTCCTAATCAATGACTTTTGTATAGGCCGTAAGTTATTACATTCCTGCAGTGGTATCTATGCTAAAAATAGGTCAAGGTTAAATTGGTCTTATATTAGCTAAATGCTCTTCAAGTCAAATAGAAATTAGGTCATCAGCATTAGATGTAGAAGTGGTTAAGGTATTTAAGCAGTAATGTGCAAAAAAATTGATTCAATATGTGGATGTGCTACGCTGCTGAATCATGGACCAAAGCGGTAGATGCACATACAGCCGTGGAACGTTTACTCAACAATTGACGACATTGGCATTTGATGCTAATCATGAGGCAGTATATGGTTTAGGACGCTTTTATTCGGAAGAGGACTGTCATACTTAAAGAAATATGAAAACTGTAAAATATGTGAAACGTATTTAAAGGGTCGATACTGTTTACTTGCTTAATACAAAAGTTAAGTGCCACAACTAGAAGAGTTCACTCTAGATTTGAATGAGTGGGAAGATGGGGATACCAGTGAAAAGGGAAGAAAATGTGAAGGATAGTAGTCAGTTACTAATTATATTTTCTCGATTAGAAAAGATGTATAATTAAAAATAAAACCTTAATTATTGTTGTTGTTTCTTTTGCATGTGAAAAGGATGTATTACGACTAGTCTGGATGCAGTCGGAAAAACAACAAATAGGTCCCCAACCATATGTAAACATAATTTAACTAGAATCTTCGGAATAGGAAAAAATGAGTGTGGTTCCAAGAAATTTTCAAGACCATATATCCTACAGGCCGATCTTACCCGACATCATCCGATCGAAATATGAAACCTGCAGGACCAATTCTAAACGAGTCATGCAAACATGAAGAATGATAGGCTAATATCATGGTTATTGACTAAATTGTAATAAAAATGGGCTCATACAATAGTCATCCAGGGTGCTCCAAATACAGATAACCGTTTCCCAAAACCGATGGCTGTTTCTCAACACAGGCTAAACTGAACTAGGTCAAAACCTAAACATCTGGTCATGATGGGTTAGAAATCCGTGGAAGGTTCAGGTACAATCTGAAGGTAGTTTTATATTATAGAAAAAGCTAATCACCTACTTTGGGGTAGTACTGATGTAGTTTCTATAAATTTCACCTACTTTTAGAGATAAATTGCTTTTCAATACTTATCATCTAGGGGTGCAATTCTGACCCCGAGAAAAATGATGAATGCTATTACTGTAAGTGTATTATTTCATGTAAAGCCCTATGATGCAAGCTATTTCTATGGTCCACCTATCCATCTAGGTCAACAATTTTAGCATTCCTGGAGGTTACATTCTTGAAAATGACAAATAAGCGTTCCTTTTAACAATAGAATCAGTTCATGGAGGATTGTTGTCTATGCATATCAAGGTTCCTGTATATGCTTACAGTATCTGGTGACTGGAAATTCTCAAGGTCTCCAAACAATTTTCAAGACCATATGTCCTACAGGCCGATCTTACCGACATCATCCGATCGAAAATGTAGTCGAAACCTGCAGGACCAATTCTAAACGAGTCATGGAAACAAGAAGGGTCTATGCTAATAAGCGTAGGCTCATATTATGGTCCGCTAGGATGTTCCCAAATACAGATAACCGTTTCCCAAAACAGGAGCCGTCACTCAACACAGGTTTCCCCAGAGCCATTAATCATAGCTGAGGCTGACCAATTCTAAACGAGACATGGAAACAAGAAGAATGATGGGGTCTATGCATAAGCGTGGGCTCATACTATGGTCCTAACCGCCAGGTTGAGGCAGTTTCAAAGACAGATAACCGTTTCCCAAAACAAGCTGTCACTCAACCATTTCCTCTAGAGCCATTAATCATAGCTGAGGCTGACCAATTCTAAACGAGTCATGGAAACAAAAGAATGATGAGGTCTATGCATAAGCGTGGGCTCATACTATGGTCAACAGGTTGGCAGTTCAAATACAGATAACCGTTTCCAAAACAGGGGCCGTCACTCACAGGTTTCCTCCAGAGCCATTAATCATAGCTGAGGCTGACCAATTCTAAACGAGACATGGAAACAAGAAGAATGATGGGGTCTATGCTAATAAGCGTGGGCTCATACTATGGTCCTAACCGCCAGGTTGAGGCAGTTTAAAGACAGATAACCGTTTCCAAAACAGGGAGCTGTCACTCAACACATTTCCTCTAGAGCCATTAATCATAGCTGAGGCTGACCAATTCTAAACGAGTCATGGAAACAAGAAGAATGATGAGGTCTTGCTAATAAGCGTGGGCTCATATATGGTTAACCGCCAGGTTGAGGCAGTTAAATACAGATAACCGTTTCCCAAAACAAGCTGTCACTCAACCAGGTTTTCTAGAGCCATTAATCATAGCTGAGGCTGACCAATTTAAACGAGTCATGGAAACAAGAAGAATGATGAGGTCTATGCTAATAAGCGTGGGCTCATACTTGGTCTAACCGCCAGGTTGAGGCAGTTAAATGATAACCGTTTAAAACAGGCCGCCAAACACAGGCTAAACTGAACTAGGTCAAACAAACATCTGGTCATGAGGGTTAGAAGGTCCAAGTCAATCTGAAAGTAGTTTTATATTATAGAAAAAGCTAATCACTTTTAGGGATAAAGGTAGCTTTTCCAATAGGCTTATCATCTAGGGTGCAATGCTGACCCGAGAAAAAATGAATTTTGCACCGCTTTTGAAGAAGCTAGAATAGAAGAGTGTTGGCAACCATGATTAAAAAGTCCCCATTGTATGTGTGCACAGTAGACTCTTGATTAGCAGCAATGACGAAAGTAGTAGTACGTAAGGTAGAAAGTACAGAAAAAGCAGTAAGTGTGGAGGAGCGAAGAAGAGGTTGGAGACATTAATAAAACAAGTAAAAGAAATTAAACTCGATTTGGAGTGTTATATAGTGAAAACAAAAATGATGAAGCTGCGTATTAGCAATATGTAAAATAGTGTAGTAAAACATGAAATTTTGGGAAGGATGAGTTTAAATACCTATTTTAAAGAAGAAGAAAAGACGCTGCTATGTGTTGTTATAAGTATCTCACAATTGTATTAGGTTTAAGTAACTGTATCATTAAAAATAAAGACTTTAAAAGTTAAAGAGACGGTTTTCATTCTCTTCTCCCATAATGGTTCCTTATTGGCTCTGCATATCTAGGCGCGGTTCGATATCCACCTTTACCGAAATCTCCATAAGGAAATGGAACCCCTGCCGTACGTTGGGCTTTAAATTGGCCTATATACAACGTATAAAAAGATTTATTGGAAAAGATCAATGGCAGTAAAATGATCCTAAATAAAAGCAATTTACTGGTTTTAATGCAGATCGTTATTGTTTTAATCATTAAATGGCGTTTATGCATATGTGAACTAAAATTTATTAGTAAAGCGTTATAATGAAAAATACAATGACTTTCCTTTGTATAAGGGAGATTTAAATTGATTTTTTGCAAGAACCTAAAAATTAAATGTCAGCCCTATTCCTAAATTGGCTACCCTTGGACTTAAAGAGTAAACAGTGACAGCTTGCAGTATAGAAATGGAGTTAATTTGATATAATTTTTATATAAAAGGTTAAGAAAATCGATTTATAGTTTTAATGTTGCAGAACGAAGAAGATCTGATTGTTTTTATATGAATAGTTTTGATTGTGTGTTAGGCGTTAGAATGGGTTTTCATTGTGTTAAAGGGGATACAATAGACTTGCATGTAATTTTTAAAAAATGTACCTTAAGTTCACACCTCTGAGAAAACAACAAAGGCGATTCATTGTTCTGGTCGAGTTATAAAAATAGATTGTTATCCAGCTACCCCCATTCTGAGAAATCAACTTTCGATAACAAAGGCGATCCATTGTTTTGGCTGAGTCATAATTGCTAAAAAATAGATTGTTATCTAAATACCCCAATCATTTCAGGCTCAATTCTAGGAAATCAAGGACAAAAAAGGATCCATTGCCGGCGCTTCAAGGTCAAAGTTGTATTGCCCAAGGCCATCATACACATTGCCTACGTATATTCCTCAAGGTTCTTGGCTGAGATAAGATATTAATTCTTATAAACCAATTCTCAGGAGTACTAAATAAAATTTTCAAGGCGTGGGGATTCTACCTTTCGGTCAAGCAATTAGAAGACATTAGACTGAGCAAAGAAACAACTCAACAACTAAACATTACAAAACCTAGGTGTATCTATACTTACATCTCATTTTTTATTCTATTTAAAGGTTGCGAAATTTTATTGATGGTCTAGAGATATGTAGTTAGGATAAATAATATAGAATAAACATTTTTATTAATATAAACATATATACACATTCCTTTACTAAAACACAGCTCTAACCTGGTTTCTTTGACCTTATGTTGATATCATCTTACTACATCAGCAAACATTTATCTATGTGACACTTGCTTCCAACCTAGTACTTTTACAAATGTAGCAGATAAATAAAAGTTTTCAGGATATTTCAATAATAAGTAAAATTTATATATATTACATTATCGGTAAGGCACCAAAAGTATACCAGGACAGTAACTAAGACATAAATTGTCCTACCTGTATGATTAGTTGAATGATATATTAGCAATGAAAATATTCTTAAGCTTGAAAACAACTAAAATGCATGACTGAAACAATCAAGAAACACTTTTTAGGTAGAGGTAATCTATAAAGTTAATATAGCCATCGGTTAGGGAATAGGAATTATATTATCAATTTATTATTAATTCAAAAAAACGTTCATTAAAGGAATGCATAGTAAAGGTTACTTTAATGTATATAAACCTTCCTGTAAGCTAAATTATCTAACTCAATGAAGTATACTAAAGTAGATTTTACATATAATTAAAAGCATGTTTACAAATGTTATTTAAGCAACATCTATACATTGCAAATGTTATCCAAATACGAATGCTCTGTATGAATGCAAGTCTATTGTATCCCTTTAACACAATGAAAACCCATTCTAACGCTACACACAATAAAAACTATTCATATAAAAACGATCAGGTCTCCTTCGTTTCTGCAACATTAAATCGATTTTCTTAACCTTTTATATAAAATTATATAACTCCATTTCTATACTGCAAGCTGTCACTGTTTACTTTTTAAGTCCAAGGGTAGCCAATTTAGGAATAGGGCTGACAATTTTTTTAGGTTCTTGCAAAAATCAATTTAAATCTCCCTTATACAAAGGAAAGTCATTGTATTTTTCATTATAACGCTTTACTAATAAATTTTAGTTCATATGCATAAACGCCATTTAATGATTAAAACAATAACGATCTGCATTAAAACCAGTAAATTGCTTTTATTTAGGGATCATTTACTGCCATTGATCTTTTCAATAAATCTTTATACGTTGTATATAGGCCAATTTAAAGCCCAACGTACGGCAGGGGTTCCATTTTATGGGAGATTTCGGTAAAGGTGGATCGAACCGCGCAGATATGAGCCAATAAGGAACCATTATGAAGAGAATACCGAAAACCGTCTTTTAACTTTTAAAGTCTTTATTTTTAATGATACATTACTTAAACCTAATACAATTGTGAGATACTTATAACAACACATAGCAGCGTCTTTTCTTCTTCTTTAAAATAGGTATTTAAACTCATCCTTCCCAAAATTTCATGTTTTACTACACTATTTTACATACATATGCAGCTTCATCATTTTGTTTCACTATATAACACCCAAATCGAGTTTAATTTCTTACTTGTTTAATGTCTCAACCTCTTTTCGCTCCTCCACACTTACTGCTTTTTCTGTACTTTCTACCTTACGTACTACTACTTTCGTCATTGCTGCTAATCAAGAGTCTACTGTGCACACACAATGGGGACTTTTAAACCCTAACAATCACCACTACTTTCTATTCTAGCTTCTTCTCAAAAGCGGTAAATTCATCATTTTTCTCGGGGTCAGTATGCACCCTAGATGATAAGCATTGAAAAGCTACCCTTTATCCCTAAAGTGATTAGCTTTTTCTATAATATAAAACTACTTTCAGATTGTACTACCTTCTAACCCCTCATGACCAGATGTTTAAGTTTTGACCTAGTTCAGTTTAGCCTGTGTGATTCCCCTGTTTTAAACGGTTATCATTAACTGCCTCAACCCCTTAGGACCATAAATGAGCACGCTTATTAGCATAGACCTCATCATTCTTCTTGTTTCCATGACTCGTTTAAATTGGTCAGCCTCAGCTATGATTAATGGCTCAGAAAACCTGAGTGACAGCTCCTGTTTAATTTATCTGTATTTAAACTGCCTCAACCTGGCGGTTCCATAGTATGAGCCACGCTTTTTAGCATAGACCATCATTCTTCTTGTTTCATGACTTAGAATTGGTCAGCCTCAGCTATGATTAATGGCAGAGGAAACCTGTGTTGAGTGACAGCTCCTGTTTTAAACGGTTATCTGTCTTTAAACTGCCTCAACCTGGCTTAACCATAGTATGAGCCCACGCTTATTAGCATAGACATCATTCTTCTTGTTTCCATGTCTCGTTTAGAATTGGTCAGCCTCAGCATGATTAATGGCTCTGGAGGAAACCTGTGTACCCCTAAATTATCTGTATTTGGGGAACTGCCTCAACCTGGTTAGGACCATATGAGCACGCTATTAGCATAGACCTCATCATTCTTCTTGTTTCCATGACTCGTTTAGAATTGGTCAGCCTCAGCTATGATTAATGGCTAGAAAACCTGTGTTGAGTGACAGCTCCCTGTTTTGGGAAACGGTTATCTGTCTTTGGGAAACTGCCTCAACCTGGCGGTTAGGACCATAGTATGAGCCCACGCTTATTAGCATAGACCCATCATTCTTCTTGTTTCCATGTTAGAATTGGTCAGCCTCAGCTATGATTAATGGCTCTGGAGGGAAACCTGTGTTGAGTGACGGCTCCCTGTTTTGGGAAACGGTTATCTCTGGGAACATCCTAGCGGACCATAATATGAGCCTACGCTTATTAGCATAGACCCCTTCTTGTTTCATGACTCGTTTAGAATTGGTCCTGCAGGTTTCGACTACATTTTCGATCGGATGATGTCGGTAAGATCGGCCTGTAGGACATATGGTCTTGAAAATTGTTTGGAGACCTTGAGAATTTCACCAGATACTGTAAGTATATACAGGAACCTTGATATTAGCATAGACAACAACTTCCATGAACTGATTCTATTGTTAGAAAGGAACGCTTATTTGTCATTTTCAAGAATGTAACCTCAGGAATGCTAAAATTGTTGACCTAGATGGATAGGACCATAGAAATAGCTTGCATCATAGGGTTTTTACATGAAATAATACACTTACAGTAATATTCATCATTTTTTCTCGAATTGCACCCCTAGATGATAGCCTACAAAAGCAACCTTTATCTAAAAGTAGAAGGGATTTATAGAAACTACTATCAGTACTACAAAGTAGGTGATTAGCTTTTTCTATAATATAAAACTACCTTCAGATTGTACCTGAACCTTCCCACGGATTTCTAACCTCATGACCAGATGTTTAGGTTTTGACCTAGTTCAGTTTAGCCTGTGTTGAAACAGCCATCGGTTTTGGGAAACGGTTATCTGTATTTGGAGAAACACCCTGGATGACTATATGAGCCCACGCTTTTTATATAATTTAGTCAACCATGATATTAGCTATCATTCTTCAGTTTGCATGACTCGTTTAGAATTGGTCCTGCAGGTTTCGACATTTCGATCGGATGATGTCGGGTAAGATCGGCCCAGGATATGGTCTTGAAAATTTCTTGCACAATTTTTCCTATTCCGAAGATTCTAGTTAAATTGTTTATATGGCTGGGGACCGCATTTGTTGTTTTTCCGACTGCATCCAGACTAGTCGTGAATACATCCTTATGCAAAGAACACAACAACAATAATTAGGTTTTATTTTTTTAATTATACATCTTTTCTAATCGAGAAAATATAATTAGTAACTGACTACTATCCTTCATTTTTTTTCACTGGTATATCTTACCATTCAAATCTAGAGTGAACTCTTCATGCACCTTAACTTTGTACACAATATCGACCCTTTAAATACGTTTATTTTTACACCGTTTTCATATTTCTTTGCAAGTATGACAGTCCTCTCCGAATAAAAGCGTCCTAAACCATATACTGCCTCATGATTAGCATCAAATGCCAATGTCGTCAATTGTTGAGTAAACGTTCCACGGCTGTATGTGCATCTACCGCTTTGGTCCATGATTCAGCAGCGTAGCACATCCACATATTGAATCAATTTTATTTGCACATTGCTTAAATACCTTAACCACTTCTACATCTACATGCTGATGACCTAATTTCTATTTGACTTGAAGAGCATTTAATATAAGACCAATTTAACCTTGACCTATTTTTACATAGATACCACTGCAGGAATTGTAATAACTCTACGGCCTATACAAAAGTCATTGATTAGAACACCTTGACTCCATTTAGCCATGAATCTACTTTACAATCTGTTTCAATTGTAATATGATACCTTGAAAATTGATTTAGATTGACAGATGGCTCGAAAATTCTAAGAATTGTTTGGTGACCTTGAAAAATCTCTGTCACATTCAAAGAACTTTACCAACTTGGGAAGCATAATTTACCGGTCATATATCAGATACCTGTAGGTTGATTTGTAGGACCTGGAAAATTGATAGTAACCATTGACAATCTATTTGATAGTCGGGTGTTGGATCACCTTGAAAATAGATTTCGGAATTAACTTTGAAATTTACGTAACTGTATAATTAAAAGATTTTAATTTGTATTTTGCATATAAGTTTAAGAGACGTAGGTTTGTAATAAGTCACGGACAATGTCTCAAAGTAAAAGGATCACAGATCCTGATATGAAGGCTTTAAGGAAAGCTGAATGTATGGAGTAACATTATAATGAAGCGATGAAAATACCTATTAGGAAAGATGATGATGTATCGTGGACCACATTAAACGAGAATCAGTTGAAGGAAATTGAATGTGAAAACAAATAATAAAATAGATATGATCCAGCAAAGGTATTACAAAATGTTAAGTACATCAAATTTCCCATAATATGTATATTTACTTAAATCGATCTTTTATCTGTATATATAGATGAATATTGTTAATAAAGTTTTATAAAAAAAATATTTTACTTGTTAGATGACCTAATCAGTCTGAACAATGCATCGTCTGTGTTCTCAGAATTTCAGAAGCTATGACTCAACAATGAATCGCCTTTGTTATCAGAGGTGTGGCCTTATAAGCATAGACTTTGAAGCGTTTCTTGATTTCCCAGAATTGAGATGTATTTAGATAACAATCTATTTTTTAGAAATTATAACGGAATAATGGATCGTCTTTGTTCTCTCATGTGACCTTGAAAATTATAAACATAGACTTTGAAGCGTTTAAAATAATGGATCGCCTTTGTTCTTGATTTCTTAGAATCGAAGGGTATTTAGATAACAATCTATTTTTATAACTCGACCAGAACAATGAATCACTTGCAGACTTTGAACAATGGACCCCCTTTGTTCTTGATTTCCTAGAATTGAGGTGGGTGGTAGCTGGATAACAATCTATTTTTAGGAATCAGAACGCTTATGTTCTCTCATTAAATGGTTACCTGTGTTGAGAAACAGCCATCTGTTTTGGAAACGGACCCTCTGTTTTGGGAAACGGACCCCTGTTTTGTGAAACGGGCCCCCTGTTTTAGGAAACGTCTACCTGTTTAGACCACTTGAGGGCACTGGGAGGCGTGACATTACTTACCTTGAAGAATGCAAGGGCTTGAGGTTTGTAATAAGTCTCGAACAATGTCTCAAAGTAGATCCTGATATGAAGACTTTAAGGGAAGCTGAATGTATGGCTAGTATACAATATAATGAACCTATTAGGAAAGATGATGGTCCGCATTAAACGAGAATAGTAAATAGATATGCTCCAGCAGAGGTATTATGACTATATCCCATAATACTTAAATCTGATTTTTATCTATATATTGTGGTAGTCTTATAAAAATATTTTACTTGTTAGATGACCTAATCAGTCTGAACAATGCATCGTCTTTGTTCTCGGAATTTTAGAAGTGACAGAGCCAAAACAATGAATCGTCTTTGTTCTTTACCTTGCAAATTATAGACTTTGTACAATGGGTCCCCTTTATTCTTGATTTCCTAGAATTTCAGAAGCTATGACTCAAACAATGAATCGTCTTTGTTCTCTCATGTGGCCTTGTAAACATAGACTTTGAAGCGTTGACAATGCATCGTCTTTGTTATTGATTTCAGAATTGAGATAACAATCTATTTCTAACTGAACAATGAATCGTCTTTGTTATCAGAGGTGTGACCTTATAGCATAAACTTAAATCGTTGATAATGGTTCACTTCTTGAAAGAGATGTATTTAGAATCTCTTTTTATAAATCAACTAGAACAATAGATAGTCTTTGTTCTTCATGTGGCCTTGAAAATTGTAAGCATAGACTTTGAACAATGCATCGCCTTTGTTATTGATTTCCTAGAATTGAGATAACAATCTATTTTATAACTCAACCTGTACAATGGAATGTCTTTGTTCTTTAACCTTGAAAATTGTAAGCATAGACTTTGAACAATGCCCCTTTTGATTTCCTGAATTGAGATGCGGAATCTCGACCTGAACATGGGGAAACTTGCGAAACAGCTGTTTTGGGAAACGGACCTGTTTTTAGGAAACGGCTACCTGTTTTGGAAACGGCTACCTGTTTTGAAACGCTACCTGTTTAGAACGGCCACCTGTTTTTGAGCGTGGCTTTGAAACATGCACCAGGGCTCTTGATTTCCTAGAATTGAGATAACAATCTATTTCTAACTGAACAATGGATCGTCTTTGTTATCAGAGGTGACCTTAAGCATAAAACTTTAAATCGTTGACAATGGAATGCCTTTGTTCTTGAAAGAGATGTATTTAGATAATCTATTTCTAACTGAACAATAGATCGTCTTTGTTCATTTACCTTGAAAATTATAAGCATAGACTTTGAACAATACATTATTCATGATTTTAAATTGAGATAATCTATTTTTACAATAAGAGATGAATCGCTTGTTCTTTTTACCTTGAAAATTATAAGCATAGACTTGAAGCGTTGACAATGGATCGCCTTTATTCTTGATTTCCTAGAATTGAGATAACAATTTATTTTAAAATAACGGAACAATGGATCGTCTTGTTATTCTCAGAGGTGTGACCTAAATATAAACTTTAAATCGTTGACAATGGATCGCCTTTGTTCTTAGAGAATTTAGATAACAATCTATTTTTATAAATCAACCAGAACAATGAATCGTCTTTGTTCATTTTACCTTGAAAATTATAAGCATAGACTTTGAACAATACTTTGTTCATGATTTCTCAGAATTGAGATAACAATTTATTTATAACTCGACCAGAAGAATGAATCGCTTTGTCTTTTACCTTGAAAATTGTATGACTCAAATTTGATTTCCTAGAATTGAGATAACAATCATTTTATAAATCAACTAGAACAATGATAGTCTTTGTTCTTATGTACCTTGAAAAAGCATAGACTTTGAACAATACATTATTCATGATTTCCTAGAATTGAGATAACAATTTATTTTTTATTGAAAATGTGTTATAGACTTTGTTTTTGATTTCCTAGAATTGAGATAACAATCTTTTTAATAACGGAACAATAGATAGTCTTTGTTCTTTCATGTGACCTTGAAAGCATAGACTTTGAACAATGCATCGTCTTTGTTTGATTTCAGATTTCAGAATGACTCAGCCAAAACAATAGATCGTCTTTGTTCTCTGACCTTGAAAGCATAGACTTTAAACAATGGGCCCTCTTTGCTCAGAATAGGGCATGGCAAACATGCATAGACTTACTTGAGGGCAATGACCTTCAGGACTATAATCTAGTGACTTTTCTAGTTACGACCTTGAAGAGACAGGCTATCCATAACCTTGAAGAGAGTTACACACCTGTGGTCTCGACTAGTGACTTTTTCTAATTTTCAGGTGACCTTGAAAGGCAGGATATAAACCTTTCTACCAACGTGGTCTAGGTGACTTTAAAGATGATGACATAAACCATGTACTTGGACTATAATGTGATGACCTTGACCTCTGAAAAGAATTGTTTTACAGACAAGTGAGCTATGAAATATACTAACGTAATACACATTTTCTAAATAATAATATTTTATAATACATTGTGTCACAAAATAAGATTTTTATTAAAGACACACTAAGTTTGTAAATTTATAAACTTTCTCTATTTTAATCATAAACATAAACCAAATAGGGAAAGAACAACAGATTCTCTCCTTTAAACAGTCTAAAGTAGAATTAACAAAAGATATTAGAGCCTTGTACATCTTTAGACCTAAACCAATTGATTTTTGTAAATGTTATTACTTAAAAATGAATTTTTTAAAACAAACCTAAAATAAACTGTAAATTTTCATAACACCATTTATAAATCTAGAATAACAATTTATACTAAATTGACAAAACAATGTTTATGTATACTTAATAATAAAATTACATTTTGTAACTATGAACCGCATTAATTAAAATCATTTCTCTAAAATCCAAAATGTTTGGTTTTGAAGACGATTATTGATATTACTACATATAACCCTAACCATCAATATTAATATAATAACAATCTCAATTATTCTAATCTTTATTTTAATTTTAAAATACAATAATATTTTTTACCCCCTAATATAACACACAAAACCCACAATATATTTTTTTTAATTACTTTTTAATAAAAAAAATTTTTAATTAAAAAAATTTAAATAAAAAAAAAAATTTTAAAAAAAAAAAATAAAAAATAAAAAATAAAAATATTAAAAAAATTTTTTATTTTTTAAAAAAAAAAAAAATAAAAAAATTTTATTTAAATTTTAAAATATATTTTTAAAATAAAAATTATATAATTTAAAAAATTTTAAAATTAAAATAAAAAAAAAAAAATAAATTTAAAAAAAAATATTTTTTATAAATAATATAATATAAAAATTTTAATATAAAAATATATATAAAAACTTTTTATTAAATATAATAAAATTTTAATAAAAAAATAAATTTAAAATAAAAAAAAAAACTAAAATTATAAAAATATTAAAAAAAATTATATTAATTTTATTTAAAAATATTTTAAATTTTTTTTTTAAAATTATAAAAAATTATATTTAACAAATTTAAATAATAATTTATAAAAAAATTTAAATACAAAAAAAAATTAAAAAATAAAATTTAAAAAAAAAAATAAAAAAAAAAAATATTTTAAATTTTAATAAAAATTTTTTTTTTAAAAACATATCTACAAAAATTTTTTTTACAAAAAAAAAAAAAAAAAAAAATAAAATAAACAAAATTTTTTTTTTAAAAAAAAATAAATAAATTTTATTATTAAAAAATATTTTATTATTTAAAATTTTTTATTTAAATTTAATAAAAAAAATTATATTATTTTAATATTAAAAAAAAAAAAAAATATTTTATTTTTTTTTTTTATTTTTATATATAAATTTTATAAAAAAATTTTTAATTTTTTTTATTTTTAAAAATAATATTTTTTTTTAAACAAATTAAAAAAAACACAAAATTTTAATTAAATTTTTTATATAAAAAATATAAAATATTTTTTTTTTAAATTATTTTTTATTAATATTATATATTAAAAATATTTTTTTTTTTTTAAATTTTTATTTAAAAAATTTTTTTAATATTTAAAAATTTTTTATTTTATTTTTTATTATTTTTAAAAATAATTTAATTTTTTTTATTTTTTAATATATATAATTTAATTTTATAAACATAAAAAAACACATCTACATATATTTATTTTAATATTAAAAAACATATTTTAATATATTTATATATTTAATTAATTATTTTAAAAATATTTTTTATATATTTATATTTTATTTTTATATATTTTTTTTTTTACATTTTAAAATATATATTTTATTATTTTTACATATATAATTTACACATATACACATATTGTGAATATATTACAAAAAAAAATAAAATATAAAATCTTTTTTTTTTTTTTTAATTTTATTTTAAAACATATAAAAATTTTAAAAAAATTTTATAAAAAATACATATAATATATAATTATTTATATACAATATTATATAAAATACAAAAATTTTTTTTTTTTTTTTTTTTAAATTAACACTACATATATATATTTTTTTATATAAATACAAAACACAACACATATATATATTAACAAATTTACATAAAAATTATTTATATATAATTATATAACATAATAAAAAAATTTTTAATATTTTTTTATATATAATTTATAAACATAATTTTATAAAAATTTTTTAATTATTTATAATTATTTTATTTTTAATTTTTATATTTTAAAAAAATTTTATATATATATTTTTTATTTTTATATTTTTAAAATAAAAAATTTTAATTAAAAAAAATTTTAATATTTTACAAACTATTATAAATAATTTATTAAATATTATTATTTTTTTTCTTACATAACAAACTATATTTTTTACATACAAATCTTTTATTCTTTTCTATTAATATAACTATTATTTTTTTTAAACTATAAAATTTAATACAACATAACTAAAACTTCACAAATACAACAATACATAGTTTGAGATTATTTTATTTATTATTATTGTACAATGTCTTTGAAAAATTATAATGATTGTTTTCACAACTGTTAATTTAGGATTTTTCATTTCTGCATAGTCCATATAGTTTTGCTTTAAAACCCATGAATAACAGTTTGATCTATTGGAATTATGCTATGGACAAACGTCGATTAAGACTAAAATTTCATCTTTTGTAAGGTCAATGTTTTTAATTTCATCAATAAATTCATACGAATTTGAAACACTAAAGTTTCGCTGTTGATTGTAAATTTACTAAGCGATCATTTGACAGTAGATAAGTAGGTGCATAAATATCGGAAGCAATGGGCTCATAAGATTACATGGCTTATGAATCTTAGACAAGAAATATATTCTTGGTACTAGAGGATTAGATACCGTTGGTTAAAACCTAAACGATTTACCCACAAAATTTCGTACATTGTGCTAGTAGTGAATAACACAATCATTTTCTCCAACCACGTAAAACGACGCTGTATTGCGACAGTGCTTCGTACCAAAAGTGGCTGATTTTAGGATTCTTCGGTGGCTCCATGGCAACTGTACAAAGTAATTTGACCATGATCAAACATCAACTTTTTGTGACTGACGTGCATGAAATGTCATTACTCATTACTTCAATAAATGCAGTTTCAAAATTTTCGCATGTTCATCACAAAGGTGGTAGGCATGTATACTCCATTCCAGCCGGGGAGATACCACCACCCTTACCATGGGCTCCTTAATATTGGGTTTCCGATTTTCTGAGCTCGGTAAGGGCTGCCGGTTGCCTTTTCCATAATCCTTAATCTATTCTCATCCTTATTCTTCCTTCTCGCCCTCACTGTCTTCCTATCGGATTAAAAGTCCCAAATTAAAAAATAAGATGGCTGTGGTTTCTATGGTAATAAGTTCCGGACGTAAAATCCTGCCCCGTTCGGATGTCCGGGAGGGCAGGGCCCAAGCGACCACGGTCATCGAAAGTATCAACTTTCTGATTCACTACTGCAACATCCGCGGTATCAGGTCTAATCTTAATGCTATTCACCAACATCTTGAACAATTACAACCTGATATTTTGTTTCTATATGAAACACAAGTCTCCTCTGTAAGCACCGAGTCACTCTAACTTTAGATATAAAGGAGGCGTATGTGCCTACATCAAGGATAGAATTGCTTGCAAGAGGGTTTCTTCCTTAGAAAATAAAAATTTTGACGTGATTTGTTTTAAACATTCTAGTCCTAATTTTGTGAAATTCTACTGTTGCATTTATAGATCTCCTATTGACAGTAACTTTCAAAACTTCTTCGATTACCTTGGTATGAAAGTTGACTATCTCTTGTCTCAGTTTCCATCTTGCGATATCTCAATTGTAGGCGATTTCAATGTTCATAACTCTAATTGGCTTCAGTTTTCATCTACTACAAATCCTGCTGGTCATAGTGCAAAAACATTTGCTATTTCATGTGATCTCACACAAATGATTTCTGAACCCACAAGAATCCCTGATAACCCCAACCATACTCTTCATCTTCTAGATCTCTTTCTTACATCAAACCCTCTTGTTTATAAAACTTCCGTTCTTTCGCCTTTAAGTCTTTCCGACCATTGTCTAATAGAAATCATTTCTACTGTACCTAATTCCACTGTTGTTCGCAAAACCGATAGAACCTTGTAGTGTTTTAAGTCAGCTCGATGGAGTAATTGACGGGATTCCTTTGCAACCTTTTCATGGCGTGAATATTGTTTTAAGTCATCCTCTTCTTCTGACATCGCTCTTTCAGTATCTGAAGTCATCTTCATGGGAATGGAGTTATACATTCCCAAAAAAACAGTACCGTATAGGTCATTCACGTTCCCAACCCTGGTTCAATAAGGCTTGAGCTGATGAAATATCTTTAAAAAATAAATATTACATTAAATGGAAATAAATCGGTCGACAGTCAATGTAGAATACGTTGGTGCTAGAAGTATCTGCAAAAGTGTCATCACTAAAACTAAAAAGTTGTTCGAACAACGAAAATGCAATGAACTAGCTACATCTCCTTTAGGCAGTCGTAAATTTTGGTCTTTAGCTAAAGCCATTAGTAAAAACGTTGGAACATCTTCATTTCCCCCTCTGACATCTATTGACGGATCGGTAGTTGCTGATTTTGTAGACAAAGCCAATGTTTTTGTGGATTTGTTTGCATCAAACTCGTGTCTCAATGATTCTGGAAAAGATGTGCCCCTAGTCTTCATACGCTATGAAACCAATTCATTTTCGGTACAAGCTCTTGGAATCGATCATCAGTAGGCTTGATCTCAATAAGGCGACTGGCCTAGTCCTATCTAAGTTCTATACGATCTCTATGTCTTCTGGGGAATTCCTTTCATCATGGAAGTTAGCAAATGTTCAATCTATTCCCAAAAAAGGCGATAAGACCGATCCCTCAAATTACCAACCAATTGCCATCACTTCCATTTTGTCTAATATCATGGAAAAAGTAATCAATCAGAAAACTGCTCACGTTCCTTGAAACTAACAAACTCCTTAGTGACAACCAATATGGGTTTAGCCAAAGTCGTTCAACAGGCGATCTTCTTTCATATGTGACCCAGGTTTGGAACAACACAGTAGAGCAGTCCGGTGAAACAGTTGTAGTCGCTTTAGATATCTCAAAGACATTTGACCAAGTTTGGTA
Source organism: Vesta saturnalis (assembly GCA_036346205.1). Classification (NCBI taxonomy): domain Eukaryota; kingdom Metazoa; phylum Arthropoda; class Insecta; order Coleoptera; family Lampyridae; genus Vesta; species Vesta saturnalis. Next base: position 2,436,951 of record JARFJB010001727.1, on the reverse strand, counting down.
TAAGTGTTTATTTGCCAAACTCACCTCGTTTGGGTTAAATGATACGCTCATCAACTGGGTTTCTAGTTTCCTTGATAAAAGACGAATACGTGTCGTAGTTGATGGCGTTTTTTCAAAAGAAGTTAGCTTTAACGCGGGCGTACCACAGGGATCCGTTATAGCGCCTACACTTTTTCTACTGTACATAAATGACCTTATTTCTTCAACAACTAACCCCATCCATTGCTTTGCTGACGATAGCACTCTTCACTGTAGTTCATCTCAGTCTACTCATAGTGATAATCCACCGTCTATGTCAAATCAAGAAATTAAAGCTGAAACGGAAAATTCAATCAACAAAGACATTCAACGCATTCTCCAATCGGGAAGCAATAATCTAGTTAAATATAATGCTAACAAAACTCAGTGTTGCCTTGTGTCCGCCAAAAAAGATCGATCATTACTCTGTTGGGCATGACGGTATCTTCAAATCTCGCATGGGTTGACCATCGTCTGTCAGCTATCAAAACAGCTGCTCGTAAAATAAGCTTTTTGTACAGACCTAAGCAGTACTTTACCTCTCGACAACTCCTTTTGCTGTATAAGGCCCAAATTCGGCCTCATCTGGAATATAATTCTCGCCTCTGGGTTAGTGCTCCCCACTACTCTCTCGATATCGTTGATCGTATTCAAAAGAGAGCTATTAGGCTTATAAATGACCCGTCCTTAACTTCTCACATACAGTACCTTGAGCATAGAAGGATGGTTTCAGTTCTTTCTTTGTATTATCGTTACTACAACGGCTATTGTGCCGCTGAATTATATTCTTTGATACCATCTCAGGCTATCTTTGCGAGAAACACTCGGTTCGCTCATTCACATCATCAGTATGCAGTACAAATCTCCACTTGTCGTACCAAACGGGCGCAATCCACATTTTTCTACACGGCTTCTAAACTCTGGAATGATCTCCCTAGTTCCTGCTTTCTTCTTTCTTATGATATGAGAAAATTTAAGGCAGCCGTTCATAGGCATCTATTGGCAATTCATTATCCCTCTATCCATCCTCCTAAGTGTTCCTGAGTGCTTTAGCACGATAGGTCAAATTTAGCCTGTTCAGGTCCACAATCGTAAAAAAAAGCAACGTTTTCAAAAGCAAGTACTGCTATTCAGTATAATTCCGTTTTTTATTTTCGTTTTAAGCAAGTTCAAGGTTATTTAACCCTTTGTTGACTGAATTTTAAAACTAGACTAAAACATGCTGATTTATGGCTATAAATATTATTTATTGTCCAAGAAGTATAAAAATAGTTGAAAATCTAAAGGATGTCAATTGAGATTGACAGGAACAAGTGGTTTCACAGAGGCACCGCTAGGCATTAACTCGGTCCCGTCCATTATTTTTTATGATACAAAGCAAAACAATTTTTTTTGTCAGATAAACGTATTCTCACGTCACATCTGAAAAAATCAATTTATAAATTCATGAAATATCTGAATTTTGTGAAAAGTACTATGAACACATCCACCTGGTGCGATGAGGGTGGTCCATCGGGCTACAAAATGCACATCTTCTTGAGTGCAACGGCATATGAGCGCAAGAATCATATCTAAAACAATATCAGAATTAATTATTGAAGTTTAGCATTTTCAATAATACCTTATCTCCGGATGCACTGTAGCTTTGAAATGAGTTGTCACAAGTTTTCTACCTCTCTTAGGGCAAGAGATTTCGCTTCCCATAAGTCCAATTACTACTGAAAGTCTGAAAATTTTCAGCGACATTGTCTTCGAATTTGCTCTTTTTTGGAAAATTATAAAAGCGTTAACCACTGCTGCATCAAGCAAATACCACAGTGCCACCACTTGTTAGACTTCCTATCAATTTCATAAATTGATTTTAGCATGTCAAACTTGTCGATGTATCCCATATGTGTATTATAATTAATAACTAAAACAGGACATTGGATTTCCTGCAGACTACCATCTTTTTGTTTCCTGTTAGATACTGAATTTTCGGATGGATCCATATGGTTAGCCAGGAAATTGACACATCTACGATATTTTCACTTCATATAAACTATTCCATTCAGACTAACTCTATATTCTGATTCACCTCTTCTCAAATCTTTGTCGCCCCTAATACCCGTTGGCAAATTTTTTTTCCTCGTTTTACTGTTCCACAAGAGTAAATAATATCGGATGGTAAATCATTCTGTAATTCAACCGAATTGAAAAAGTTTTATTAGTTTTTACGGCATTTACTGTTTTAATGAACCCTTTGCTTGATTGCTTGTATTCTTGATGGTTTGTAGCTATGTAGAATCGTGTGTGATAATGTCTGAATAAGAGGGGGCAATTTATACACTTTATCATATTTGGGCGAGTGTCTTCGTGGTATAAGTGAGTTATCGTTGATGTGAAGATTTCCTAAAATCTACTTGAACCTATCTTTTGACATGTAAGATGATATGAAGTCACCCCGGAGTTCCGGGCGGGATAACCAATAGCCAAGATAGCTAGGTAATTTTTTATATCCATTAGCAAATTTAATGCTAAACAGGTTTCCATTTCTTTGACGTTTGTATAAAAGAATGCAGACTTGCCCGATTTTTGTAAGGGATACAAATTTGTGTGAAAAACCAAATATTCAGTCAAATTTAATTGGAAAATTTGCAAGAATACATCTAAGGGGGTTTCCACATCATCAGGAATATCTGGTCCCAAATTCTCTTCAGAATGTTACTGTTTTTTCAAACAGTTGCTCGTAGAGTTGCTCTTTATTTCTTGACTTCGTATTTCTAAAAGTGGCAATTCATCTTCACTTTCTCACCCTATCTCACCTGTAATATACTTAACTTAACTTAACCTTCACGCCATTCCCTTGCGGGCTAGGCAAAATAACCCCTGCCTCTTATTTATTTTTCATTCACAATCTTTCTCCATGCTTTTCTATCTCCGCGTACCTCCCTAGCTTTCGCAAGTTTCATATATTGTCTCTGACATGCCCTTTTATTTTTAAAACTCCTTATCTTTCTTTCCTTTATCATACATTCTACTGCATTCCGACAAGTTTTACGTGGCCTACCAGACCCGGCCTTTCCTCTAACCTCACCCACATATATTTACTTCGTTAATCTTGCGTTGTCCATTCTCTAAATGTGACCAAACCAACGTAATGTACTACTTTTATATCTATCCACCATTGTCTTCTCCTCGCTACACTCCGTCATTTTGCATTCATTCTTTATCTTGTCCCTTCTCGTTTTACCACATGCGCTTCTCAGGAATCTCATACCCACGGCATTTATTTTTCTTTCGTCCTTTTTTTGACATACCCATGTCTCACGTCCATACAGTACTGATGGGACAAACACGCCATTATAGATTGCTCGTTTCGCAGCTAGACTCATGCTCTAGTTTCTCATTATCGTCCACATACTTCCAATTACTTGCCTTCCAGCATTGACCCTTGGTCCAATCTCGCCCTCTATTGTACCATTTGCAGTAAACATTCTTCCCAGATATACCAGCTCGTTCACTTGCTCCACAATTTCATCTTGCAGGGTAAATACTCTAGTCTCCTTTCCATCTTCCCGATTGAACACCACAATCATAGTTTTGTTCATGTTTACCTTTAGGTCCATGCTCTCACGGACTGTATCAAACTCACTCAGAGCGGTTTGTAGCTCATCCGCACTGTCACTTAATAACACGGTGTTATCTGCATACACGAGAAGTCGTACATTTGTCACCATCCATTGCACCAGTTGTATCGGTACATGCTTGTCTAACACATTTATCCATGTATACATTGAAAAACCACGGTGACATCACACAGCCTTGTCGCACTCCTTGCTCAATATTAAAGCATTCACTCACACCTCCTCTCACCCTAACACATGCCCGATTACCTTTACCTTTATTTACGCCATATTCGTTTAATATTTCCCACAGCTTCTCCCTATTCACTCTGTCGTATGCGTTCTTCAGGTCTACAAATGCACAGTACAGCTTCCTTTTTACCCGTAAACACTTTTCGATCACCTGCTGGAGAGCAACCATCTGATCGACCGACCTCTCCCTGGCATCGTGTACAGATGACGCCGTTCTCGGTCCGCCGAGAGCGGTGGCATCTTAGGGAGTACGGAACGGGTACAAGTCGTGCACAGGCACCCTCCTTTCGACGCCTGCCACCGAAAGGACGGTGTACTTAGTTAGCGTAAACGAACACGGGCTTGGCTCGTGTATGATACCTTTGATTTTCTAGTTTCGACGAAATCGGGGGTATCCTAGTTAAGTAGTTTTAAGAACGTAGTAACTAAAACGGGCGAAGGCTTCACCGACGCACAAATTTTCTTCTCCCCCGCTCCAACTCTGGGGGGAAGGAAGTTTTAAGTAGAATAAGCATAAGGAAATGGACGCGAGTTGCGCTCGCGTACAGCCGCCCCTAACCACTACGTGGAACAAGGGCGGCTTACTTAGAATTAGGAATTAAATTAATCTAAGTAGTGGGCACGGGCATCACTCGTGCACAGAAGATTGGGTCGACGGCTGCGTCCGGAAACCCAAGATTCTTAGTTAAATCATAAGATAGTTTTAATAAGTAGGCACGGGGCGTCGGAATAGCCGCCGCTCGGACGCCAAATAGCGTCCTAATTAAGAAATTAGGGAAAGGGCGCGGTGTTAGACCGCGTACAGGTGTCATGTGACACCTCTAGATAAGGAACAAACACGTCCCAAATCTTAGTTAGTGTAGTTTCTCGTACTTTATCAATCAGAACTCTTCCAAATACTTTACTAGGTACGCTGAGCAAACTTATTCCTCTGTAGTTCTTACAATCACTCTTGCTCCCCTTAACCTTATACACTGGTACAATGATCGCGCTCTTCCAATCCCTTGGCACTTTTCCACACATAAGGCATACATTGAATAATTCACACAATCTTCGTATAAGCGTTGCACCCCCATACTTTAGCATTTCACCAGTGATTTCATCTACGCCTGCTCCCTTTCCGTTTTTCAACCTTCCTACAGTTTTCTCTAACTCATTTATCCGAATATCCTCAGTTTCATTCACCATTCCTTCTACATTCTTCTTATTTAACCCTGCAATCTTATTTTCCACACTCATTCATCACTCCTGCAGCGTTCTGTTTTGGGACACGTTTTGTATTTTTTACCCATTTCCAGAAGAGTTTTTTGTTTCTCTTAAAATCATTCTGCATTTTCACTCCTTCCACAGCCATCACTTCCTCTTTACTTATTCTCACTACCTCCTTCGCTTCCTTGTTTCTTAATCTGTACGCCTTATACAATCACTTTTACTCAATCTCATTTTTTGCAGCAATAATTGCCATGTACGTATCTTTTTTCTTACATACTGCCTTTTTTACCGACTCATTCCACCAAGCACATTTTTTCTGTCTGTCTACAGTCGCCCTTTCACATATCCGCTCGGCAAAATTGACAACACACTTTTTCAAGCGTATCCATGCACTTTCAACATCAGTGTCTTTTATTGGTTCGTTCCACACGGTTTCATTCACATTCAACTCTTTACTCACATAATCTGCGTATTTCATTCTCGCACCATAATCCACCAGTTTGTTTACCCTAATTCTGGACGTTCGCACTACGTTTGCTTTCCTTCTCCAGACCCACTTTTGCCCTAAACACACTCTCGATATAACCAGAAAGTGGTCCGATCGACACTCCGATCCGCACATTACTTTTGTGTCTTTCACCAGGTTTCTAAGCCGTTCATCATACACTATCACGTTCATCATACTTTTAGATTCACCTCTTTGCCATGTATACATATGCACATTTTTATGTTTAAACCACGTATTGGATACAAACAGGCTTCTCTCCACACATATGTTCAGCAGGCGTTCACCCTTCTCATTGACTCTTTGGTCTCCGAACTTTCCTAGAACGCGTTCAGTATGTTCTCTCTGTACACCTATCCATCCGTTCATATCCCCCACTATCATCACCCTTTCGTTTGGTTTACATACGTTCAACACGTTCTCTTCTACTTCATTCCAGAAGTTCTCACGCTCCTGGTCTCTTTCTCCATTTACCGGTGCATAGCATGCAATAAGAAAAATTCTTCGAAACTCCACTTTCATTCTAACCCAAATTACCCGGGGAGATACCAATTCGTACTGTTTAACACATCTTTTCGATCTTTCACTTACGATCACCCCAACTCCTTTTACGCCATGCAATTCAGTCTCAATTCCTGACCATAGTGATAGACTGCCATCATTCATCTCCACAGCGTCATTTCCTTTGCGCTTTGTCTCCGGTACACACAGAATATCAAGGTGTCTTTCGTACATTATATCCGAGAAACTCTAAAAATTAAAAAGAATACTACATTTTTAAAAATATTGTTTATTACGCATAAAAATACTTTATTTTGCATTAAAAAGCGGAATATCTCTTAAGCATTAGGAAAGTTATTAAAAACTTCATTTATTTTTAGCTGACGTTTTGGTTTAAATTTAACATCATTGAGACTACCTCTTAAAACACTTATAGATTTAAATATTTGCTCACTACTACCGTTTTCTTCAAAAAACCGCGACAATAATACCAATGCGTCGCCTGATTTAGCGAGTGTAACCGGCATGGGTTTATCACACTCTTTACTGTCTACATCACCTTCATCACTTTCAGCTTCCCGTTCTGTAATTTCTTGTATAATTTCTTCGTCAGTTTTTAAACCCGAAGTAACCACATCGGCATCAATATCTACGTAGTCATCTAAGGACGGGCAATTTTGAAAATTATTGATGTCTCTACTTTCTAACCAAGTAGATAAAGGAAGATCGTCTCCTTCTTCGAAACTTTCATTTACAGCAGAAACAAAACCAGCTTTTTTGTAACAGTTCTGAATTGTTGTGGGGGTCACATTATTCCACGCATCACTCATTAGGCGAATTGCATCTAACACGCTTATTTTAAGATCCTGTTTATTTTCCATTCTGTCGATTAACTGTAACACTAATAAGCGACGGTAGAAATTTTTAAAACTCCTGATAATCCCTTGGTCCATGGGTTGAAGGATAGACGTTGTGTTTGGTGGTAAAAAAATAAGGGTGATTTTGGTTAAATTTTGCAATTCAGGATGCGCTGGGCAATTATCAACCAATAATAAAATCTTTCGATTGTTACGTCGTAATTTATCATCCCATTTTCTAATTTCCTCTTCAAAAATTGTAAATGTCATCCAAGCTTTCTTGCTAGAGGTGTAGTCAACTGGTAGGCACTTAACATTTTTGAAACAGCGAGGATTTCGTGATTTTCCGATTACCAACAATTTTTTTTTGTCACTTCCCGTCATATTGGGCAAATTAAAACAGTGAGACGATTTTTCAACATTTTTCCACCAATACATTTTTCATTTTTAAATTTTAAAGTGGTATCTGGCGTTAAATTGAAAAATAATCCTTTTTGTCGTAATTCCGGCCAAACACTTTTTAACCACTCTCCTGTAACGTTAGTGTCCACTGATTTCGCTTCACCATTTATTTTTCCATACACAATGTTATTGCGGTTTTTAAAGCGATCAACCCACCCATTATTACACTTAAGGTCTGTTTAATTTAATTGTTCCTGCGCTTTTAAAATGGGCCCATTAATGGGTAAACCGGCACTTCTCTGGTTTTTAAACCACATAATTAGTGCTTTATCAATATCATCTCTAGTACACTTTTTTAATTTTTTCACGTCAGTTAAATTGTTTCCGAATGCTGCAAGTGTAGTTTTTCTGTTTTTCCACAACGTTGACACGGTAGATGATGGTAAACCATATTTTTTGCACGTCGCGGAATTTTTTGCATCATTTTCTAGTTCCCGAATTATTTCAACTTTCTCGCGAATTGAAAGTGTTTTGCGTTTTATTGAAGCCATTTTTCAACCTTACGTCGTGCTGCAAAAGTAACAACTGACCAGAAACCACATACCTTGCATTCATTTGTAAAACAGGTACAATGTGTACAATTGGTAAGCTGGAAGGCATAAGCGAATTCTAAGCAGTAGGTAATCTCTTTTAATCTATTTTAAATCTTTTAAAATGTGTCGGTCTTTTCTGTGAAACGTAATTACGGAAATCCCAAAAATTCTTAACAAATATTTACTTGAAACGGCTTTTAGTATGTATATAAAAACTACTACAAAATTTGACATTTGCTCGTCTTTACCGTGAAACGTGAACGTAATAAGCGAGAAAAATTAGTACGTAAACTAATACAATTTCAATCATTAACCTACGAAACGCTCGTTATATCCAGAATTTCGTTTTATCCGTGCGACCAAATGATTCAATTATTTTTAATTTAGCTTTCCGAGTAATAACTACTTCTTTGTTATTTAATTTAATATTTATTTATCAAATCTGTTTTATTATTGTCTCGAACTGTGACAACTTAAACGTTTCCATCTCTAAGTTTCTTTTTTTTTATTCAACTGAAGGGTAACAACAAATAATGATAATGGACCCTTTAGCTCTCCCGACATTAATTGTTTACTTTTAATTGGATCAACCTTCAAATTGGAAAACAAGGAGAAAAAAAACTTACCACTTAATACGGATCTGCCCTGTATAGTCACATCCTTTGTATTTTTATATTTGACAAAATTCTACTGTTTAGATTATTATTATTCTTGTTTATTAGTAATATTCAAACCGATAAAACCTATTCAGTACCTTTCTACTTGTATTTAGTTTAGATTGTTCCCTAACGCGACTTGCTCTCATTTATTTGAGAAAATAAATTATTTAAATACTTTCATTTCGAATTTCGATTACAAATTAGAGCCAATTATTTGTTTATTTGCTTTGGATTACGGATTCGATCTAGTTTTTTATTTGTATCATTTAAGCTAATAAAACAGTTCCTACGACAATGCTTACGTTTGGATTTGTTATAGAAAGGGGTTCATTACAAGAATGAATCAGATCTGGTATTTTTCCTACAATACGTATTTATGATTGCTTTCTTTACCCCGCGCTACTGTGGCATAATAGTATATTAAAGTATAAGTAGATAAAAAGGTCTTTAAAACATGCGCGATTTTCCGAACACGACGGCGCAGCCGGAGTGCTCGAAATAGAGTAAGTTATCCACGAATACTTTACGCTATTTTTTTTATTGGTGCACCTTAAATACTGGTATTATTACTACGAAAAATGGAAATAAGAACTAATAATGTAAAAAATGTAAATAAAAATTAACTGTACTTTCTATTTTTATTTATAAAATTAAAAGTGTTAAATAATGGTTAAATAAAAGTTTTGAATTTGTTAGTAATATTTTATTTGACGTTACAAGGTACTCCTGTCAAATCGATAATAAAAAAAAATCAAAATTGTCATTTAGTTGAATTTGTTAGTAATATTTTATTTGAGGTTACAAGGTACTCATACACCATCAACCAAATCATTCAGCTGATCCGCAAAATTTATGGGGATATTATTTATATCTAAGTTTTGATTTTCTAAAATAGCCTTGTTCTTGGTTCTCATTCACATCTTCATCTCCATCTCCGTCATCTATTTCTGATTCTACGGCTGAATATATCTCATCTAACAAGCTATACAAGTCCTCGAGTGACATATCTACTAGTTCGGAAAAAAGGAATTTGTGCTGACCACCTAATAAATAATAACCCGTAAAGACTACTGGTTTCACAGTGAAATCTTACTTTTTACATGTGAAAGAAATGTTTATTTTCACGTTTCAACTTATTTTAATACATGATATGTTTATTCTAAACATATAATCATTTCATAAAACTAACACTTACCCGCCATCTTACTAAATAATGAAAACAAATTAAAGTAAACAAAACCCTACACAAACTTGCTGTACCGGTCACAAAATGGCCTGAAAATATCCGAATTTCGCTTTGCAGCGGCGTAATGGCAATCGCCCTGATCTCTTACAGCTGGTGGTTTCAACACGTATACACCAGGCAGTTAAGACAAAAATATAATCTTATTGATTTCGCAGCGAAACCGTTAGTCAACAAAGGGCTAAATGTTTTGAGTTATTATCTTCTATGAACAGGATTCTAATCATCATTTGCCGTCGCCATTTAAACGATTAGCATAGTGTAATAATTATTTACTCTATGCCATTAGCCAGATTGTTTTTGAAATTATATTGCCTACTAATAGATAATTACATTGTTGTGACATAATATTGATACGTCAACAAACTGAAAAGTCAAAAATTTTTAAACACTGTACTAGTAGTGAATAAAATAATTATATAAAGCACGGTAGAGAAGACTCTCCTTACCTCGCTTTTTATAAATCGCCAGGGATTAGAAAATTGTCCTCTGCCTTGGTATAATACATTATTAGTATAGTTTAGCAGTACTTAATTAAAAACCGACGATAATCCTTGATTAAATCTTTCGCCTCTGACTCAGAACTAGTAATTGTAAATACATTTAGAAAGGTATTGGAATGCAGCTACACCATGTTACCTAAGAATATTTGTAGTTACATTAGACTTTAGCAGTATCAATAAATTTTATATAAATAAGTTTAATAAGTTTTAAAACGTAAGCATTAATTTAATTATTTTAAACTACCAGTGACATCTAGACATTTTATATTATTTTTCCGAATATATTACAGTGTTCAACTTCTCAGAGTAAATTGCGTTAGCGAATTCTACGCAACGTTAATGATCAATACTCTTTAGTTAATATGTCCTAATTATGCCATTCTCCTATAGATGGCAGTAAACTTTTGTTTTCGTTTCGGATACTGAAACTCATTTTTTTTATGTTTGAGTCATTTGAAAACTTTACCTATACAGGATACGGTCTCTTTTTTTGTGAGCTTCAATACATGACAGAATAGCTTTATATATAATAATAGAAGCTTATCGTCAATTATCTACATGTAGGTACCAAAGCTTTGAAGAGACACTACTCATATAAGAATGAGCAAAAAGTTATCTTTTAGTCTGATCTTTGAATAGAAATTAATACCGGTTCTTTTTTTATAAACTAGGTATTGCTACACAATAACAATGTCTTTAAGTACCTTTAAATATCCATTAAAATTGAAAAATAATTATTTATACAACAGTAATCTTGGATTTGTTTAATCTTTTACTTACCTAAACCTGAAAGTTAAGTTTTAATTTATCGGTTTTCCCAATAGCCACTAAGGTAAACCCAACATACCTTTAATCCAGCCCCCTTAGATTAGCAATAAGAACCCTTATAGGTTTACCCTTTTATATGAGAATGTTGATGATTTGTAAATAAACGGAGAAAACATTTGTTATTTGATGTCACGTTTGAATGAATAACTTTATAGACTTCAAACTATTCGTTATAAACGATCGCATTTTTAACGCTTCGATTATATTGAACCAAATTATGTACATGTATATATTATTAGAGAATTAAGTAGCAATTTTATACCGGGTGAATGAGTCCACCCATATCAGTATTTTTTTAAAGAACGGTAAGTTGTAGAGAGTTGGTTTAAAAAAATTCTTATAAACCCCATAATAAAGAATCGAATGGTGATATTATTTCTCGGAAAAATCGGCACCCTGAGTAGTTTTCTTAAGACTGTCTCCAAAATTTTAAATGGCACCATATGTAGAAAAAGGTATTGTTGAAAATATCGTTAAACAAGAAGAAAGTTTTATACAAAAATTTATTTTATTACTCCCACCCTTTTTAAGTAATATCGAAAAGTCGGATTAATAATTGTATGTGTATTAATCATCCATTGTTTAAATTTATAATTTGTTGTTTATTATTGATATGTGTTTGTAGACACAAAGTTAAAACTTAATTTCCTTAAAAAGTGAGTTAACTTAAATTAATGAAATTATTCCGTTTTCAAATTTAGAAGCTTTTGATATGTGAATAATTTTGGGAGAATGTAGACAAAATTACAGAGCGGCTGAAAGATATCCTCAAGGTGCCCGTCAATCCTTCAATGTTCTTCGGAGATTGGCAGCACGTATTTGTACCAAAGGGCAGGTGCAACCAACATACAACCGCGGAAATCGAATTATACGACATGTAATGACATAGAGTCTGATGTTCTCGTTGCAGTAATTGTTGATCCGCATACTTCAACGAAAGGACTTGTAAGGGATTCTGAAATTAGCCAATACTTTGTATGCAGAATTTTCAAAAATCACAACTTTCATCCATACCACATCATAGGCACCAAGAATTAAATGAGAATGATTTTCATGATCGAGTCATTTTTTGGTATTTGGTTAATAAATAAAGGTCCACATTTTCCTAGAATACTTTTATGGACTGACGAGGCTACTTTTAAAAGCAAATGGTCGCGAACAAATCCTCATAGGCTACAAACTATTGATTATAATCAACATCTTTGGTGTGTTAATACGTGGTGTGGTATACTTTAAGGAAATATCGTAGGCCCTTATTTTTTCGAAGAAACTCTGAATAGGATACGATACGCCGAGTTTTTAAGTAACGACTTGATCAACTTACTGGATAATGTCCCTCTTTTAACGTGAGCAAGTATGTGGTTGCAACAAGACGGCTACCCAGCTCATTTTTTATTGGTCGCCAGGAATACAGTAAATCAACTATTTCCCAACAGATGGATCGGCAGAGGAAGCATAGTGGCCTGGTCAACAAGATCACCCGATTGTACGCATCTAAATTTCTCCCTTGGGGTCGTATCAAGGATATTGTTTATAAAGAAATACGAACAACGAGAGATGATATGAAGCTGAGAATTCGCAATGCTTGCAATTCATTAAGCATTGAAGAAGTACTTAGAGCCTCTGATGGTGTAACTGGAAGAGCTCAACAGTGTTTATCAGTAAATGGAAGACATTTTGAACACTTGTAACATTGTCTAACTCGGTACAATCCGACTTATCAATTTTGTTTGTTAACAATGAATTTCAAATTTAATAATTTTAGTCGAATACTACTTAAAAGGGGTGGGAGTAATAAAATAAATTTTTCTATAAAACTTTCTTCTTCTTAACGATCTTGTCAACGATACATTTTTCGACGTATGGTGCCATTTAAAATTTCGGAGACGTTCTGGAGAAAACTACTCACGATGCAGACTTTTCCCAGAAATAATATCACCATTCAATTCTTTATTATGAAGTTTATAATAATTTTTCTTAAACCAACTTTGTACGACTTACCGTTCTTTAAAAAAATACTGATACGGGTCGTCTCATTCATCCGGTATAGTAATTAGGATAAATGCATGAACGAAAACAATGATTACATTTATATGAATATGGTCGTAACACAAAATAAACTCAAGTACTACGAAATAAAATAAAAATGTTTGCGTTTTGATAGCAACGCTATCATCATCAGTGGCGGACGGTCCTTTTATTTTTATTTTTACTACTTAATGTTTTGTTGCAATTCGCATTATGAATTATTTCGTACTAACAGAATCTAATTTTTCGAAGCTACTATAACGATGAACTTAATCATACATAGATTTCCAACCTAGTGAGATAACAACAACAAAGACTATCGACTGATTTCATTATGAATTAGGTAGCTAAAAATTAAAAATTCCTCATCTTGTTATTAAATTACAAGAACTTACATATAAATTGCAACAATTACGAAAATAAACACCTAGGTCCGGTTGCACAAAGGTGGGTTAAACTACAATTACTTTAATTCTGGACTAATAAATGTTATTGGACTTTTTTTGACAGAATGACGTAATTGACAGATGTTTATACCACTCATACATCTTAATTCCGGAATTAAAATAATCCGGTACTATTCCGCCTTTGTACAACCGGACCCCGGGTATTTCATTATCAAAACCTTTTTCTTTAGAAATGGCGTCAGAACTGACACCTCTAGTTTTTTTTAAAAACCTTGTTGGTACAGATTTTGATTGACAATATTCATATTATATTCACTTGTAACCTTGTAATCTAGTGCTTGAAAAATTTCTGGTAATTGACTCAAGGGGGTTCAGTAAGAACATTACACACCTACAAATTTTTTAAAATAATCAATTTTTATTATTATTTAGAGACAAGAAAGAGGAAAGGTTAGTTTGCCATGAATGTTTATTAGTATACGTCAAAAATTATATCACGTTAAATTTTATGTAATTGTGAAAGGCCGAGTGAAGTGTTAAGTAAAAATGTTGCGTTTTGGAAAAGAAAATCAAGAGAACATTAAAAAAAGAGTTGAAAATTTGCAGACAGTAAACAAAGAACCCTATTTTAATTTTTAAAGCAAAATATCAAGTCCATCCCATGTGCATTATTTTGACGTAAATATGTACACTTATTAATGTGGTCCAGGGTACCCTGGAGGATGAATATTTCCGGAAATATTTTGGCCTTCGATGGTAACCAAACAAAAGACGACTCTCTGATTTGCTTAAAAATTCTACAGAATTCTCTATATAACACCAGGCTGCTGAGCTCGGAGGTGATGGGTTTGATTCCCGTTACTGTCTACCTTGTATGAGGTTTTTCAGGGGGTTCTCCAAATGTACATGCTGGGGAAATAACTTCCCCTTAGAATCCTAACTTCGTCCTTCCAATCATATCCTAATCCCATCTATCCTTAATACCACCACGCGTACATACTTAATGTATGTATGTATTTTGGGATTTCATTACTATGACTGAAGGAACGCTAAGAAGTACTTAGTTTTTCAGAGGTTATACACCAAGAATCATCCCTTTCACTGTGAGACTCCTTCACAAAATAGAAAAGCCAAATCAGTTGTACTATCTTCTTGGTGGTGAAACGCCCCGAGACGGGTATTGTGTGGTTAGCGAAGCGAAGTACTTAATTGGACAGAGGTTAGGCCCTGAACAATTAGCTACTTCTACTTAACAGAAGGTTCGCTTGACGCTATTAACCCTTTAAACGTTGCCGTCAGTTTCGACTCCGAATACGATATTACAGTTGCAACGTGTCGACTAGTAACTCGGCCTAACGGTTCTGAGACTGCAGAGCACTCGGATAGCGTGGGTGTTTTGAAGTGTTGATACAGAGTAAATAGATGGTTAGGTTAGTTATAAAGCGAGAACGAAATTGTAGGCAGAAAGATAAGAAGAACAGACAAGAAATAGGCGCCACAAGCTTTAAAGAAATCACGGATAAATTATTAGTTCTTGGAAGAAAGTCCCTGTAAAGCTTGAACCAGGGAAGAACCACGAAGAACAGATAAACGACAATTCCCTCAACAATTAATTTACCAACTATCAGTAATCTTTATACATTTTAATATATATATATATATATATATATATATATATATATATATATATATATATAACAATAACAGTGCGTGTCTAGCCAACATGCAATTCGTTCCCACAAACCCAAAGGTATGTGTAGCCTTATCTTACTATCACAATGTGAAACACTAAAGTTTCGTAATTAACATATATTTTCAATATTATTAATAACGAGGGCAAGTCGCGAGATTTTACGGGTGATAAACTCACCTTTAATCAATTTAATTAATTTAATAAAATAACGTAATGCCCCTCTCTGTTGCGCTGAAAGATCATTCATAAAACGTAACCCTAAAAGGAAAATTTATATATATATATATATATATATATATATATATATATATATATATATATATATATATATATATATATACACATATATAACCGCAATAGTTTACGTTAGAAAGGTAACACTTCAACTTGCTTTTCATTTTACAATATCCAAACACAAACAATGACAAATTGAAATATATAAATAATCGGAGAAGCTTGTTCAGTTCATATCCTAACATACATATACAGTAACTAATCAAGTTTTAATTAGAGACCAATGAACTGCGCACTCTTATCCTTAATAAAAGAAACTTTTTATTTAAAAGCTAACAAATATAGTATAAATAATACAACATAGACAACCGGTATATACAATTTATGCTTTGGGTTACTGCTACTGCGCACGATAGCGTAAACAGTAGTTAATAAGATAATATCAAAGATGGAAGCTAAAGGCTAAAACATCGCTAGGTGTTTTATGTAATTCAGTAATAATTACTCTAAATTTGGGTTAAAATATGTGTACCAAATATCAACTAATAGTTTGATCAAGTTCTACCTTAGTGAGATCTTTACGAAGGTTAAATGTAGTCGGACATCAATATGGCACCGAGGTTGTAACAAAGGTAAGCAATTTATTAACATTCCTTGTAATATGGTTAATTTAAATGCACTTAATATTTTGTAGAGGCTGTAATGATCCCTGTTGAATGCAGCATATAATTTATAAGAGGTTAGGAAGTCAAATCGACAATACAATGCTTATTAATATAGGCGATAAAGGAAAAATCTGATCTTTAGGTCGTGGAACGAATACTTGAACTTTAGTACAGTTTAAATTCCATCCTCGTAATTACAGCACAGCCACCAGTAGTCATTTACGACCAGTCCCAGTTAAGAGCACATCGTAACAAAACCAAGAGCGAGGCGAAAGGTATACTAATGGATATTCAACAACTATGTAAAATAAACGAAGAGAATGACAGACGAGAAGAAAAAGCAGCTAGAAATAAGGTAAGACGAGAAGACGAGATATATATATATATATATATATATATATATATATATATATATATATATATATATATATATATAATAGCAATTTATTTCTATACCGTTGTTTTACCTCTATAGATCGAAGACGAGCTATATGTGATCATTTACCACTAACTGGTTAAATATACTTCTTTTAATTTAAGTATCGTATTTTAAGCCTGAAAGAAAGATTCTAGTTATAACGGGATTGAAGAAAACCGTGCTGACTTACCATGTACGTGTGTAAGTAACTTTTTTTAATCCGCAATAATAGCGGCTATATTACTTCACCAAATGAAGAAATTTTTTTTTTAATTCTCATCTAAAAATAGTGATTTACACACCGAGGGACAGCAACCAGAGAACTCTTCTAAAATATATTTTACGCCATACAAAATGGCCATTAAGAAACCACACCTTGAGAACAAGGCACCCAACAAAATTTTCTTATCAAATTTTTGGTTTTAATCAAAATGATAAACAGATGTATTTCTATAAAGCATGTTTAGTAATATGTTAATTCAATGGTATCACCATCTAGTGGTGATTTAGCAAACTAACAAGTATCTGTAAAATGTATGAATTTAAAGCTAACCAGAACCTACGTATGGATAGTACTAGCAAGTTTATTTTTACTTTTATAAAAAAAGAAATCTAAATACGATAAAGAAATAATTCAATCCATTATGAATTAAAACGTACATGGTATAGCCAATAAATACAGAAAATTCAGATCATTAGGGTAGAGTAATAAGTAACGAGTAATCCTTAAATAACAATCCTAAATATCAAGTCACAGATACCTATTTAGTCTTGTTCTTTTCCAAACAGTAATATAAAAAAAGTATAAAATCGATCCGAAAAGATACGATATCGATTTTTGCATGTTACACAGTTCTCCAAATACCCATCAGAATTACCAATTAATTCAATTTGAATTTACTCAGTTACCAACCCTCTGGATAATCATAATTATCTAATCCTAGTATACAAACACCACCGTATTTATACCTGGACCACGAATAACATTCATCCATCTATACCCGTTCTCTGTATGCATCCTCCACGTCTGTTTTATATATTCACAATTCACATACACATAACGACATTTGTAATTATTGTCCTGATTTCAAAACATTTAATTAAAACAAGAACTTATGATAGAACATGTGTTTCTTACCACATACTCAATATTGTACATAACAAATACAAATACAACACTCACATGTTAATAATCCCGTTACAATCCCGAACTCACATCACACATACTTAATCACACTTATAGCACCTGTACATTATAATTAATATTTTGCTTAATAAAGATTGCACGTGTGCACAAAACACCTGTTTAATTTCATACTTTACAGTACTCTCTACAATGAGCGATCCTACTTTGTCGCATGGTATTTCAACACAGGGGCCTCCAGAATCAATTTTTAGTTTCCAGTTTATTTATTTAGTTCAATATTTTAATTAGGTTTGTTTATTTTATTTTTTCCTTTTTAGAGTTTGTTTTATTTTATATTATTATACCAGAATAAGTTTGTTATAACCTGCTAAGATTTATTCTTAAGTTTATGCACAAAGTAGTGACAGTCTTTAA
Source organism: Vesta saturnalis (assembly GCA_036346205.1). Taxonomy (NCBI): domain Eukaryota; kingdom Metazoa; phylum Arthropoda; class Insecta; order Coleoptera; family Lampyridae; genus Vesta; species Vesta saturnalis. The sequence continues at coordinate 2,418,767 of JARFJB010001727.1, read as the reverse complement.
TCCCGGCTCGAGAAGCAAAGCAAGGGCAATATAAAAAGTACCACCAACATCAATATTAAATGATGCTACATACAATATTATGTTTAATGTACCATTTTTCCTTAACCATCTAAGTTCGATCCGGGCGGGGTGGGCGGTCGTTGCAGGCAGGCGGGTGGGCGGTGTGGGAGGGCCGTGTGGATGGGTGCGTGTGTGCGTGCGTGCGTGTGTGTGTAAACACGATAGCGGTCAGACCGTTTGTGCTGGAGTGGTGAAATATAATCAACTTATGGCATATATAGGACTACCGCAGCTACCTGTTAACTTGATGGCAAATTCCTAATTTGTCGTATTTCGTTTCATGTAGTTTCTTTATATTACATAGGTTTTTTTAACGTAACAAACTAAAGAATTTTTCGAACGACGTTTGTTTAGTTTGTGTTTACTTACCTTTGAGTACAACTAATGATAGAATTTTAATAGATAACTAGTATTTGTATTTAGCTTGTACGTAATTAAGCGAAATATTTTGCGTTGTTTTTTGTGTATATTTTGTTTACAAGTGTGTGTAACAACGAAAAATTAGGTTAAAGAAAACCATTGAACCCTAACAGCTGATTTGCTTGCACGCTTCATTATTATTTGAAGGCATGTGAATATTTTGAGATTTGTTCTAGAGCTAAAGTACTCGGAACATCACTTAGGTGCACCTGGAGTTAGCCAGCGTAAACGTGAAACCTCTTATCTGTTTGGGGCTGATTTATTTACACGAGCTCAGGTGTATTCTTACCGATTTTGTTTTAACAACAGACTTCTCGGCCGCGACTCACCCTTATTGATGACTTTCGACAATACGACAAACCACATTTAGTACTCAATTAAGAAACACGCCCACGGCCCTCTGTCCCTGTTCACAAACCCATACACGAACACGAACGCGAACACGAACACTAACACAAACACGAACATGAACACGAACACGAAACTAACACGAACACGAACACGAACGTGAACACGAAAACGAAAACGAACATGAACATGAACACGAACACGAACACGAACACGAACACGAACAAGAACACGAGCACGAGCACGAGCACGAGCACGAACACGAACACGAACACGAGTACGAGCACGAGCACGAGCACGAGCACGAGCACGAGCACGAGCACGAGCACGAGCACGAGCACGAGCACGAACACGAACACGAACACGAACACGAACACGAACACGAACACGAACACGAACACGAACAAGAACACGAGCACGAACACGAACACGAACATGAACACGAAGACGAACACCAACACGAACACGAGTACGAACATGAACACGAACACATGCCTAAAGTAACGTTACCTCGGAGACGGAAGTGAAGGTAGCTATCAAACAAACTGGCGAAAATTACTAATATACCCGAAGTCTTAACGACGTCCTCTCGTAGATGCTATACACAAATGTCATGATCGTGTATATGTCGAGATTTTATCAACACAAGTTTTATTAGATACATTTTGGCACGTAGTTATACACCCTTATTTATTTTTATATACATATTATAGACTTCAGCCCTAAAAATACGGTCATTGTCTATTTTCTTCAGACGCTTGGCAAGTTTATTAATTTATCTCGAAAATGGTATACACTATCAAATTTATACTTGACCGAACGAGAAAGGGGCACTAGATCAGCTTATGTAGGAGATTAAGTGTACCTCTTCTAGCAAGTTTATTGATTTGTTTCGAGAGTAATACAAACGATAAATTCATATCTCACCAAACAAAAAAACATCAAAATAAATTACAAAATTACTTGAATTACACCCATAAAAGTATTGGTGCACCATATACATGTGACAGATGTTACATTTGTTACTAAGTTTATTGATTTCACTCGCAAATAATACATGATCAAATTCATACTTGAGCAAACGAAAAATATCGAAGAGACGTCTTCAAGACATTTTAAAATTGTTTTTCTACATCCATACGTTTATTGGTGTACCACATGCATTATCTCTGTTAGTAAGTTGACCGATTTATCTCGATAATGATACATCTGATCAAATTCACACTTACTGAACGTAATGCCACACAACATGGTTTCAAAATAGATTCCAAAATTTCTTGCAGTACTGCCATAAAAGCATATCACCTTATAAATAGCTTGAGGCAACCTCTGTTAGCATACTGAATAGTCTCAAAAATTATACATTCAACTGAGATAATGTATATCTTCTCCATGTGGTGATGTGCTTTTATGGCTGTAATGCAAGAAATTTAAACAAATATTTAAAAAAAGCCTCGTTGCAGTAGTTTTTAATTTTATTTCAAGTCCATGTGGTAGTTTGTAACAAACTTCGAACGTGTTGTTAATAATTAACCTCTATGTAGGTAACATAACATGCATTTAGTGCAGCGTGTGTTGCATATCTAATTGCATAAAAACATGCATTTAATTATTTTAATTAGAACTCGTACGCACATCGTTTGCACATTGAGTTTCAGACATGTTCATGCGCAAAGACTTGAGAGCGTCGTTTTTGTGCCATACTGAATTGATGTAGCATCCATTTTTGCTCTGTTAAATATATTTTATTAAAAGTGCTATAAATTTTATGGTGAGTTTATTTAAAGTTATTTTACAACGTTTGAGGTGTTTGCATTTCAGGCACTTTTTTTTTACTTTCACGTTTATTTTTTACTTTACCTTCCCCTTTAATGTTACTGTTCACACGTTTATGAACATCTACGCAATTAACTATTTTGCCGTTATTACAATTTACGGCATTAGTACGATTAATCAAGAGTGAGATTTATTCATTTGGGTATCCTAAAGCATACAAATCCAGATTTATTTCAACCCTGAAGTAATATTACGCGACAATTTCTAAAAACACTGACCGAGCATGCAGCCATTTCGTTATCTACAGTGTGACCAAGAATAAGGTATCCTGATTCCATTAATTACTCACAACATTAAGTATTCATTAGGTTATAAAGTTACTAACATTACTATTAAGTATTTCAGCTTATAATTAAATATAGGTTGTGTAATAAAATTTATTATTGCGTAAATTTTCTTTAACCTTATTGTATAATGGTTTACTCGGTTATTCCATAATTAAACCAAGTTGGCGTCCGAGTATTTAACAATTAGATTCAGGAAGAAGCAACCCCGATTTTAAAGCGAATATATCTAGCCATGGGTGTACAGGTATATTTATAGAACTTTAAAGGTTGTAAGTTGTGCTATAAAATTTTACTTATATTTGGAAAGGTCCCTTTGTTGCCCCTCCTATGAATTTGATTGTATCCCATATGATTTGTTTTTGAGAAATTTCATAAAATCAGCCAACGGGCGTGTTTTCAATATTATGTGTATTATATAGCAATACAATTACGGTTTTGATGCCAGAAGCACTAAAAATTGTTTTCAGAGGTAAATTTTGCACTCTTGAAGGAAAGTATTAATTTGTTCGTATTTTTATTGTTATTCGTGAGTAGTAAGGCTGTGGTAACCAACGCCCATGAGCGTTCAGGTATCTCCGTAATTCTTCCTATTAGGTTTGGTCATGTTCGAACCTCTTCTGTGTGAAATAACGCTAAAGTATTTATGAAAATATTGATTCCACCAAATAGCCGCCATATTGGATTTTCTTAATTGCTCTTTAATTGCCTATGACCGGTTTTTACCGAGGTTATGTCACTAGGTTCATGAGTGTTAAATGACTTCCTGGAATTCCTCAGAATTGGTTCTTGGGGTCATTATCTAAGTGACAATTGGATTTTTCCCTAATGACAAGTCAAAAATTGGCGAGTGTAGATTCTTCTGTTTTGAAGGTTGAATCCGTATCTAGGTGTATTCGGTAAGGGGTTACTTTCATATTTATGTCCGTTTGACCGGGGGAGCTCTCAGCTTGAACTCTCCATCTCGGGAGTGCACCCCCTGTCTGTACTTACGATCGTTTTGCTGTATACTGTATCTTGTTTCGAGATCTAAAGTCCTTTTGGGAGAAATGGATTTTAAATCATCTTATACTTGCACATTTTTTCCTGTATCTAGTATCCTCTGACTAAAACTCGCTTTAGGTCTCTATATCTAAAATCGTTTCGACAGAACCTAATTTCAGGCTGAAATAAAGTCCTCTTGATGTGCGCTGTTACGGCATTCTGTCCTTTTAACTAAATGCATAATTTGATTTATTAAGACATTTGACTGGATCAGTCCTATATTTCTATAGTTTGTTTCAGTATCTTGAAAAAAAAGGACCCATCTTGAGACAGGTTATATATCTAAAGCTGTCCATCCTTCTGACTACCTATTAAACGATCAATTAATTGTCTCTCTTAGATTATAAGTAAATATAGGGCCCTATTATGGTATAATTAGTACATACAGTATGTAGCATCCTCCTGTAGCATAACTAGAAGCCAGCATACAGATTGCAACAGCATGTTGCGGTATAATTAAAAGTTACATTTTGAAACGACGTATAGTCCTGAACGATACTTCCAGCATTTAGATCACCATTTATAACAACGGCGCACCGTCGCGAAATGGCCTGGGGTTCCATTTCGCGACGGTTAGGGCTCCCATTTCTAACAGAGGCCCCCTTTCCAGCAGATAAGGGCATCTTATGGTATACGTTGGCATACGAGTTTCAGAGCCAACGTTTCATAATTAGAAATTAGTATACAGTTTGAAGCACTATCCTGCCGTATGATTTGAAGTTATGATGTGGTTTACAATCCAATTTTGCAGAAACATAAGCATGAATAAGCGTAACAACGGGATATTAAAATGTTTGATTTCATTAATAAGATATGCATTAATACAAACACTGTAAAATTTATAAATAAACAATAGCGTCAGACATCCCCAAACCAAAAAAATTATCCAAAAAACCGCCGAGGGGTTCGTCAGGGCCCCCATTTTCACCAGGTGGGGCTCTGTCGTGGGTCACATTTCTAACAGGTCGGCTGCCTGACCTGTTGTCCTGTACTTTTTGGATTTCAATTTGGGGTTACACCAAAACCCCATTTCCACAAGTTAGGGCTGTGTCAGGGCCTCTTTTTCATCATCTAACCGCAAACACAAACAATTATACAAATATACCTGAAACAAAGGAACTGACGAACATGGAAACACACAAGGCAAGGGGGCAATTTGTATGGATCATTGGATTATCGCTGGGGTATGTAATAAGTATGAGTTATGGCTGAAATAAACATTTCAGACTTGTAACTTGGATTTAACTTCTGCATCTAGAACATGTACACCGGTGGCTAAACAAATCCCGAATTAAAAATAAATAAACGCATTATTTGATGAGCCTGTACCACCGTAGGCTTGCCTACCCGTTAGTTTCTCTGTTTGTGGAATTTTATGTTTGTGAGTGTAGGCTGTTGTGTTTCAGTTTCGCATGGAAACAATATGGCACAAATAATATGGCGAAAAGCCAAACAGGCACACGGGAACAAGATGGATGAAAACCAAACGCGAAAACAAGATGACGCAAACAAATGGTCAGAACGCCAAAAGGGGATGCAAGAAGAGGATGTGGCAAACAAGATGGCGAAACACAAAAGGCACATGGATACAAGTGGCGCAGGCAAGATGGCGGAAAGTCAAAAAGGCACACTGTAATAAGGTGGTGCATAGAGGTAATACCTAAAAAGGAACACCCGGTTGTTGGCAATGGGTTTAGCATAAGCTGATTTTCAAAATGTCAACCCCACGACACACCTGATTAAAATGTCACCCTAAAGTACCGACTGTATCCAACTTCAGCCAAAAAGGACCCTAGACACCACTGCGACCCTTAATACAAGACGCGGATCGAAACCAGCCAAAATAACCCTAAATACAGAAGCAATCCCAAAATGTTGATTGACACCAATAAAAAAGGATCTAGGTACGGATGCAATCCTCGAAACACAGAGCAACCTGAGAAAATCTCCACTCACCGATCTTTCCGGTTTAATTTTATGTTTACGAATACCCTAATCCGCGAATTATTCATAAAATCCGCAATTTGAATAATGACTAGTTATTAGGGGAAATTCCAACTGCCATTTGGATAATGACCCCAAAAATAGTTATAAGGAATTCCAGGAAGCCATTAAACACTCATCAGTCTAATGACCTAACCTCGAAAAAACCAGGACATTATGAGGAAATGTCATTTTGTAGTACTACAAATCAAATTTATAATCGTTTGCCCTTGTTGAGCTCCAAGAATCGGAGTTCGAAAGACGTCAGTACTTTGTGAGTAATTAAACAATGCTTGCCCCGTTCCCAAAACTGTTAGGGTTCTCTATTTGTAAAACTGTAAATTAGGTTATTATACAGATCTTTAATAAACACGTGAAAAATGTGATTAAAAAAAAAAAATTAAACGAAATATATACCTGAACAGTGGTGATGTAAAATGGGAGTTATACAGGAGGTGTTAACAGGTGAGCTGGCCTTTGATACTGTTATAGTTAGAACAGAAATTAAGGTATGATAAGAACCATATGGCTTTGGTAGGGGTTGATTCTAATTTGTTCTGAACCGGTGTACTAACCAGGGATGTATTATTTATGTATGTGTTAATTATGTGTGTCTTACGGCATTTGAATGCAAGAACTTGGATATACCGCGTAAAGGGAATATCGGTCTAAACTGTAATTATAAGGTCATTTTATATTGAGATTGGGTTTAGATTATGTATCTGGAGTATAGTTATGGTCAGGGATAGCGTATTCGGAACTTAACTACCGGCAACGATTTAAGTAGTGTATGTTTCAGGGTGGTCAGGTTTAAGTAGTTAGTTGTTCGGGGCCTGACATCCATTGAAACAACTACGTCGTTTGGGGATAATTCGGTGCAAATCACAGCCAAGATGATGGTTTGAATTATTATACTTTTTCTTTTGTGAGGTAATTATGTAGAGGTATAGGGATGTTCTTTTGGTTGAAATATTTAGCTCTTCGGGGCATAGCCTCCGGAAAACTGATAATCTCGTATCTTAGGCACGTTTATGTACCGGACTCGGCGCTAAGAGTAGCCAAGAGCGTTCTACACAAGCGTGACTTAAAAAGTTGGTTGGAACGATATTGGGTTAGGGAGTAGGAATGTAAGTGGTGGATGATGGAGGTGTGTAAATTGATGAGAAAGTGGTGACAGATATGTAATTCGGGATGTTGGTTGTTCAGGTATTTCAGGTGTATAGCGTATAATTTGTAAGGTAAAGTATGTGTCTGGTGTAAAATTGACAAATGTATACCAAGCGGTCGGACATTTATAGAGGTTTTGATAGAAATTTAAAAGCAATTATAATGCAATTAAGAAAATCGGAAATGGTGACCAGTGGGTGGGCTTCTACTACCATCGTATTAAAAAACAGTTTAAGTGTAAGTAACAATGCCCGAAGTGGTGTAAAGGAAGTATTGCTTCAGTAAGCACTCTATCAAGAAAGAAGGATTTCGAAGAAAGTTGAGCAACAGACTTAAAATCTAAGAATTCCCTCAGGAGTCTGCCTAGGGGTATTATTAATAATATGACATATGTCTATGTCGATATTTCAAACTTGTTCGTCTGATTTTTGGGAGGTTTTAGCCATTTGGTTGAGAATTTTTTCAAGTTCCTTTGTAGAATGTATTTTGTTTTGAATGTCACTTATACAGTTCGTTAGAAGTTTATGGGGTTATGGCCAAAATAAAAGCTTGAAAATTCAGAATCAGGCATAATTGATTGCGTTCTCTTCAAGTAAAACATTGTCAATTTCTAGCTCTTCCGGTTATACCGGAAGTCGCCATATACTTTGTTATTTTCAATTGAACACTATTTATATTTTTGCATTTTTAGATGGGAACCATAATTTTGAATCTTTTATTGAAACTATACCATGCCCATCTACTACTGTTTTTGAGATAAAAATTATTTTCTGAAATTTTGACTTGAATGTAAAAAAAATAATTTTTTTAAAAATTGAATACCCTATTTTTTGTTACGTAATCTAATTGGCGATAAGATTTGCTACAAAGTGATATGACATGTTGTTATACCTAATTCAAGGTGTTCTAAAGTTATTTCCAAAATAACGGAAAATTTTAATTCCTTGGACACTATTTCGAGAATGATGTGGATGGTTGTTATGGATACGAAAAATAATTTTTTAAATGTCAAGTTTTTAATGTTTGTGATTTAGTACTTATGCATTAAGTGCCTTAATATTACTGCTAAAAAGAGAGAAAATGGATAACAATAACGAAAATAATGTTTACCTATACAAATCAAGAAATTCTGAATTTATTTATTATACATGGAAAATGTGACAAGATTCTTAGTAGAACTTGCACAATATTTAACGAAAACTATTCACATTTACCTCCGAGAAGGTAAATTTAGAAGAGTAGAAGCAAATTTTGTGCGCTTTGGACGAATTGGTCAAGTGTTAAATCAACCAAAACCTGTAGTTGATGAAGAGGGAGAGTTGAATCATCAACTATCGTTAAATATTGTAACTATTGTCGCATCTTTCGTGTATAAAAAATAAATTAAGAATTTGTTCATTTGTATAAACATTATATTAGCAATAATATTAATGCACTTAACAGATAAGTACTAAGTCACAAACTTGACATTTGAAAAATTATTTCTCGTATCCATAGCATCCATTCATAGCATTCTAGAAATAATGGCCTAGAAATTAAAATTTTCCGATTTTTAGAAATAACTCTAGAACAGTTTGAATTAGGTATAACAACATATAATATCACTTTGTAGCAAATCTTATCGCGAATTCGATTACATAACAAAAAATAGGGTATTCCATAAAAAATTGCTTTTCTACATTTTTAACTATGAAAAGTATAAATTTAGGCATTATTCTCAGGCAAATATTTTTATTTTAAAAAACGCATACGATAAAGGCATCTTTAAACTACAAACTTAATTGAGTTTTAACTTTTTATTTCAATCCAAATAGGAGTTACAGTCCATTTTGTAAACGCCAACCAGCTGTCAAAATTTCGGAAAATAATTTTTACCTCAAAAACGGTAATAAAAGAGCATGGCAAAGTTTTAATAAAAAAGATTCAAAATTATGATTCCCATCCAAAAATGAAAAAATCTATTGCTTGTTCCATTGAAAATAACAAAGTACCTACATGGCGAATTCCGGTATAACCGGAAGCGCTAGAAGTCTGAAAATATTTTAGTTGCAGATCACACAATCAATTATACCTGATTCTAAATTTTGAAGTTTTTATTTTGGCCACAACCCCATAAATTTCTAATGAACGGTCTAGCTGAGACATCCTGTATGGGAATTTTATTTCCTTCGACAACAATACTGTTTTATATTTGTTTGTGTTTCGTAAATTTTTCGATTTACTGATTGGCAATTTAGTAACTTAGTAGATACTTTAACAAAGTCAAGTAAATGTGTTATGGAATGTAGATGTACCTACTAGCTGAACGAACCTGGCTGGCGTCGATTTCTTCTTGAGATATGTAAAATTATTTTTATGTATCCAAAAATAATTTAGATTGTGTTTAGCATTTGGTGTACAATAAATGAATGTCTATTACACATATATGTGTTGTAAAATTTACACGAACATTATTGTTAAATTTGGGGTGTTTATTAATAACAATTGACAAGATACAATAATTTTCTGAAAACTGATTTAAAAGAAAAATCTACCTAATAAAAGATTCAAACAATTTATTGCTTGTGTAGTAGATATTAATAAAGTAACGGTAAATTTATTTGAGACATCACTTGAAGCTTTCCACCATAATAATAAAGTTCTCATTCTTAAGCAAACTTTGTACACCCTTGTATATTGAATTTTCTTGCACAAATGGAAAACCCAAATCCAATAAAATATTCACCACTTCAATAAATTGGTTATTTCTTTTTGAAATTCCAATAATAGAGTACTCTCCTTGCGACAAAAATATATACACATTTTTTTTATTCCGTGAACTGATTGCATAAACACAATTTACATCTAAAAACCTTCCTTTTAAATTCAGAAGTACAAAAGAAAACCAAACAAAACAAGACATTAAAAATCAACAAATCAATTATCTACTTAAAATTCCTCAACTTTGTTATGTCTTCATAGATTCTGTAAACTTTAGTAACTTTGAACCCTCAAGTTGGTAATAAATCTGGGGATATAAGTGGATGAAGCGGCTGTTTAACAAATTAGCTACTTATCACTTGAAAGAGTTTCGCCGCCTACTACAACAACCGTTATGAAACAAATTAAGGGCTGTTCCGTTTTCATAGCGTTCTTGGATTCTTTCCTCTTCGTTTAATCCAATTAAAACTGACTCGACCGCAGAATTTTAAGTAGGTTCTTGTATTTCCTAACTGTACGGAAGGGTAGATTATGAAAACAACTCATTTTCATATACTTTCTTGCAGTAATATAGGTACCGAAAAATTAAACAAAAACACATGACAATCATACATATTAATTTTTTTCATTTTTGGATTAAATGCACACAATTACTTCAAAGTTTTTAATTTAGTTTAAAATTTATAACATGAAATGATTGCCAATTCAGGAATCAAATTATAATTTTTGTTGCTGTGTTTTATATTATTACCAAAATCATTTCTCACAAAATCTTGAAAACGACAAATACCTTTACAGCAAGTAAAGTATTGAATATACAATTCTTAACGTAGCACCAATACCTTTTCCATCAATCTCGCTATTAGACACAACTAATCACAAAACATAGAAACGAATTATTTGAGGAAAAGTAAGTAATTAAGTAAAATAGTCACCAGAACGTTTGACAAGGCCTATTGGTCATAGCTTGATTAATGTTACGAACATCACATTTAATTTCAAACTTCAATTACTGTAAACTCGGTTGAATACCATTCTTGAGCAGTTTACCAAAATGAAACACGAAAATATCATTGATATTACAATTCTATCCAGGATAACCTTGAACAATCCTTATATGAAAATGTAAGCTTTCACGATTTTCATTAATGATTAAAATACGTACCTTTTGATTTGAAATAGTGTATTTTTATTTATATTTTCTACAATACTTTAACGTTTCAATAGTAATTGAAATATCTTACTTAGTTTAAATATTGTAAAAGTAGAAATAAAAACACACTGTTTCAACCAAAAAGATAAGTACTTTAATCTTGAATAATCCAGGTCTAATATTACAAATATTTTTTTATGCCAAGCTCGGAATGAATTTGTATTTCTGACATTTGTGTGTTACATTACAACAATCTAAATATGCGAACTTTGGAACCGGTAAGTGTCATTTCGAATTTGAACTTAATAAAAAAACACTGTTTGGATAAATAATGTCAAGAAACGAAGAAATCAGTTGCACAGCATAGTTTAAAAATGTTTAATGGCAATAAAAAAGCGCACTTGTAATGACAAACAAAATTTTAAATTAAAATGCTCTAACTAGAAATATTATAAGTGTAAATGCACAATTGTGCATAGATATCTTCTATCAATATTTACAGAATGTTGGGATGGATCCAAAAATAAGAGCTAATCGCAATATTTGGTGGATTTACAATAATAAAATAACCAGTAACGTTGCATTAAATGGACTAAAAAACTAATTCGATTACAAAACTATCAAAGAAAATAACATTTTACTACCACAAATTATAATACAAGTTTACATTTAAGTAATTTGAGTTAACCGTCCAACCAACCTTCTGTTACTAGTGTTGATATAATGAAAAGCTTATTTGAATGCAATAGTTTATCAAGTTTTTTAATTATTTCAAACGACAAAAAATAAAACCTATCCCTCTTATTACCACGCAGATCCATCACTGGGTTCTAGACAGATCTTACAGATTTATATCAAATTTAAACGCAATTGTTAATTAAAGGTTATTGCGGGCGAAGGAAAATTATTTTAACCCATTCTAACCCTTACCTCGTAAATCTACCACCATCAACTGGATACGGATATTTAGGCCTCAAACGCATATGTCATGTTTGAATACAACCGCTTTTTTATGTTTTTCAGTTATTGGGGCCCAAAAGAATCACATTTAACCCACTTACTACTTATTTCGCAAATCCACCACCACCAAAAATTGACGTGGTCTAGAAATTTAGGCCCTACACACGCATGCTAAATTTGAATACAATTGCTATTCAAGGCTCTAAGTTATTGCACACGAACGAAAATTACGTTTACTCTTCTTACTCTTTATCCGTAATCCACTCCCATAAACAATTCCTAGGCACACACGCACACACGCACATGCACACACGCACACATGCACACATGCCCACACGCACACACGTATACACGCACGCATGCACACACGCACACACGCACATATGCACACACGCACACACGCACTCACACACACGCACACACTCACTCACACACACACACACACACACACACACACACACACACACGCACACACGCACACACACACACAGCACACACGCACACACGCACACACGCACACACGCACACACGACACACGCACACACACACACGACACACGCACACACGCACACCACACACGACACACGCACACACACACACACGCACACACGCACACACACACACACACACGCACACGCACACACGCACACACGCACACACGCACACACCACACACCACACACACACCACACACGCACACACACACACACACACACACACACACACACAGCACACACGCACACACACACGCACACACGCACACACCACACGCACACACGCACACACGCACACACGCACACACGCACACACGCACACGCACACACCACACACACACGCACACACGCACACACGCACACACGACACACCGCACACACGACACACGCACACACGACACACGCACACCACGCACACACCACGCCACATACGCACACACGCACACACGACACACGCAACACGACACACACCACACAGCACATACGCACACGCACACACGCACACACGCACACACGCACACACCATACACACACACACGACACACACACATACACGCGACACGCGCGCCCGACACACGCACACGTAACACTACACGCATACACGCACACACGCACACACCACCCACGCACACACGCACACCACCACCGCCACAACAACACGCACACCGTACACACGCATACACGTACACACGCAACAGCACATGCACAACGCACACACACACACGACACACGCACACACCATACACACACACACACACGCAAACACATACTAGCAGGTATACCGGACGGCACACAGTATCCTCCTTACACACGTCAATAGGCACTGGACACACGCATATCGCCTTGCTGAACTCCACTTTTTAAAACGCACATTGCAAACGCAACCTGCAAATCACATATTGAGGATACGAAGTAATGGCATCACTGTGATAATCCTCCTTAACATGGTTTCAGAATAGGGCAATGGACACCCGCATATCGCCTTGCGTGGATACTCCCTTTTTTGAAGAAGAGGTTAGTTGCATGAAAGCAAGAACGCTTGCGAAGACCATATTGTTGGAGGAATAGAAGTAAATCGGTCATCTACTCTCGTAGATAATCCCTCTCTTACCTCAATGGTGCGAGGAAGTAAGGGTCTAAACTTTGTGTAGGTGCGTCACGGTGAAATTGATTTTCATATCTTTTCTTTTTGTAATAATATTTTTCTAATCAATCTGAATCACAGTTCAAATACTGCACCTTCGTTAATCTTTAACGAAATCTGAGGGTAGAAGCTACAGTGGGGAAATAATAGGTTGATGAAACGACAATTGACCGACCAGTTGCAGAGAAAAACCTTAATAACTGATGATAGAAAAGGTAGCTGCCAACGATGATCAGCGACTCTATTTTAATGCAGGAAGGACAAATATGATAATTCAAAATATCTAAATAGCTAAGAAATAACCAATCCTCAGCTTCATAGCCTTGAAATAATTCTTGTATATGCAATTGGAGATGAACCCGTAGTCATGGTATTTGTAAATTCTGTCTAGATTACTTTTGTTATAAACTTGCAACATTTAAATACGTGAAAAAATGCCACTGTTTAAAAACTACCTCATATGTGGCGCGGTAAGCAAAAGGTGGGCTCGATAAAAAGACTTACTTATCTTGGCAAACATGTGTTTTCCTATTAAATAGGTTAAAAAAATTCTGTATTAATTAATATGCATGAAAAGTTTGGGCACCTTCAGAAGCAATAAAATTTGATACAAAAGTCACAGTGATAGATAGCCCTGACAATGAATAAGGAAACACTTCTTTCCCTTTGGTTTAAATACATGTATAGCATCCTAGTTGTATTGATTCTGCAACTAGTTCGAACAGTAACAGTATAATACCATTTCGGATTTCTTTATTGTTATTAGTAGGATCAATGGACTAAAAGATGAACAACATTGGATCACATTTACTAGAAATTTTTTAAGGTTATTCAAAACGTTTCTACATATAGGTTAAATTCCTATTAGAACTGGAGTGCGAGAACTTTTAATATTATTAATATTACTAATTATACTAATCATAATACTCGTATTACCATCAACAATTCTATACTTTCGGTGTTTAGGATAACGTGGATTTTTATAAAATGTGTTTTTATTAATGAAGGGTATGCCGATATTGGAGAACTTTTTATGACGCCGACTCCTTTCAAAATTTTGGTGACCTTGGCCTTTGTCCCATTAGAGCAACCCAATCGAAGTAAGAATAGAAGATGTTCAACTTTAATTATTATTTTAAAAAACAATTATCGATGTCAAATAGACGTTTAAACCGTTAGGTCATATAGAGGTTAATAGACATCCAGATGCTAATGTGAAAAAGCAATTCCAAAGCCGCCTGCTTCCATAAAAAAATCGACAATACAGTTTAAGCATTTTCAAATATTTAATTGAACTCGCACGCGAGAATTGACCTAACTTAAAATTTTATATTGTATGTGTATTGACCTAATGTAAAATTTGGCGTGTATTAATCTAACCTAATACGCAAGTATTGACCTAACCTAAACCGTGCGTTTATCAATCTAACCTAAGATTGTACGTATATTGACGTAAGCTAAAAATGTTGCGTGTGTGTGCGTGCTTGCGTGCGTGCGTACGTGTGCGCGTGCGTAATCGCTTTTCCCAATCCTTAACATAGAGTAATTATGTTCTGGATTTCCCCAGTTATGTAACCAACAACAACAAACGAATATTGACCTAAATCGTGCGTTTATTAATCTAACCTAATATTGTACGTCTATTGACCTAACCTAAAAAAAATTGCGCATGTGTGTGCGTACGTGAGTGCGTGCGTACGAACGTGCGCGGGTATGCGCGTGCGTGCATGCGCGGGTATGTGTGTATTTGTGTTTGTGTTTTTGAAGATTGGTTTTTTGCGCGTTGTAAGCTAAATAAATGAGATACTTTTGAATTGAGAGTTGGTAATTTTTAATTGTGGGTTAGTTTTTGCAAGCTGTAAGTTAAATTGATTTGGCATGAAATGTATTATCAAAATTGCCAATTCAAATCAAATTGTCTGTCCGCTAGAGGTATTTGAATAGTGAAAGGTTGTGATTGTAGTTACATAACTGGCAAATCCAGAAAATAATTACTTTATATTAATAACTGCTGGAAACGGTTAAGTACTTTATACTGTTAATTTATAAATAAAATATCAATAACAACCCTGGTAAGTGATCGTTTTTTATTTTAACCCTTGCCCCCTTATTTTATTTACTTTATCTAATTACTTGTACAAACCTTTAATATCCATTCATAACCACAGCCATCACATTTCGGTTTAAACTGTTGTAAACATTCACGCGATCAACTCGCCCATGTAATACTTTATTCCATACATCTACAGTGTACGCAATTATTATTATATGGTTATGTAATGATAATGATGAGAATTAGGTAAAATAAAGCACGGGGTCCTATAGCTGCCTTGTGAGAATAAATATAGTGTGTGTTTGTGTGTGTACGTGTGTGTGTGGGTAGGTAGGTGGTTGTGTGTGTGTGGGTGTGCGTGTGTGTGCGTGTATGCGAGTATATGTGCGTGTGCGTGTGGTGTGAGTGCGTGCGTGTGGCGTGTGTGTGTGCGTGTGTGTGCGTGTGCGTGTGCGTGTGCGTGCGCGTTTGCGTATACGTGTGCGCGTGCGTGTGCGTGTGAGTGTGCGTGTGCGTGTGAGTGTGCGTGTGCGTGTGCGTGTGCGTGTGCGTATGCGGGTGCGTGTGTGTGTACGTGTGCGTGTACGTGTGCGTGTGTGCGTTCGTGTGTGGGTGTGCGTGTGTGTGCGTGGGTGGGTGCATGGCCGAGTGGGTGCGCGCGTACGTGCGTGCGTTCGTGCTTGTGTCTGTGCGTCTGTGCGTCTGTGAGTATGTGCGTATGTGCGACTGTGCGTCTGTGCGCCTGTGCGTCTGTGCGCATCTGCGCCTGTGCGTCTGTACGTCTGTGCATTTGTGCGTCTGTGCGCCTGTGCGTATGTCTGTTTGTGTATCAGTGTGTCTGTGTATCAGTGTGCCTGTGTGCCTGTGTGTCTGTGTGTCTGTGTGTCTGTGTGTCTGTGTGTCTATGTGCCTGTGTGTCTGTGTGTCTACGTGCCTGTGTGTCTGTGTGTCTATGTGCCTGTGTGTCTGTGTGTCTGTGTGTCTGTGTGTCTGTGTGTCTGTGTGTCTGTGTGTCTGTGTGTCTGTGTGTCTGTGTGTCTGTGTGTCTGTGTGTCTGTGTGTCTGTGTGTCTGTGTGTCTGTGTGTCTGTGTGTCTGTTTGTCTGTTTGTCAGTGTGTCTGTGTGTCTGTGTGGCTGTGTGTCTGTGTGTCTGTGTGTCTGTGTATCTGTGTGACTGTGTATCTGTGTGTCGGTGTGTCGGTGTCTGTGTGTCAGTGTGTCTGTGTGTCTGTATCTCTGTGTGTCTGTAGGTAAAGGTTCTTGAACTTTTTGGATGTGGTACGGTTTAACAGTTGCTCTGTAAGTGGATGGCGAACAGCATTTTTAGAAAGATTTAGTTGAGCGACGCGTCTAGTGCTTAGAGTTGGATTATCCTCAATAATGTCCAATATGCACCTTTTCACCCGACCAGTTCTAGTGTGACGCCGAAGAATTTGGCGTTCTTCGCAAAGAACTACCTCTTTCATAAATAACAATGAAATAATAAACAGAAAAACGTTTTACTTAAGTAGGTAAGAACTTTTGCCAATTAACTGATTGTGTTTGTTACTACTAAATGATGTATCAAATAAGCACGAATCAGTTGCTGCAGAATACAAATAATTTTTCAAATTTTGTCAAGAACTGTAGATTTTGGAAGAAAAAGTTCCTTTATTTTCAAATGCATTACCAAAATAACGCCGAAAGATTTTACTATATTTTGCAAAAATAATTTTTTTAAGGGTTGAAGAGATTTTTGAAATTTCTATAAAATGTTGACTTGTATAACATATGTCGACTGTATAAAAAATCAATAACAAATTTTCATAGTTTACGGAGGTATAGTGATTTTTCTACATTCTTTGAGAGAGTATAACTTTTTAGGGGTGCATTTTGGGATAAAATTTAAAGACGGAAAAATGTGCTAATTTATTCCTGGACACTCACTGTAGAAGTTTGACGGTAAATTTTCCGGGACACCCTGTATAATGCTGAAATTAAGGCTAGGTTAAAGTTAATATACTGTACAAAAAGAATCGAATACAAAATTAATACAATCATAGATATTCTAAAGATGGGAAGTAATGTTTTGTCAAAAAGTCGCTCGAAAGAAGCACTTCACTCAAAATGCATACATCAACCGCAAAAGTGTCAGTCAGCATCAATTGTGTATGTGATATCTAAATTACAAATGCAGTGCGGTAACATTAGCTTTGATAGTAAGTTCAGAGACGTTTTTAAATTGTAGTATTAACGTTTTGGGAATAGAAATTTTAAATATCTGCGATTCGTACTGACAGAGGTGGAATAATAATAAAATAATGTTAAAATAGTGAAACATTTGGAACAGTGAGATCAAATTAAATTTCAAATAATATTTTAATCCGTATTGGGTCTTGGGTTAACATAAAATGAGAACGCTCGGTAAGGAATAAATGGTTGGTCACATAATCCTTACAAAGGAGGCTATACTTAGCTATAACCACCCCTAGATAAGAACAAACGTACCGAATAGCCCTCATATCAAGGCACAATCCATTCTCTCTTACTTTAATTTACAATGTCTTATTCTATCCTTCTTTCACTTTACCATCGGACACAATTTGCAACAAGTAAACGAAAAACAAAATACGCTTACCAAGCTTATCTACGTCCATTTCAGTTTAAGTGACCCCAGATTAGGGTTGCATTGGACAATACAACCTCCTCTATTTTATTTCATTTTGATTCTTATTTTATTTGGTGGAAGAATTACAATTGTTAACCCTCGCATACACTACAGTCCTATAGGTGATCTCCTTTTTAACGATCGATCAAAAAACATTGGACATGGTAATGTGGGTACGGAAATTCTGTAATTGACAGATCTTGAAAATTTTAAAGGACGGAATAATAATTAGAATCGGCTGATTTTACACACCTCTGCGGTCATCGAGCCTTGTACGCACCTTACCCCGTTAATTATTAAAACTGATAGAAATTTAAATTTAAAGCTGAAATCCCACACTTGTTTTTAATAAAATTTTTAAATCAAATTTACTTAAACATTGACCTGCAAAAATACCGTTCACTTTCGTTGAAATAACAATAGTAACTTCACTTTCTGTTAAAATTATCTTATAGAAGGGGTTGTAAATTATGTTTAGTAGAGTGGAGAAAGTCCCGTTCGCATTGTAAACGTTCTAGTATAATGCATAACTGAAAATATTACACAAGTTATCCAAGTACCGCTAGGTTTGTCATTTCTGGAAGCACTATAGTCAACCCTTTTTCTACCACACAAAAGTGAAAGTCATATTTTAAAATTTAGGTTTATTGCACTGTCAATAACAGTTATATGAATCTAGTTTGGTTTTCGTAAATTTTGTGATTCCATATCTAATTTGTTGGACCTATTGCGGGAATTGCACGATTTATGAGGACATTTATTAAAGTGCAAACTAGTGAATAAGACAGGAACTAAAAAGATTGTCTGCAGATGGAGACTGATACTAAACCGCTTTCATTTATCTGTCGAAAGTAAATCCATTGTTATTTCTCATTCAAAATTGTCATTTTTCAGTGCAATGTGATAAGATCGACGAGACAGCATCAATTAAGTATATTTTTTAGTGTTTTACGGAAATAGACGACCTTAGTAATGAGAGATGAAGAAACAGCGATTTAAAATTATGTGGCAAAAGCAGAACGCCTCAAGTTTAAAAGCTCATTAATCCTTGTTACCTTTCAAAACTTTCAATTGAAAAGCCAACTGTTGGTCATTACAACCTAAAATCGGTTAACTTTTGGTTTTTCTACGAATTTGTAACCTAATTGTGTATTTTATGGTTTCTGACAAGCCAGCAAACAAAAAGCAATAGCACAGCACGTGTACCTACCGAATGAAAGGCACCACATTAAAAGAACTAAATGTTTCTCTTCAAAGTTAACTATCGTCAGAACAAGCAATTTCAAGATTTTACCCAAGTGTAATGAAACATCAAGTTGATTACTTGTTTAAGTGGATCTGAAGGGTAGTATTGCTGCCGTTACTCGCCAAGGGTCGCATCATAGCCTAAGGTGTCTATTATATGCCTAAGTACTCTTATATAACTTGTAATAGGACTCACTCGATGCATTTAGGAGAGGAAGCGTTCCATTATGTCAATCAAGGATAGCTATTAAAGTCGAGATTAGTTCCTAACACCATCAAATACATTTTTCAAATACGCAATTAGTTAAGGATAATAAAATAATTAAAGGTGGTTGTAAGAAAAAAAGTTGTGTATTATAACACAAAAGTTTTCTAAAGTGATGTATTTACGAACCTCAATTTTGGTCATTTCTCTACACAACGTACACGATCATAGGTTGGTTAGCATTCGGTTTTCATTACCAAAAGTTCAACGATTTATTAATAATGGTTAAAACCTTCGATTTATTCCACATTTCGGTCATTTTAAAGTAATATTTGTATTCAGACCCTTAAATAATTTTTCAAACATAATTAGTTCTTCTAGAATTAATTTTTTAAACAGAATTTAATATGTTAAATACGTACAGCTGTATTTTCGGTTATTAAATATTCCAATAACGTATAGTTTGATTCAAATAAAGTTGCGTATGACTCATTCTTAAAATTACACGCACTAAGATTTAGGCGACGTGAGTCTTTATTAAATCAGCAAAGTATCTTTCAGTTAATATTTTTATCGGCATTAATTTCCATAAAATGTCAAAGAAAGTTATTATTGAATGTTTTTTTTATATTTTAAACTAGAATAATTATCGATTAAATCCAAGTCAAAAATATTTTATAATTTAGGACATGGTTTGATTATAATTACATACCATCATAATATATAACCTGTATATTTGTAAGTAAACAAATACTTTTTTTTGTTTATTATAAATTAAATCATTTCATGTGGAAAAACTGTTAAAAGTTGCAATTAGTTTGTTATTCTCAAGATTTATAGCAACCCTTCTAGAAGGATAATTATTTGTAATCGATATAATCCTTGTAGATACTTTACGATAACATAAATATCGATACATTTGTGATTATTTCATTCTTGTAGAAGAAGGTGTGTACTGTGTAATATAGTTCGAAGTTCAACGAAATTATAGATGTTTAATATTTTAATTTTGCACATAGTTGAATAGATTTCATATTGCTCCAATACAAGTTAAATTAAAAGCAATTTACATGTTCAGTCCATCTATTGTAGAGTTATCAATATGTTATGTAAAAAATAGAATATTTATATTAGATTGGAATTAAAACATTTAAATTAAAAAAAATTGTTCACTACCAGTGTCACTCTCAGAAATGAAATCATTAACAGATATAATACAATGGTTGCACAAACTTAAAATGTTTTTCAATTTCCCACCACTCTAACGTAAACAATTCGGCATGTTTAATGCATTTCTGCTAATATGTCTCATCAATTCGTTGCAAGGATTCCGTCCATATTTCTTTTACATGGTCATCGTTAAATTTGGAATTATGACTTCCTATATTTTTGTTGTAGTCTTCTTTGCAGTTTACCCACACCAGTTCAAATGGGTTAAATTGACAGTGATATGGTGGTAACCGTAATACTCTGTGTCCACACTTGCGTGCTATTTCATCTATTTCGTACACATTTGGTATCGCATTATCTGCTACTAATTGCAGTAATTCTTTATTAAACATACTAGGTTCATAAGCTATGTTGTGCTTTAATAGAAAATTACATACTTTTTCCTTCCCAGATGGATTATTTGGAATTTGTTCTAGAAGTTTGGAATGATAACTAGCATTGTCCATTACAATTAAATACGGTTCTTTTAAGTTTGCGATTAAATTATTTTCAAACCATTTTGTAAACAATTCTACACACCAGTTCAAATGGATTAAATTGGCAGTGATATGGTGGTAACCGTAATACTCTGTGTCCACACTTGTGTGCTATTTCATTTATTTCGTACACATTTGGTATCGCATTATCTGCTACTAATTGCAGTAATTTTTTATTAAACATTCTAGGTTCATAAGATATGTTGTGCTTTAATAGAAAATTACATACTTTTTCCTTCCCAGATGGATTATTTGGAATTTTTTCTAGAAGTTTGGAATGATAACTAGCATTGTCCATTACAATTAAAGATGGTTCTTTTAAGTTTGCAATTAAATTATTTTCAAACCATTTTGTAAACAACTCCGCACACATATCTTCATGATAGTCTGCACTTTATGACTTTGTAGAAAACAAAAGTGAAGCATCGGAAATAAATCCATCTTAATTACCTGCATGAACAACTATAAATCTACATAATACAGTTGTGTTATTATAATGTAATACCTAAATTACAACAAACCTTTTTCCTTCCCCCATTGGCTTCTTATTCGCGCTTTCCTTAGATTTATCATGTCAGCTTTTTTTGTGCGATCCTCGACTGAAAATCCAAGTTTCATCTAAGACTACAGGATTGTATAATTTTTTTTCATTATATTTGTAATATTCTCTTAAGAATCGTACACGATTTGGAGCAATGTGTGATAGTTCCAGTAAACCTCTCCTACCATAATCTACTTTAGATGAGATGCCAACGGAATGTAACAGACGTCTTAAACTTAATCTACTGAAATCGAAAACTTGATTATTGCTTAATTCTTTTTATAATGATGCCAGTGTAACATGTATACCTACAAAAACAGGTATAATACTAGACATGTCTTTCATATTTGTATTTACATTTTGAATGCATTTCATAATTTTTTCTCTACAGCATCCTTCACATAGTCATCAACTTCGGTGGGCTTATATTTCGTACGTTTTCTCCGCTTAGCTGGCGACTGAGGCGGTTTATTTACTTTTTGGTCTTGTGTAACCCTTCTTTTATAGCACTAACTGTATATATATATATATATATATATATATATATATATATATATATATATATATATATATATATATATACTATATATATATATGCTTCAGACGTGCGCTAAATGTAGTCCTTCTAAGTATAATATTTTACACAATAATGCACTAAATACCTGAATAACAGATTCACATGGAACGACTGACCCTTGATTGCCACGTTCCCAATCAAAATAATTAAGCACGTTCATAACTACGAGCCGCGCTTGAGATGTGAGGTGCTCATTACGTAGCATACTTAAAATGTTGTAAATTTTATACAAATTATGTAAAAATATTACCTAATTACCAATAATTCACTGTACAAGTTGTAGATTGTTTTTTATAAACTGTAAATCAATAGAGTTGTACATAGATCAGTCATACCCAACTTTATTCGAATCTAACTTTACTGAACTTAACGCAAGTATGTGGATTTTTTATTTGTTTAATGTTTACATTAAAAGTTACTTAAAGATCGTACTTTGAATTTAATGCGAATGTGAAACGATACTAGACAGGATAAGAACTCCGTTTTGGGCCATTATAATTACAGTGCTATGCACAATTTTATTTATGGGTAGCGCATTCGATTGCACACTTGTGTTACACCTTTGCACTTTTTGCACTGAAGCAGGAGCAACATTTTCATAGTCTGAAAACTGAAATTAAGACTTTGTGTTATAATGCGTCATAAATACTGCATTTTGTACGATTTTCATTATTCTCAATTTGACTTTAGCCAACTTATTTGTTATTATGTAATACAGGGTGATCCAGATTGATTGAAGTGGCCCGCTTACTTCAAAAAAGCTATTCTCCACTTATTTCATTTAGTGATCCCAACTATTTCCAGTGGTGTACATACGGGTATTACTGATTGGGCGAAAATTCAAAGGCCGATGATATATTAACAATAAATACAGCAAAATTTTAAATGACATAAATAATCTGTATTTCTTGATTGTTGAACTACCTCCATCTTAATGGTATTATTAAAATCCTAATAAGTAAATGGAATGTTTTTATTTCAATTTAGTTTTAATTTGACCGATGACGGAGACAGATTATAGTCTCCGAAAGCTTATAATAGGTGTTGAGAATATTGTCCATTATTTTCTAAGCATAAACTTACTCTACGTTTAATATTCTCGAAGAGGCTACTAACTGTTGTGGGATTATTGCATTAACGGCGTTCACTATGGCATTTTGTAACTCCTCAACCGTATGCAAAAGATTTGCATAAACAACATTTTTAAGATGACCAAAGAGAAAGCAGTCGAGCGGAGTCAAGCAGGGGATCATGGTGGCCATCGATTTTTTATCACCGAAAAAATGTCATAAATATGCCAACGTTGTACGGGTCGCGTGGGCTGTTGCGGAATCTTGCTGGAAATGCCCATTTTGAAGCACGTCGTCGTGCAGTTGTTCAATAAAAGGTCTTTGAATTAATTGTTGATAGTTTTTGACCTTCTCGACATGGCAATCCAAACTCCAGTTTTAAATGGATCTAATAGAGTTTCAATAAATGCATGGGAATTTTCAGTTGATCAGGTTCGGTAATTTTCGGAATTTACACAGCTGCTTAGATTAAATCATGCCTCGTCACTGAAAAATGTTATATCCAAAGCACCATTGTTATTGAGATTTTCGTTAAACCAGGTACAGTGCATTCGACGCTTTTTAAAATCGTTTGGTAGTAATTCTTGTAATACAAACATTTTGTACGGGTTTTTTACAAGCCATCTGGCATGACCCATACGAAACTCCTACAATTACAATTAATAAATAATCAACATTTAGTGATAAAAACAAATGTTACTCAATTACCACTTTAAGCAGACAATCGTCTTAAATATTTGTTGGGGCTAGCTTCCAATCGCCCCCGAATATGTTCTAAGCCTTCTTCGTCAAGTACAGGTCTTCTGTCTGGAGATTTACCTTTGGATATTGAGCTGATGTCTCGAAAACTTTGACAATTCGACGAACTGCTGTGTGAATGTTTCGTAGGTAACGTCATGTTGGTGATTCGTTGTGAGAGTTCCTCGAAGCAAGAAACTTGCGAATATTTCCAGACACCACCTTCAAATCGTTGCCCAGACCGAAAATAAGTCTCCAAGATAAACTTATTGTGTTCATCCGAAAACATGACACTAACAATTATAACTTATAAATTATTCCCATTTTATTTTTATTCTTAACGAAGTTCTGCATTTACTTACTTGCCAGATAAATCAATCAAGTATGTGCAGTTTTTGTCTTGAAAGAGACAGATTTTACGTGAATTGCAGGAACAATAAAAAGACAAACAAAACGACAAGAACAGAAGGGAGCAAATTATGACAGTTTAGACACACGTATTTACGCACGTTCATGTCCCCAGCGGATGAAAGTTTTGAAAACCAACTTACATTTTCCAGTGTTAGAATACATTTTTGCTAACAATATTACCATAGCGGAATTACAAACCCTACAATCAATCTGGATCAACTGTATTATCGTTAATACTTTGTGTATACTACTTCTTAGCATGGCAGCTCGAGGTTCGCATTTCCGACAGAATGGTACTTTCAAGGGAGTTATAGACCAATTGTCAATCTCAAAAAAAGAGTAGACATCGTTTATACGATGAGCTAGGTCTACATACGAGAGGAATGGTTGCACCGATACCATCGATGGATGATGGAAAACCCAGAAGATCCGCAGGACGCTACAACGTCGCCGTCCGACCTACTGTCTCACCGAGCGAACACCGGTCCCTACCGCACAGAAAAGGAAGCGGCATAAGAAGATGCGATTAGCACCTCTAAAAGACATCGCCCCGCCAGCCAAGGCTCAGCCTGCGACCCCGTCGACGTACAACGTAAATGGAAGAAACGAAGATGTCCACACAGGTTTCGCCAGCCCCGACGAGTTCGCCAAGCAGAAGTGGCCGGAAAAGACCTCGACCGTTCGCTTGCCAGCGCGGCCTCCGACATACAACTCGAGGAGTTTACGGATAGTCCATCAGAAGTGGACTGGACGATGACGCAGACCCCGGCAGACACCAGGGAGAAAATTGCGCCGGTAATCCTTCCTTATAAGGGAAACTGGGTCGCTTTCTCCCGAGAACTCGAGCGCCAACAGATCGCCTTCACGAGGACCGAGGCAATCAACAAGGGAATCCGGATACAGCCTGGCTCACCCCAACACCGAAACAGGCTGATGAGTTGTATGGATAGGTGTAGTACTTCGTACCCCTCCTACTAGACAAGAGAGCGCTTAGCTAAAGTGATAATACGTGACGTGATCGTAGAACTTTCCGAAGTTGACGTTAGCTCAGAGCTGATACTAAAAGACATCAATGTTCTCCTTGTTTCAGGATGAAGCAGCGAGGTCGACCGATTACCTTGTGGTGGTTCACCTACCGACAGGGCCGTAAGAAAATCCGGGAGGTGGAGTACGTCGCCCACCTGCGTAGAGGGTTTGCGGCGGAAAACTGACATCGGCCAGTTTCACCGGTATCAGGGTTGCCACGACGCACCGTCAATGAAAAATCTCAAACCGACTGGCCCAAGTGTGTTAATTGTGGCGGAGACTACCCCGCTGGATACACGCGTTACCTGAAGTTCCCTAGACCTCCACCACGGAAGAAGACGGAAGCCATAAAGCGACGGAAAAGGACACCGTCGACTTTGGCACCCTCTCAACATCGAACCGGCATTAGATACGCCCAAGAGAGGGCTAGCGGTAGTAAGAAGGCGAAAGTACCGAATGTGGTGTAAGCCGCAGTCGAGAAAACACCCGCTCCACAGGCTTTAGGGTTTGACGTCATTCAGGACTTCCTCAGAAGCTTCGAGGCCCTACCTGTCATCCGCAAAGAGGCAGAGGCAACAAGGCGGACTGCATCGGATAAGTATATTAGCATCGAATTCCTATTACCATTTCCTGTCCTAAACCTCTTTGCTACTTTTTCTGTACCGCCTCACTGTATAGAAAGCCCATGTTACTACTATATTGACGACTAAACTTATACGTTTTTCCTTTTATTACAGATATGTGTAACAACAACAACTACACCAGGGAGACACAACAGGACAGTCCACACAGTACCATCTCCCACAGCGACACCACCCACACAAACAACACAATACGATGTCACCAGGTGTACTGAATTATGACGCAACACAACCATTCAACTTACGTGCTGAAGAAAACGCCTAAACAGGGTACCACCAACACAACACAATACTTTGTATATTTCACCATATTTGTAAATTATACCTTGTATTATGATCCTATATGTATTATTAATGATCTAAAATCTTCAATAAACTGTTGAATTGAATGAATCGAATGCGTTCAGAGAAATTGATCTCGTTTGCGGTGTTTTTAACCCGTTATTTTTATTCCTTGCACCTCAATTCTTTTTTCACTTTCTCCCATCTGGTTTGCCCTATTGTGTTTGTTCCATCTTCTTCTTGGTTTCATGTGACGACACATCACCCTCTTCTTCTAAGGCCCCCTTTTCTCGCCCCATATCAGCATCCTCGCTCCAATGTCTTTTTGGATTTCTGCCACCATGCCTCCGTGTGCCTTTTTCATATTTCCGCCATCTAATTGCGTGTGCCTTTCCGGCTTTCGATCATATCGTTTACGTATTTTTGCCACATTGCCTTACATTACTGTTTCGGTTTTGCCGTGGTCTTTTATTCATATTCTTTATCTTGTTTCCGGGTTCCGACATCATGTTTGCGTGTGTCGTTTAAGTGGTCGGTCTTCCGCTTAGTTTTCGTGAGTTTTTTGGGCTATGGTCCTTTTAGGCAAGTTCAGCGTTTTGATCCGTGTTCTTAAATCTTATTTCAGTGTCTAAGGTCCTTTTGGTACAATCCGCTTTAACATCTTGAAATAAGGCCATTTGCATTTTGTATCTGGCTTTAGCATCTTGATCTAAGATTATTCATAAAGTACTCAACATCTTGTAACGTGCTAAATATACTTCTGCACAAATATCTCACGATGTTAAAACTTACTAAATAATATTGTATAGTGTGGTTGCTGAAATACCTTAATATATTGCACACTGTTTTGGAATTTCCTTTTATTAGAATAATGTACTTGTATTGTCATATAAACCAAGTTAAATCAAACAAATTAAATTTCATTGAACAAAAGTACATATTTACGCCACCTATGGGTAAATGGCCGAATCCCCAAAGGTTTAAATCTACTCAATAACAAATAACTGTATTAGTTTGGTGAACTGTCGTTAGCGGGCAAGAGGTTAGGACATTCAAACACAATAAAGCTATTTTATTCAAAATCGATCGGTAACAAATTTTGGTTTTGAAAAACGTACTAGATTTCTCGTGTCCTTTTTGAGGTCGCCATTTTACGACGCTATGGAAAATCTTCTAAAATTTGTGTAATCGAAGACTTTTCGGATATAAATTAGAATAATTAATTGTAGCAAGATTTATTTGGACTTTTCTGAAAATTACAGATCCTAATTCCTTGTTAGTCGCAAGAACATTGCGGATATAAAGGAGTCTTTCATCGTAAAAGGGCGAATGAAAGTGTACAACCATAAAAAAATTACGGATCCTCCGATTGCCTAACGAACGGCATTTCGTACCGCTTCAGTGATCACCTACAACCTTAGGGCAATTTCCATTTCTGTATTTCTGCAATTGTGGCTACTTGTCCACTATAGAAGTTGTATTACTACTGGAATTAAACCGTGTCTGTTTGTAACTGGTAAATTAAATTTACATCCTTGTCTTGGAAGTTCTACTACTACTGCATCAACGATATGGTAACCATTTCTACGCTACCAAAGGTCAAAACTTTTATTATTTTTCGCATGGACTAAATTCTCGCTGTACATGTTAGAAGTCATGCATCTGCTCTATAGGAGTTTAAGTAATGTGCTACTTTCTGAAAATTAAAGTCTTTGAATTACTTAATGTAACTACAGTATACTTTTCTTACGGTTAATGGACTTCCTCAAGTGAACGTGGTTGGAAAAATTACACACTGCTAGAAGTTAATGTTGCTGCATGAATCTTTTAGTTATTAGTTTGATCTGTATTTAAGTGATCTTCACACCGTTTACTTTATAATCCCTAATATTATTTGGTAAATTGTGGACTACATCCATATTCACTTTAAGACAGCGTCCATTGTATAACGAACAGTAGGTCAATTGCTCACAAACCTGTTTCATTACCAAGTGGCGCTGCAGTAGCTGCTTCTTACTGGTTTCATTAAATATTAATTAATTAAACTCGCGGTTTAACTATAACTCGCAAGCAAGAAACCTAATAATGAAGTATGCGCCTAATCCAACAAAACAGGTAAGCCTGCAAACATACAGTTACTCAATATCCTCATATGCAAACACGTAACCTCTACAACAAAGAAACTAGCTAACAAATACCCCAAATGTACACGAAGCAAACACATACGTAAACAAGTAAAAACCTAAAGGCAAATCGTAGAAACTAAACAAACAGAAATTAGCCACCATTCGAACTCCAGACCCTCCAAACCAAACTAAGTAATCAGGCGAACAAGTTACCACTTTTGAAACGACGTCCTTACTAGTTTGTGATCAAGCTGAATACTTACCTTCTGCAACAAAAAAATGGCACCCATATTTAGTTATTAATAAGGCGCAGACGTTGATTTTGCTGAGGTGTTAATAATACATTTACAAGTTTCTCCAAAACTCTTTGCAATATGATTCGTGAAAAAATTATCTGGTTCTACAGCGAGTGACTACCATGAATGAAAGATCTAAATGTAGAATTTGTCAGTATTTGGACTAAATATTGATTAAAAATTATATTTATACACTATACATTAGTATGTCAGTATTTGATGTTGATGTTCATACATACACCAATATCGTTGTGGATGCAGCAAGGTGAATTCCTTCGAAGATAAAAAGCTAAATTCTGTGACCCATGAGCATTGGTCAAAACGGATTTAGTGGATGAACAAGGGCTAAATTCTATGGTCCATAAGTGTTGGTCAACATTTTGGGCGAATATTGCTCAAAATCTATATTCATGTACCAATTTTGTTGGAGCCTTTGCCGGAATGGTTACCTCGATGATCAAAATCTAAATTCTGTGACACATAAGTGTCAGTCAGCATTTGGGACAAATTTTGCCCAAATACTCGGACCGATGAAAAACCAACTAAAGTAAGTACTTCTTTATTTTCTAGCACTAAACATATCGCATATTAAAACTTTTCAACAGATACCTATGTTTTTAAGAAGTCTTATGTTCAATGGATTACACTCAGTATTCCTATTTGGTACATTATGGCTAGAAATAAAAAACTGTTAAAGAAATTACTAGACTTTCAATTAAGGAATACGCAGATTAAAAAAAAAACAAATATCATGTATGCAAGTAGCATGTCTTTTCAAAAAGAAATCTTCGTGACATCCATCAACCTACATAATTTGCGAAATTATAAACGTTACTAATGGTTAACGAAGACTTTTCAAAATAATTTTGTAGTATTTACTGCGTGAGTGCGTGCGTGCGTGTGTGTATGGTTGTATATTAGTGTCCCCGACAACTCCAGAACGAAAACATTTACGTACATAAGATTTTGTATTCAAGCTCGTTTTCAGTTCTCCTGGAGCTGATTAGATTTAGAGAGAAATTCATTTATTAAAAATACCAATATATGGAACTTAATCATGTATGTTCTATGAAATTTTTTGATACGACGCGTAATTTAGCGGCAAGAAAATGCTGTGGTAGAATTTCAGTATTAGTTAAAATTTTTGTAATATCTGAATAATGATTAATTTTATAAGAAACTGTGTAGGCATATTTTTTAAAGAAAATTTAATTTAACCTAGCCGTTCTTTATAAAGCTTTTTAATGTAAGGCGAAATAAATGTAAAAGTTAAATAAATATGATTGAATATTTCCCTTATGTGTAATTTACTCCTATACAGCAATGCAACTTCGTTAGGATTACAGTGATAATCCCATAGAACGTTATGAATTACAGCGGTAATGCAACTGCAATGACGTCATACTCAACCATCATGGTAACAGAGCTATTCTTGTCATGAACGAGGAGCATTTGTCAAACACCGACAGCCACGTTAAAAAATTTAGGTTAAGTTTATTGTAAACATGAAACGATTTCGTAAAATTTCGTGAGAAATCATTGATAGCAATATTGAAAAGAGTGTTCCGAAGAACACAGTAAAAATCAGGCGTTTATTTGGATGCAAGTATTGTTCGTTTTCGAAATTTTGTTACATGCTTAGAAATTAAACAGTTTTGTTGCATTTTAAATGTAAATTTGTAATTAATTAAATAACGATTTTGTTTATTTATTAAATTTTGTAACCTTTTCACATAATTACTTTTGTTCGTTTGCTCATATATACGTACGTATATATATATATATATATATATATATATATATATATATATATATATATATATTCTGGAAATATTCTACCGAATACCACGCGTGCATCAAAATTAATCAGATTATCCTGAAACGCTCTAGTAGTATTATATATGAAAATACTTAAACTGTATTATCGATATTTCTATAGAAGCGTGATTCTCTACCTGACATGAGATGTTTGACATAGATTATTGTTTTTGTTGTTACAATGTTGCGTATTTTCGTTATTATAAGAAACGAAATAATTTAGATTATAATTTTTTTAGTATAACTATGCAACTTCTTTTTTGTAACGAAAACAGACAAAATTGTAAAAACCAAAGCAATAATCAGGAACACACACACGCCCAAGTACACGCACAGGCACACGCACACGTTCTTGCACGCGCACAAAAACGTTCACACACATGCACGCACGCCCCCACGCACATTCGGAACTACGCAACCACAGACCCACGCACACGAACATGTGCATAACATGTGCATACAAACGCATACGCACACACACACGCACGCGCACACGCAGACGCACACGCGCACACACACGCACACGCACAAGCACACCCACACCCACACGCACACTCACACGCACACGCACACGTACACGCACACGTTCACGCACATGCACACGCACACGCACACGCACACGTACACGCACACGCACACGCACACGCACGCGCACAAGCACACGCACACAGAAACCACATTACAACAAATTAATTCACACCAAGCGCTAATAATTCCAATTCAACCAATTACCATACAAGCTATCTGCGAAGCAAACGAATTATACGAAATTCGCCAACCCTCAATTATTACATTAGAAGATTGCCGATTAGAAATCAACGGAAGAATATACCAACCCGAAGATACCTTTCATGATGGCTCAGTTTTTGAACTACCCAAATTCAACGTTACTTTCGACGTAGAGAAGAAGCAATCACTAGTAGTTAAGTTGAAAAATTTAGATAACGCTAATATAAAACATATTGAAAACTTAGTAAACAATTTACAAATTCCAAATTTAAGCGTACCTGGTAATAAACATATCTGGACGAATACAGTAATTATTATTATCCTTATGTTAATTCTTAGCTTAGTTACAATTTATATTAAGGTCATACGACCAAAACGAAAAAAGAAATATGAAATTAAAGAAAAATCTCTAACAGATTCGCAAAATAGAGACCCCTATTTTCCAAGCTTGGCAAGGAAGGAATTATATAGATTTACTAAATAGTATCATTATAGATTGAATAGATTTGTTTATACAAACATTTCTAAGAAACCATTAGTTTTACTAATAACATCATTATACATTGAACAGCTTTGTTTATACAAACATTACAGGAAATCATTTAATTATACAGACATGCTAAATAACAGAATTTACATACATGAATAGACTTTATTCATTTTTCTAAGTATAAAAGGGAAACCTCAAGAATACTGTTAACAGTTAATAGTCAATAGTATGTAGTTAACAGTCACACGTTAGCTCCTAGTTTAAGTTAGTAAATAAGTCTACTTGTTGCTATCAAAGTAATTAGCTTTGCTAAATGTAAGTATTAGTATTAGTGATGTTGAAATAAAGAGTTTTTAAAAACAATGTATTTCAACAAAGAAACTTAATTGGGTTAATTTGGTGTTCTGTTGAGTGTGGTTTGAATACCGGTCTAAAGTCGAGAAATATCTTTGCTATTCTGTCTGTAATTCTTATTATATAACGTAAAATAACAGGAATCCTGTGTTCATTGTTTGACAAGTTATTATTTCTGGGTCTTCTTTCTTCGTTGGTAATTTTAGATATTTCTTGATCTTTAAGAAACCCCAAAGACAAAATTTCCAATGAAAAACAAGGTGTGTATGAGATACCATGCAACAACTTGTCTAAGAATTTATATCGGATAAACTAATAGAATATCATATGCCCATGAACACAAACTAGCAGTTAAACAGCACATTCCTTCGTCGTCTCTAACTGCACATCATTTAGACCCAGGACACGAAATTAATCCCAACAATGTCCGTTTAATTGCACCTCTACATACTTTACACGAACGAATTATTAGAGAAGCAGTTGAAATTGAAAGAAGACCCAACGCCCTCAATAAACCAGATGACAGTTATAGAATGCCACAAATTTGGAAGAATATCATTAAACAAGTTGATTCGAGATTTCAACCAACTCCAAATCCTCCAGAAATTTCAAACATCTATGCTGCAACTATTCCTGGCGTCCCCACTTCTACACCTTCTACATCATGTACTAGACCAACTACCTGAATTCAAACACGCTCATTCAGGTTGAATTTAAATTAGTTACCTTGTTTCAATTTCCCGAAACGATGAGTTAATTTTTTCGTTTATTTACACAAGTTTCCAAGAGGAATGTCTTATTTAAACATTAATAGGTACTTGTGGAAATCTAAACAGAAACGTAATCGTTAACGAATTCGATTCAAGTGCGAAATCAGTCTTTCTCAGGACTAAACCTGACGACGGGAGCAGTGTCCGCTTTCGAAATGTCTCACTGCAAAAGCAAAAACTAATAAGAACCCACAGTTACAAACACTTATGATATGAAAAGTAGCTGTTTGGTGTTATGGTTAGATCTAGAAGCACATAAGATAATGATCAGGTTGCGTCAGACGTATGATTGGCCAGTAAACATATAAAACCTTGAACGCAAGCGGGGTGGAGGCGAAATTGAAGTGTTTGTGTTAAAAAGTGTTTTGTTATAACAAAGAGAAGTATGAAACCAAGATAAACTTTCGTGAAACGTACAATAAAACGTGTGGGAATGGCAAGAATAAGATGGATAGTCTAAGCGTTCAGATAGTGCAAGTAACTAGAAATGAATCAGTTCACAATACAATGCGACGTTTAATTTACAATTCGTTGGGACGCGGTGACCTCTTTGTAGTACAAGATGTTAAATGCGGTCTAGTTAACGCATTGAGAAATCCGTCACCAAAATGGTAGGACATATTGAGAATAAGTATTGGATTAAGCTTGAGTTTTGTTGGTAAAGTTATAACAAAAAGATGCATGTTATATTTTGATACCTTTTGTAAACATTTTTGGATTACTGTACCTTATAGGCACCATTATACTCAAATTTTGTAAATAACATTACTATAAGTATTCTTTTAACGCCTTAACAATCAGAGATAGAGAGATTTTCTGATTTTCATAATAATTGTTAAAGCAAATACAAAAACTGTCAGATAATGCGAAAGCTAGCTATATGAGTACTCATAATAGTCTCTTATATTCTTTGGAACTAAGTTTCCTGTACCACCCACTGTTCTTACGACATGATAAATGGCCTACTTAACGTCTTCATAGTGAATTCTGAATACCGAGTTAAAACCATCCCCTTAAACAAATTTAACATAAAGTCGAGAATTTAAAAAGGCGTAAAATTAGAGACATATGAAAGATTTTTAACGGTACATTACAGCTTAACACATATTTTGGTTTAAATTCAAATTTATCTCGAACGTCAAAAAAAAAACATCAACCTTATTGTAACATAAGATTTAGAAAATTTATCAAAACTATTATATACAGATAAAGCTCTTAATTCCATTATTACAAAATTGAAAAAATATCAGCTGAAAAAGTAAATATAGCACAAAAAAATCTAAATAAGATCTTACATTTTCCTGTAAGTTGAAGCTTTCTATTACACATAGGCGGATTCACAAGGGATTAAGAGATTCTTTGATAGGCCTTCAAAGGAGATATTAAGCCTCTAAGTACGAAGATAATACCGTATCTTGTTACTTAAAAACTAATGCTTTAACGTACTGATACATTATACCCTGAGGTGCATAATTGAAAGGTCAAAGTCTTTTTCTGTAGAATACAAAATTGCGCATAATTAATTGTAACGATCATAGATATGGTACAAAATCCGGCTTATAGAATCTGAGACTGTTCAGGTATAGGCTAATACGATCAAAGAAATAAAAATCCCCCATACAAATACCTGTGAATATATTTTACAATTTTTCAATAACTGTCAAATTTTGATATTTCAAAGTTTTGTATATAATCGGCTTTTTTGGTGCTAATAGAAGCAGATGGTTATTGGCACGCTCCTTTCTTAGATAATCACAGTCGAGTACACTAACAAATAACGATTTTTTTTACGTAAGAAGTACTAACAATTTTATGAAAATACATTAATATTTCTGGCCGAAGCGTATCAGAAAGTATGTTGGGCTTTAATACAAAATCTTTTCAGTTGATGTTTTGAATTGCGTTGACAAATACAACAAACCGGAAGCCAAAGGTGGCTAAAGTTTGAATGTAACTATTAAACAAACGTCGAAAGCACCTTATGTGCGTTCACTAAAATCAACCAAAAGGTCTGAATTACATTAGGGCAAAATGAATATGAAACACAAAGTAGAATGATAAAAATCTTTGTTTATAATGTGTTGTGTAAAACGAGCTTTAATAAAGCTTTAAGCAGACGTGAAATATAACTGTCAGATTAAGATCTTGTAAAACCAGTGAATCAAAGTAGACTGAATAATAATAAATTGAATGAAAGCGGAAGGGTGTGATTCGCTTTTATAATGTTGGCAGTTCTGTGGGCACCTTAATGTTCTGTATACAATTTTTTAAATGATGAAAAAGGATTTTGTAAAAAAGAGCTTTTAGAAAAGTGTTGCACTTTTTTAACGGTATTTGATAGCTATCATAAAGCCGTAACCATTTTTTCTTTACAATCCTGAACCTTTAAGGGCATAATGTGAATTTAAAGATAGTGGATGAAGGATGAAGTGTTAACTCTGTCGCTTTTGAAATATTTATAAACATCAAATGGTGGAGAATGAACATAAATATTATGACATTCCTAAACATTGCGATAGAAAGAATTGATTGTTTATGTTAGAAATAATAACAATGAACCACTTCACAATGAAAATGATGTGATAATAACAGATAATTGAAAAAAGCTAACTGCGAAAGTATAATTCATTTACTGTAAGATTTTATCAGTATGGAAATTATAACACTTTATTTCAAGAATAGATAATACATATTTAATGTATTTGATTAATCAAATTAGCACTGTATTTAATATATTTTGATTTATAAAATGCTCAAACAAAACAAAACTAGATGGAACCAACGCACACAGGCGAATTTTCCCCAGAATATGGCCAAAATTCGGAATTTCCAACGTTAAAATCCTTAGCTAAATCCATTACATTTCAGTAATCTACACATAATATTGTTGTTGAAATTTGACAGTTTATTATCATTCAATCAATTTAGTTAGAGTGCAGTGTGTGATTTAATTATTTTTTTACAAAGGTAGTGAAAAGTAAGTTGGAATTATTATGGAGCCTATTGCTAATGGTAAGTGTAAGTATAAAATTATTTTTAAATTAAAACCTATGCGTACTTAATTAGTGTTTTTTTAATGTCACAATGACGTAACTACTAGAAAGACATAAATGTTAGTTTTTCTTCAGACAAAAAGTACAGTTCCCCGCGTTTCCCCATCTTCAAATTAGCATGGAACTCTTATTTAATATGTCCTCAAAAAGATCTATTTTCATATTTATGCGATAATTTGCGATCTTGATGGATATCAATTTTTTAAGGAGTGCTGGTATACGAGTAGAGCTATTTATGCTATTTATGTTTAACAATAATGGTTTATGCAAATTAAAATTTTAAAAAGATATACTATTTTGCGAATTGGTATATTATATCATAAATTAAAATGGCAAACCTTTTTAATTTATACAGGGTGTACCAAAACTTATCGGCTATAGAGCAACAGATAATACCTAGTAGAAATCAAAACAAGACATGCCATGGTAAAAAATGTTTCTCTTTAAGAAGATACAGGGTGTTAAAAAATAAAACTGGGCTTTTTTAATTACGATAATTCGAAAAATACTTAGTTCAAATTGAATTCGTATTGGAAGGTAAGTAATACGAATTTGCTAATAGTTTAAACCTAGCTATGTATGCACTAATCACCTTTTAGAGCTAAAAGTTGAGCGTACCTATTTCGTTTTTCTTCTTTTGGTGTGCTCACTTAATGAGTTATTACCCTTTCCATTTTTTTTTGTTATTAGAATTAATTGAGTTGTTGAAGAAGAAAATTCTAACTCGGTGTGAAGCCAATTAGAATTTTTAATTTTAAATACAGCTAGGTTTGAACGAATAGTACCGAATAAGAATTTTCGTTGGATGTTTCGTGTAGGTACTTTAATATGCCATTACAATTGTTTTATAGGTGTTATAATATAAGTATTTTTCTAGGCTCTACAGCAAAATCTGCCTTTTTTAAAAGGAGTGATCTCATTGAATGGCTAAGAGACTGCAACTTTACTAACAAAAAGGTGCAGCACCAGTATATATTACAGAAATTGGCCTCTACAATGAACACCCAAGATTTGTCCAAGGAATTTCATAAGACCCTAACCAAATTTTTACAAAAATATAACGCAAGGTGGTTAGCAGCATCCAGAAATAAAACTGCGTTTAAAAATAAACATTCTAATTGGCTCGAAACCGAGTTAGAATTTTCTTCTTCCATAACTCAATTAATCCCAACTACAACACCAAAAGCAGGAAGGCCAGCCACTGAATTTGTATCTTCAAGTGAGCGAACAAAAAGAAGAAAAACGGAACAGGTACGCTCAAGTCTTACCTCTGAAGAGTTGGTGTATGCTGCCCAAATGCAATTAAGAGCTGATGGTAAGTTGGATGCAGCAGAGGTATTAAAAGATGTCGCTTTTTCCACACCCACTCGTGCAAAAAAATATAAGACAGCTTTTCGAAAAGATTTCGAGGTACCATTTTCGACAGACGAAGCTTTGTCATTTTTTGTGGAAGCTAAACTGACAAAGTTTCAATATAATTTGTTGCGAACTTCTGCAAAAAGTCATAATTCATCCCTCTATCCAAATTATGAATCCATCACTGCTGCCAAAAAAAGATGCTATCCGGACAACTTGAAAGTGTTAGAAGACATTGCTGAAGTGCCCCTACAAAATTTGTTGGATCATACGGCTCTCAG
The DNA here is from genome assembly GCA_036346205.1 of Vesta saturnalis. Lineage (NCBI taxonomy): Eukaryota > Metazoa > Arthropoda > Insecta > Coleoptera > Lampyridae > Vesta > Vesta saturnalis. The sequence continues at coordinate 2,380,760 of JARFJB010001727.1, read as the reverse complement.
ATTATGTGACTCTCTTAAAGAAGTTTTAAACTCTCTTAAATTTAATTTGTAAATGGGGGTGTGACGGAAGTTCTGGGATGAGCCAATATAAACAACAGTTTTCAGATTCCAGTGTTTCAGATGTCAATATTTTTCTTACGTCATTAGTTCCAGTTCAATTAATTAACGGTGATCCTAACTCCAAAAAGAAATTGGTTATATGGCAAAATCCTAGAACTTCCTCCACCAGATTTTGCAGACCCATTCGAATTCAGTTTAAACATGAAACTACGGAGCTTTCTGTTATAGAAAAGCAGTATATTGACCAACAAATTTCGGTTTTGCAAGCAACAAAGGTAAAAATTCGGTTACGTGAGGTGCTTGTAAAACACACTTTATATTTTACTATGATAGATGGCAAATTATGTAATGCTTTCAATGATAATCCATCCACCCAGAGATGTTATATTTGCAATTTGACCTGTAAAGATTTTGATAACATTGAAAAAGTTTTAAAACAAGAAGTTATTCACGAATCTAGATATCAGTTTGGCTTATCATCACTGCATGCCTGGATTCGTTTTTTTGAGTGTGTGCTTCACCTTTCCTATAAAATGGAATTTAAGCAGTGGCAGGCTCGAGGCAAAGAAAATAAGGAAAAGCTCATAAGAAATAAAAAACGAATCCAGGATTTATTTTTTAATGAAATGGGGTTAGTCGTAGATCGACCAAAACCTGGTTTTGGAAGCACCAACGACCGAAACACAGCTCGACGATTTTTTGAAAACCCTTCCAAATCATCGGAAATTACAGGTGTAGATGAGGAACTGATATCTAGATTCCGAATAATACTGTTAACAATTTCTTCCGGTTATCACATCGACATTGATATGTTTACAAATTATTGCCACGATACAGCAAAAAGATTTGTGAAACTGTATCCATGGTACAATATGCCAACATCCATGCATAAAATCCTTATTCACGGTTCTCAAATAATATCACATTTTATAGTTCCAATTGGGCAACTTGCTGAGGAAGCCCAGGAGTCACGAAATAAAGATGTGAAGAATTTCATTCTAGGAAATTTTCTAGACAGCAAAACATTCAGGATATATTTCATAATCTTCTCGTGTCTTTCGATCCATTAATATCAAATATGAAAAAATTATCTGCTAAGAAACTGAAACAGTATCCATCAGAAGTTCTGTCATTTTTGGAAGAACCTGAATTACTTGAAAGAAAAAGTGAGAGCAATAGTGATGATGACGAACTTTTAAGTGAATAGGTCTTTAATTTTGTTACAATTAGTTTTTATTAAATAAACTGCTGCAGATAAGTAAAGTTACGAGTGATATTTCCAGTCAACTTTGATACCTTGTGATTCTTGAAATAATGAACGGATTTTAACGTTAGCAAAAGCTTTTTGGTTATAGATTTTCCTTGTCCAATCGATTGGATACTGCTTCCTAGTTTCATGTTTAAACTTGCATACAGTATGTTTACAGATATAGGTCCCAATTGAACTAGGTACAAATTTTAATATTCGACGAAAGGTCACTTTCCATAAAAAGTTTAGCTTGTTTTAAAGTTTATTGCCTTTTTAAATAATATTACACTTGTAAAACCCTTAATTGTATTTTATGTGTTCTTGTTTTCAACTCCTTATTTGTATATTATATTTCTTAATTTAAAGTACGAGAAAAACTACAACTTTTGATGCAATGTCACTTTCCGCTGAGAAACATTTTGTAGTCCATTTGTTCTCTGTTTGTTGTCCGTGGACATTCCTGTATAAGTACCAAAATATCGTTATTTTATTTTCGTTTTTAACCCTTTTCTCTAAAATATTTATGATTACCTATTTGTAGAATTTCATTGCTTAAAAATAAGAAAAAAAGTTCATATGAACCTATGTCCGAAAGTACTTTTAGACTTCACGACAATTTCTCATATAAATACCATTTAGAATCACATGCATCGACTTTTTCAAATTCGAATATCTCGAGAACGGTTGCTCGGAGCGACTTCCACCAAATATGAATTTTTCACATAAAAGTGTTAGCGAAATCCATTTTTTTCTTAGAAATTATAAAAAAAGTAGGTATGAAAAAGTTATGTCTTTTTAAATAGGTGAAAACGTATGTAGGTGGCGCCACCTACAAGTAGATGCCAAACTAATATCAAATTTGGATTTCTCATGTCAAAAAACCACTAAATGCCAATTTTTTGTAAAATATATCAATTATTTCAAAAGTTATTTACAAAAAACAAAAATAATAATGAAATTTGGCCACCCTGTATCTTCGACACGAAGTATTTTCGGACATACGTTCATATGAACTTTTTTTCTTATTTTTAAGCAAGGAAACCCATCCTCAATTTTTTCGCAATATTAATGAAACACCCTGTAACCGATAATTTAGGTACCACTTATGGAATACCCTGTATATATACCCTGTATATAATAGTGCAAAGTACTGTATTATTATTAGAATTAATATACTTTTATTAAATACATTCATTATTCATCATATTTAGATATTTTTTATTGATAAATAATATTGGCCAGCATTTTGATCAAAATCGCCTGTGTGCAACGTCTTTATATTCTATTTGTTTTAACATAGTTGAATAATAAGTTTTTTTTATAATTTTAACTCAGAATAAATACTATACAATTATCCAGGCACAATCTTACTGAAACATTGGACAAATTGAAATATATTGTAAAATTTGATTAAGAAAATTTAATTTAGATTTTATTTCATTTATAGTTAAGTATTGTATACATAGGGTAGACATAGATTACGTATATAGCTTAAGAAACCTTTATTTTTTATTTTTAGGAAGACGTGCTAGTCTCTGCAAGATTTTTTTCAAATATTTTATACAATGGGTGTCTTTTAATTTTAAATCAAACTGCTCAATCCGCATAACTCGTTGATTCTGTTTTTACTTTTTCTCATATTAATTCAGTTTAGAGTAGGTAACTTAGATATAGTTTGACTCAAATAAAGTTGGGAGTGACTCATTTTAAAATTACACGAACTAAGATTTAGGCGACATAAGTCTTCATTAAATCAGCAAAGTATCTTTTAGTTAATATTTTTGTCGGCAGATGTCTCCACATAAATTTCCATAAAATGTCAAAGAACGTTGAAAATTATTGAATGTTTTTTTATATTTTAAACTAGAAAAATTATCCATTATATCCACTTATTTTATTGATAGTCAAAAGTATTTGGTTGCGACAGTGAATTGTTATAATTTAGGATATGGTTTGGTTATAATTACATACCATCATAATACATAACCTATATATTTGTAAGTAAACAAATACTTTTTTGGTGTATTATAAATTAAATCATTTCAGGTGGAAAAATTGATAAAGGTTGCAATTAGTTTCTTATTTTCAAGAAGCATAATTATTTGTAATCGATGTAATTCTTGTAGATACTTTACTATAACACAAATATCGTTACATTTGTGATTATTTCATTCTTGTAGAAGAAAGTGTGTACAGTGTAATGGAGTTCGAAGTTCAATGAAATTATATATGTCGCACCAATTCGTTGCAAGGATTCCATTCATATTTCTTTTACATGGTCATCGTTAAATTTGGAATTATGCCTTCCTATATTTTTGTTGTAGTGTTCGTTGCAGTTTGCCCACATCAGTTCATATAATACTGTGTCCACACTTGTGTGCTATTTCATCTATTTCTTACACCTTTGGTATCGCATTATCTGAAACTAATTGCAGTAATTCTTTTTTAAACATGCTAGGTTCATAAGCTATGTTGTGCTTTAATAAAAAATTACGTATTTCTTCCTTCTTAGATGAATCATTTGAAATTTTTTCAAGAAGTTTGGAATGATAACTAGCATTGTCCATTATAATTAAAGATGGTTCTTTCAAATTTGCAATTAAATTATTTTCAAACCATTTTGTAAACAACTCCGCGCACATATCTCCATGATAGTCTTTACTTTGTGACTTTGTAGAAAACAAAAGTGAAGCATAGGAAATAAATCCATCTTTATTACCTGCATAAACAACTACAAATCTAAAAAATGCAGTTATTTTATTAGGAATTATTATGTAATAACTAAATTACGACAGACCTTTTTCCTTTACCCATTGGCTTCTTCTTCACACTTTCATCTTTTGTGCGATCCTCGAGTGAAAATCCAATTTTCATCTAAGAAGGATTGTTTAATTTTTCATCTTTATTTTTGTACTATTCTCTTAAGAATCGTACACGATTGGCAGCAATGTGTGATTGTTCCAGTAAACCTCACCTACCAACATCTACCGAAAGAAAAGCCAATGGAATGTAAAAGACGTCTTAAACTGGATCTACTGAAATAGAATACTTGACTATTGCTTAATTCTTATTGTAATAATGCCAGTGTATGTATGTATACCTACAAAAACTGGTATAGTACTTGAATGCATTTCATAATTTTTTCTCTTTATAGAATCCTTCATATAGTCACCAACTTCGGTGGACTTGTATTTCGTACGTTTTCTCCTCTTAGCTGGTGACTGTGAGTTTTATTTACTTTTTGGGCTTCTGTAACCCTTTTTTTTATAGCACTAACTCTATTTATACTAACCTCACATGCTTTTGACCTGCGTTAACAGTAGTCCTTCCAAATATCATATTTTACACAATAATGTACTACATACCTGCATAACAGATTCAAGTGACACGACGAGTGCTCCTTGATTGCCACGTTCCCATTTAAAATAATTAATCACGTTCATAATTACGAGCTGAGCTTGAGATTTAAGGTGCTTATTACGTAGCATATCTAAAATTTTGTAAATTTTATATAAACTATGTAAAAGTGTTACCAAATTACCGATAATTCACAGTACAAGTTGTAGACAGCTTTGAAATAGAAAGTAAGTCAAAAACGTATAAATAATAATTTCAAAAAATGACAGGAAATGTAATTTACTATGGCCTAGTACATAAAGTAATTTGAACTTGATCTAACGTCAGCATCGCATTGATGACGTTCATGGGATGTCATGATTTTAATAAATACAGGTGAAATAATAATTAATATTCGATTGAAGCATAAGTACCACAAACGATTCAAAAGATTTCATTCGATTGAGGTTTTAAATCAGTTTAAGACCTTAAGAACGCTAATGAAAACTCAAATAAATGATGCTTACAAGCGTTATATTTCTAATACTGAGGAATCGTTATCCATTGATCCCAAACTGTTTTGGTTTTTTGTTAGACTTAAATCAGGGAATTCCAGAATTCGAAGAGAAATGTATAATGAAAAGAATCTCTGTAACACCCTCAGGAAATAGTAAATTAATTCAAGTGCTTCTCGTCGGTTTAAAGTACCTTTTCTAAGAAAATGAGTAATAAGTAATAACTCAGTTGTAAATAATCTACCATGCTATACATTTGTTGGATATTATCTAGTTAATGGTTGAAAAAACGATAACTCAGTTGAAAAATAAACAAACTGCTGATCATGACGGAATACCTATGTATTTTGTACCTTAAAATATTTATGGTCTCACCTTTATGTATAATATTCAATTTTTCACCGAAAACTTGTACGTTTCCCGTTCATTGGAAAGCTACTAAAATATATCTCATTCACAAATCTGAAGATCCGGCTGAGATTTCAAATTATAGACCCATCAGCGTTTTAACCACTTATTCTCAAAGTTTCATGTTGAATCTAGTTTGTTCTTCTGATTACCGTCATCGGTTTTGCATGAGTTAGGTCAGGTTGATATTATGTACACTGACTTTACCAAAACCTTCGACACTTTTTATCATGCAATTGTTATCAGTAATCTTCATAACTTTGGTTTTAGCAATTCTCTACTGCAATTATTTGCTTCATATGTGTTGAATCGCCCGGAACATGGGTTCCTCTCTTATTGGTATGTTGTAACCTCAGACATCTCTGAAGGGTCTAATCTAGGGCCACTTCTATTTTTTTGTGGAAAATGTACAGCGTAGCTTTTATAAATACATATCGTTTAAGCCTGATGGTATCTATCTGGCTAGAGGTTTTCTTAATGAGTCTATGCTCCTGAGTTTTGAAATGCAATCAATGCAGACGTATTTCTAACCGCATCAAACCCTTGACTGCCCACAACTTTTACCTTCTTTAAACTTTTTAGCCCCCTCACGTTATTCCAGACCTCCTCTCACTTTTGCCAAAACCAATTTACTTTGTAAGCAATGCCTCGTAAATTCAATTATGTATGTCATTAAATCGATTTAAATAATAGCTCTCCCCCAGAGATATTAAAGTTAGTGAAGAAACATTGGTAATAAAAATTTCATTGTGTATCATCACTTATTGTTGCTTTCCCACCTGATTCATTTGTTACCGTAGCAAATGAATTAGTTTTGTATTGATTTTACTAGATTTAATGAAATTGCCATTAGTTTATTGTATATTCTTATCTTTTTTCTTTGCTTTAATCTAATATTAACAATTGTGTTGAGGTCTTTTTCTAGAAGTAACATGTCTAAGTTTAAAACAAATCTATGATTTTGTTCTTTTATGGATTTATTCTGTTAAACAAATAAATAAATAAACAACCGAATTTTAATCAACATTCGCTGTTGCCGGTGGTGCTACCTATCTATCTATCTATCTTTGTCACATTTGAATCAAATTTATAAAGGTAAAATCAAATTAATATTATCTAACAACTACACGGTAAGTTTTTTATTGCACTAAAAAGTAGCATAAAAGTGTGTAAGATAGAAATGTCTGATACTGATAACGACATAAATGAGGAGTTCCCAAACAAATAGGGAAGTGGAAATAGATGACTGAATAAAAGTAAAACTGGGTGTCTTATTCCAGGGTCGGAAGGTTGCTAGTACTGATGAAATAAATAACTATTTTTTTGCACACTATGGTCACGACAAACGAAAATTATATTCTTTTACTTCGTGGAATCCCATATTTAATAGCATGTTTTAAGTACAATATAATTCCACAGTTTTTTTGCTGCAATTATTTCTTTCTCTAGGCATTTCAATACAAGATGTATCATTATCAAGAGAAAATATACAAGTAAGAAAATAACAAAGAATTACGGTAACAGATCATTACGCTAAAACAGCAAACTTGATGTAAATTATAATTTTATATTAAAAATATATGTTAAATGTAAGTCTACAAGATCAACCTGTTCGTTTATTAAAGGTAGTTTCTGTTTATGTTTATAAATTTCGAATGCTTCCAAAACATCTAATTTGCCTTTTTTATTATAAAAATGTAAAAATTTTATGTTGTTTTGCGAAGTCACAAGGTGATTATTTACTATTAAATGTTTAGCATAATTTGATTTGTCTATGTGCTTATATTTGTAACATCTAATGTTTTTTGTATCTACTATCAAGGATCCTTGTCAAATGTTCTATTTAACAACAAAAAATAGAATTTTTTAATAAAGGTTTTATGTATTGGCCCTTTTCATATGTTCAATAACAAAATTAAGCAGTAAGATGCGAAACGCGTCTTAAAAATGATCGTTATAATTATGCCACATTTCCAATTGCCAATTTACTTAAAGAATTTTCGTAGGAAAGGACGAAACTGACAACAAAAAATCTTATAATTATGAAAATGTAAACTTTCATCATTATTACACATAATTAAAATACTTAGGTTTTTTGGGTTCTTTAATGGTTGTATTTTTGTATTTATATTTTAGACAGACCTATACGTTTTCATTACAACTACAGTTACCGGTCTCAGTAGAGCTTTAAGAATTGGTTAAGATGTTAGTTTAAATTTATGAAATACGAAAAATATAAATACAAAAGTACACCATTAAACCCAGAAAAGCTAAGTATTTTATTTTATTTACTAAAACCAGTTAAGAATAAATTAACAGAAATAATCTAATTTCTGTTAAAGCAGATAAAGATGATACTTTAGTAATTATTTCAAAAAATAGTGATATGCAGAAAGTTGATGATTTTCTTAGTAACGATACTTTAGAAATTTTAAATAGGGATCCTACAACAAAATTCGAAAACTAAAGTAACTAATAAACTACAAAACACAAAATTAGCACTACATAATATACTTGTAAGTTCTGATGTTACTAGTATGTTTTCTAACCCCAACAATGAATGTGTTTATTAAATAATTTTATTTTTAGTAATAATGTTAAATTAGTTACAATATAGTTAGTTAGTATATATATATATATATATATATATATATATATATATATATATATATATATATATATGCATATGGAACGCTACCACGAAACAACCAACGTTACTAGTAATATAGAAGTTACGTAGAAGTAACGTTGAAGCGTAATTTTTGAGGTTATAAATAGGAATCATTTCTAAATGCTAGTCGGATTTTAATCAGACAGATTACTATGCTTTTCGTAGTCACTTAGGCATACTATTATGTAAGATATGTGTAATAAAAGCAGCTATTTACCATTAAAATCACCAAAATTCACAAAAATGGCCGCTGACCAAGCACAGGTGCACACATTTGACGAATTCCACAGGTTACAAAATGACGGCTTACTTTTTTTTATTCCGTTGCCAGAATTCTTAGTGTTGCCAGTATCATTTTAAAGTACTAAAAAACTAATTTACATTCTTCAAGCTCAATTGAATGTGAAGTAATTTTACATATAGTTACGGATAGTTGTACTAATAGGGCGTTGTGGATAATATGCCAAAAATGTCAATCTTCGAACATGAATATCTTATTTATTTTAAACAGAACACCCTATATATTTTATTTTGTTATAATTCCACATGCGGATGTCTATCATATAATGTATATGTCATATTTCGAAAATGTGCAGTTTTGAAGTTATTGACAATTTTCTATCTTACTTGCCAGTAAATGTAATATTGAAATAAAAAGTGCAACAATCAAAGTATTAACATTTAACATTAATTGAATAATTATTTAATATTAACGACGTGAACTCTTCGATGCACAATAGGTACCACCCACAAAAAATGCTCTAAAAACGAATAAAATCACGTCCCTGATTCATAGTACAATTTTTTTTCTGAGAAAAGTAAATGAACCACAGAAATAATAAATTTCCATCTTTAGCATTAAGGGAATGCCGCTGATTGTATCTTCAAAATTGAGTACCGACTAACAAAGTATTTTCAAGAATTCCAAGGATTTCCAGAGTGGTGTAGTCTTTAATAAGAAAAGAAACCGTACGAAATCAGAGCTGAACGCCGACAAGCAATTGGGTGTTCTTCTATATCACCACGAAAATTCTCAGAGATGCTTCTAGAGATATACCAAATATTAGTAAATCAAGTATCCAGATAACATTAACAATTAATAGTTACGATCCTTGTAAATTTACTCGTATGCAACAACTATCAGCAACAGATTTTGATGACAGTTGTTGCATGAAAGAGAATGCTTCTAGACAGATACCAAATGTGAAGTAGAATGAGATAGGTACAATATGCTAACAAAACCATTAACAATACCACAACATAACTAATTTCATTTTCATAACAAGTTTTCAACATAACCGCCTTCCATTAATATGCATATCGTATATACAGTTTGAAGTATACTAATAGCGTTTCTTACAGCGTTTGAACCAGTTGTACTTAGATGACTTGTCGTATTCTTCTTCTTTTCAATCCGTCCACGATATCTCATCTGTATTTGTAAACTTGCTCCTTTATATACCCCCACTAAAAATTATCACAAGGCCAGAATATAGTGCCGTTTTTCCCTATCCAAGTATCAAAATTATTATTTAGACGACTGGAGCCGCAGTATGGTAAGGTGCTTTCTCCTGATCTACAATATTTTCTCTTATGTGATTTGGTAATCCATCGAGTAAGGGTTGTATTTCATTCACCAATAAATCATAAAATCTATGCCCATTAAGAGTTCTCTTGTAAAATATAGGCCCAGTCACACTATCACAAATAATCCCACATCATACATATACACTTTGATCTCCCTGTGCTTGTTGCATGTAGCCCAATAATGTGAATTCTTTCTATTGAATATAGCAGCAGTATTAAAGATCGCCTCGTCGGTCCAGAGGATTTTCTTGAAAATATCACTTTCAAAGTGTATATCCATCATAGTATTGCAAAACAGAATCTACTTTCAAAATCTGCTGCTGATAGTTGTAGCATAGGAGTAAATTTATAAGGATAGTAACGATCATTAATTGCTAATGTTGTCTGGATACTTGTTTTACTAATATTTGGGATATCTGTAGTAGCATCTCTGAGAATTTTCGTCATTTTCGTAGAAGTATAGAAGATCATCCAACTGCTTGTTCGCTCAGCACTAATTTCATACAGTTTCCTTTCTTATTAATAACCACACCATTCTGAGGATCCCTTTGAATTCTTGAAAATATTGCCTTAATGCTAAAGATGGAGATTTATTATTCCTGATGTAACATTCATATAAATTCAATCGTTCATTTATACTGTATGCCATCTGGTTTAATACAAATATAAACTGGCAATCAATATACACCTGCAAGTGTCAATATCAATAATGCTAGATTCGCATTTGATAAATACAGCTAACTTTGAATTTCACTCTTTCAATATTACATTTAATTGTAAGTACGCTAGAAAATTGTCAATAACTTCAAAACTACACATTTTCCAAATATGACATATATACATTAAGTGATAGACATTCGATTGTAGAATCATAACAAAATAATATATATATATATATATATATATATATATATATATATATATATATATATATATATATATATATATATAGGGTGTTCTATTTATAATAAATAAGATATTCATGTTTGAAGATTGACATTTTTGGCAATTATTCACAACACCCTGTAGGTCATTAAGCAATAAATTTACTAAAAAGTATTAGTACCGTTGATTGATATGTAAAATTATTTCACATTCAATTTAGCTTCAATGTAAATTACTTTTTTTTTTAAATACTGCATTTTCACAAAAGAAAGTTTAAACAATATATACTCAAAAATTATAGGGAATGTTGATAAATTGATTAATAAAAAATATCCCAAATTAGTACAGAATACGAATATGCTAATAATGTATAGGATATTATATTTCAAATAAAAAGTTGGTTTCAGTCCAAGCAAAACGGAACACCCTCTATACACAAAAATTACAGAAACAGAAAATTAATTACTTCCCTATTAACATTTGTATTTAACTTTTTTCTGTAACTTCCATAGGTTTCGAGATAAGATACAGGATCATCATGTGTGGACAACTCTGTACATACTAACATAAAATTTACACTAGAGAAAAAACATAGGTGGTAGGCATGTATACTCCATGCCAGCCGGGGAGGTACCACCACCCTTACCATGGACTCCTTAATATTGGGTCTCCGATTTTCTGAGCTCGGTAAGGGTTGCCAGTTACCTTTTCCATCATCCTTAATCTATTTTCATCTTTATTCTTCCTTCTCGCCCTCACTGTCTTCTTATCGGATTAAAAGTCCCAAATTAAAAATAAGATGGCTGTGGTTTCTAGGGTAATAAATTCCGGATGTAAAATCCTGCCCCATTCGGATGTCCGGGAGGACAGGGCACAAGCGACTTCGGTCATCGAAAGTATCAACTTTCTGATTCACTACTGCAACATCCGCGGTATCAGGTCTAATCTTAATGCTATTCACAAACATCTTGAACAATTACAACCTGATATTTTGTTTCTATCTGAAACACAAGTCTCCTCTGAAAGCTCCAAGTCACCCGACTTGCAATTTCCTCAATACAACCTTCACTCTAACTTTCGATATAAAGGAGGCGTATGTGCCTACATCAAGGACAGAATTGCTTGCAAGAGGGTTTCTTCCTTAGAAAATAAAAATTTTGACGTGATTTAGTTTAAACATTCTGGTCCTAATTTTGTGAAATTCTACTGTTGCATTTATAGGTCTCTTAATGACTTTTAAGACTTCTTCGATTACCTTAGTATGAAAGTTGACTATCTCCTGTCTCAGTTTCCATCTTGCGATATCTCAATTGTAGGCGATTTCAATGTTCATAACTCTAATTGGCTTCAGTTTTCATCTACTACAAATCCCGCTGGTCATAGTGCAGAAACATTTGCTATTTCATGTGATCTCACACAAATGATTTCTGAAACCACAAGAATCCCTGATAACACTAACCATACTCCACATCTTCTAGATCTCTTTCTTACACCAAACCCTCTTGTTTATAAAACCTCCGTTCTTTCGCCTTTAGGTCTTTCCTACCATTATCTAATAGAAATCATTTCTACTGTACCTAATTCCACTGTTGTTCGCAAAACCGATAGAACCTTGTGGTGTTTTAAGTCAGTTTGATGGATTGATTTACGGGATTTCTTTGCAACCTTTCCATGGCGTGAATATGGTTTTAAGTCGTCCTCTTCTTCGGACATCGTTCTTTCAGTATCTGAAGTCATCCTCATGGGAATGGAGTTATATTTCCCAAAAACAATACCGTTTAGGTCATTCACGTTCCCAACCCTGGTTCAATAAGGCTTGTGCTGATCTTTAAAAATAAATATTACATTAAATGGAAATCTAATAAATCGGTCGACAGTCATGCAGAATACGTTGGTGCTAGAAATATCTGCAAAAGTGAAATCACTAAACTAAAAAGTTGTTCGAACAACGAAAATGCAATGAACTAGTTACATCTCCTTTAGGCAGTCGTAAATTTTGGTCTTTAGCTAAAGCCATTAGTAAAATCTTCATCCCCTGACGTCTATTAACGGATCGGTAGTTGTCGATTCTGTAGACAAAGCCAATGTTTTTGTGGATTTGTTTGTATCAAACTCGTGTCTCATGATTCTGGAAAAGATCATACGCTATGAAACCAATTCATTTTCGGTACAAGCTCTTGGAATCGATCATCAGTAGGCTTGATCTCATAAGGCGACTGGCCCAGACGGTACCCCAGCTATTGTCTTAAAGAAATGTTCCCCGAACTAGTACCAGTCCTATCTAAGCTCTATACGATCTCTATGTCTTCTGGGAATTCCTTCATCATGGAAGTTAGAAATTTAACCTATTCCCAAAAAGACGATAAGATCGATCCTCAAACTACCCACCAATTGACATCACTTCCATTTTGTTTAAAATCATGGAAAAAGCCATCATCAGCAACTGCTCACGTTCCTTGAAACTAACAAACTCCTTAGTGACCACCAATATGGGTTTAGGCAAAGTCGTTCAACAGGCGATCTTCTTTCATATGTGACCCAAGTTTGGAACAGTACAGTAGAGCAGTCCGGTGAAACAGTTGTAGTCGCTTTAGATATCTCAAAGGCATTTGACCAAGTTTGGCATTAATGTTTACTTGCCAAACTCACCTCGTTTGGGTTAAATGATACTCATCAACTGGGTTTCTAGTTTCCTTGATAAAAGACGAATACGTGTCGAGTTGATGCCTTTTTGAAAAAAGTTAGCATTAACGCGGACGTACCATAGGGATCCGTTATAGCGCCTACACTTTTCTGCTGTACATAAATGATCTTATTTCTTCAACAACTAACCCCATCCATTGCTTTGCGACGATAGCACTCTTCACTGTAGTTCATCTCAGTCTACTCATAGTGATAATCCACCTTCTATGTCAAATCAAGAAATTAAAGCAAATTTAATTAACAAAGACATTCAACGTATTCTCGAATGGGGAAGCAATAATCTAGTTAAATTTAATGCTAACAAAACTCAGTGTTGCCTTGTGTCCGCCAAAAAAGATCGGTCATTTCCTGTTGTAAGTATGAATGGCTCAGTTCTTAAGTTTTCAGACTCTACTACTCTGTTGGGTATGACTGTATCTTCAAATCTCTCATGGGTTGACCATCTTCTGTCAGCTACCAAAACAGATGCTCGTAAAATAGGCTTTTTGTACAGATCTAAGCAGTACTTTACCTCTCGACAACTCCTTCTGTTTTATAAGGCCCAAATTCGGACTCATCTGAAATATAATTCTCATCTCTGGGTTAGTGCTCCCCAATACGCTCTCGATATCGTTGATCGTATTCAAAAGAGAGCGATTAGGCTTATAAATGACCCGTCCTTAACTTCTCACATACAGTCCCTTGAGCATAGAAGGATGGTTTCAGTTCTTTTTATTATCGTTATTACAACGGCTATTGTGCTAATTATATTCTTTGATACCATCTCGGCCATCTTTGAGAAACACTCGGTTCGCTCATTCACACCATCAGTATGCAGTACAAATCTCCACTTGTCGTACCAAACGGGCGCAATCCACATTTTCTACACGGCTTCCAAACTTTGGAATGATCTCCCTAGTTCCTGTTTTCCTCTCACTTATGATATGAGAAAATTTAAGGCAGCTTAGGCATCTATTGGCAATTCATTATCTCTATCCATCCTCCTAAGTGTTTCAGTCCAAGCAAAACGGAACACCCTCTATACACAAAAATTACAGAAACAGAAAATTAATTACTTCCTATTAACATTTGTATTTAACTTTTTTCTGTAACTTCCATAGGTTTCGAGATAAGATACAGGATCATCATGTGTGGACAACTCTGTACATACTAACATAAAATTTACACTAGAGAAAAAACATAGGTGGTAGGCATGTATACTCCATGCCAGCCGGGGAGGTACCACCACCCTTACCATGGACTCCTTAATATTGGGTCTCCGATTTTCTGAGCTCGGTAAGGGTTGCCAGTTACCTTTTCCATCATCCTTAATCTATTTTCATCTTTATTCTTCCTTCTCGCCCTCACTGTCTTCTTATCGGATTAAAAGTCCCAAATTAAAAATAAGATGGCTGTGGTTTCTAGGGTAATAAATTCCGGATGTAAAATCCTGCCCCATTCGGATGTCCGGGAGGACAGGGCACAAGCGACTTCGGTCATCGAAAGTATCAACTTTCTGATTCACTACTGCAACATCCGCGGTATCAGGTCTAATCTTAATGCTATTCACAAACATCTTGAACAATTACAACCTGATATTTTGTTTCAATCTGAAACACATGTCTCCTCTGAAAGCTTCGAGTCACCTGACTTGCAATTTCCTCAATACAACCTTCACTCTAACTGTCGATATAAAGGAGGCGTATGTGCCTATATCAAGGACAGAATTGCTTGCAAGAGGGTTTCTTCCTTAGAAAATAAAAATTTTGACGTAATTTGGTTAAACATTCTGGTCCTAATTTTGTGAAATTCTACTGTTGCATTTATAGGTCTCTTAATGACTTTTAAGACTTCTTCGATTACCTTAGTATGAAAGTTGACTATCTCCTGTCTCAGTTTCCATCTTGCGACATCTCAATTGTAGGCGATTTCAATGTTCATAACTCTAATTGGCTTCAGTTTTCATCTAGTACAAATCCCGCTGGTCATAGTGGAGAAACATTTACTATTTCATGTGATCTCACACAAATGATTTCTGAAACCACAAGAATCCCTGATAACACTAACCATACTCCACATCTTCTAGATCTCTTTCTTACACCAAACCCTCTTGTTTATAAAACCTCCGTTCTTTCGCCTTTAGGTCTTTCCTACCATTATCTAATAGAAATCATTTCTACTGTACCTAATTCCACTGTTGTTCGCAAAACCGATAGAACCTTGTGGTGTTTTAAGTCAGTTTGATGGATTGATTTACGGGATTTCTTTGCAACCTTTCCATGGCGTGAATATGGTTTTAAGTCGTCCTCTTCTTCGGACATCGTTCTTTCAGTATCTGAAGTCATCCTCATGGGAATGGAGTTATATATTCCCAAAAAACAATACCGTTTAGGTCATTCACGTTCCCAACCCTGGTTCAATAAGGCTTGTGCTGATCTTTAAAAAATAAATATTACATTAAATGGAAATCTAATAAATCGGTCGACAGTCATGCAGAATACGTTGGTGCTAGAAATATCTGCAAAAGTGAAATCACTGAAACTAAAAAGTTGTTCGAACAACGAAAATGCAATGAACTAGTTACATCTCCTTTAGGCAGTCGTAAATTTTGGTCTTTAGCTAAAGCCATTAGTAAAAATCTTCATTCCCCCCCCCCTGACGTCTATTAACGGATCGGTAGTTGTCGATTCTGTAGACAAAGCCAATGTTTTTGTGGATTTGTTTGTATCAAACTCGTGTCTCAGTGATTCTGGAAAAGATCATACGCTATGAAACCAATTCATTTTCGGTACAAGCTCTTGGAATCGATCATCAGTAGGCTTGATCTCTATAAGGCGACTGGCCCAGACGGTACCCCAGCTATTGTCTTAAAGAAATGTTCCCCCGAACTAGTACCAGTCCTATCTAAGCTCTATACGATCTCTATGTCTTCTGGGGAATTCCCTTCATCATGGAAGTTACGAAATCTTGAACCTATTCCCAAAAAAGACGATAAGATCGATCCCTCAAACTACCCACCAATTGACATCACTTCCATTTTGTTTAAAATCATGGAAAAAGCCATCAGTCAGCAACTGCTCACGTTCCTTGAAACTAACAAACTCCTTAGTGACCACCAATATGGGTTTAGGCAAAGTCGTTCAACAGGCGATCTTCTTTCATATGTGACCCAAGTTTGGAACAGTACAGTAGAGCAGTCCGGTGAAACAGTTGTAGTCGCTTTAGATATCTCAAAGGCATTTGACCAAGTTTGGCATTAATGTTTACTTGCCAAACTCACCTCGTTTGGGTTAAATGATACTCTCATCAACTGGGTTTCTAGTTTCCTTGATAAAAGACGAATACGTGTCGCAGTTGATGCCTTTTTTGAAAAAAAGTTAGCATTAACGCGGACGTACCATAGGGATCCGTTATAGCGCCTACACTTTTTCTGCTGTACATAAATGATCTTATTTCTTCAACAACTAACCCCATCCATTGCTTTGCAGACGATAGCACTCTTCACTGTAGTTCATCTCAGTCTACTCATAGTGATAATCCACCTTCTATGTCAAATCAAGAAATTAAAGCAAATTTAATTAACAAAGACATTCAACGTATTCTCGAATGGGGAAGCAATAATCTAGTTAAATTTAATGCTAACAAAACTCAGTGTTGCCTTGTGTCCGCCAAAAAAGATCGGTCATTTCCTGTTGTAAGTATGAATGGCTCAGTTCTTAAGTTTTCAGACTCTACTACTCTGTTGGGTATGACTGTATCTTCAAATCTCTCATGGGTTGACCATCTTCTGTCAGCTACCAAAACAGATGCTCGTAAAATAGGCTTTTTGTACAGATCTAAGCAGTACTTTACCTCTCGACAACTCCTTCTGTTTTATAAGGCCCAAATTCGGACTCATCTGAAATATAATTCTCATCTCTGGGTTAGTGCTCCCCAATACGCTCTCGATATCGTTGATCGTATTCAAAAGAGAGCGATTAGGCTTATAAATGACCCGTCCTTAACTTCTCACATACAGTCCCTTGAGCATAGAAGGATGGTTTCAGTTCTTTCTTTGCATTATCGTTATTACAACGGCTATTGTGCTGCTGAATTATATTCTTTGATACCATCTCGGGCCATCTTTGTGAGAAACACTCGGTTCGCTCATTCACACCATCAGTATGCAGTACAAATCTCCACTTGTCGTACCAAACGGGCGCAATCCACATTTTCCTACACGGCTTCCAAACTTTGGAATGATCTCCCTAGTTCCTGTTTTCCTCTCACTTATGATATGAGAAAATTTAAGGCAGCTTAGGCATCTATTGGCAATTCATTATCCCTCTATCCATCCTCCTAAGTGTTCCTGAGTGCTTTAGCACGATAGGCCAAATTTAGCCTGTGCAGGTCCACAATCATAAAAAAAAATAGAGCCATTAATTTTCTAGATGTAAACATGAAAATTAATACACAGAACAAGTTTGAGTTCTTCGTATTCCGAAAACCCACACATACAGACGTTACCATACAACATATACGTTAGCTGCATATAGATCATTAATACACCGAGCAATGTCATTACCGTTAACCAAACAATATTTAATAAAAAATATTTTTTTTCTTGATAGTGATACATGTTGTATTGAAACATGCAGAGAAATAAGTAATTACGTAAGAGGAATTGAGGAATTATATTGCATTTAAAACATTAGTGTTATTACGACAAATTAAACTAAATGATTCATGTTTTGGCGTCAGTGCTACTAAAGAATCAAACTGTTACTGAAATAAAATACATAAAATGTAGTTGCAATAAAATTTGAAAATATTGTGAATAGAAAATCAATTCTTTTATCTTTGAATTTTTAAAATATCGGTTACTTAAAGAAATAAACATTGTCGGATATTTCCTGCTTTATGGCATTGTACTTGCTACCGGTGCCGCCGGTTTATTATTGGAAATCACGACAAAATACACAGAAAGTAGGTAGGTAGGGTAAATATTTTATTATATCGATACTTTTGCGGCTTACTCTTTTGCTACCTAAAGTTGTAAATTTTAGCTTTCATATCGTAAAATTTTATTACAGAATGTGTACCTACTCTATTTCTATTTACATTTTTTTTTTCATACAACTCTCCGTTTATGGCATGCTCTTTAAAGAGGACTAAAATTGGGACAGTAGGAGAATACTAACAGCACTTCGCTACTTTATCCTGATTATATGAGCAAACACGTGCTTCTACAAGTAATTTTAAAATTCCTCATCTACGTAAAATAATATCGGATGTTTTTTTTTAATTATTTGTCTTGTTAAAAACGTACTCAGGATACGGAATATACAAGACAGTTTCTTATAGTATTTTACGTCTTGAATATCATGCACAGCATTTAAGGCTTTTTACATCATATATTGTGGTCATCACAATATATGAACTGAGACTGATGTCATGCATCTTTATGGTGTTTATAATAATCTAATATGGAAATCTAAACTTTCACCATTATTACACATATTTAAAATAATTAGCTTTTTGGGTTTTTTAATGGTGTATATTTGTGTTTATGTTATACAAATCTAAACGTTTCGATAACATAATAGTATATTAAAAAACAAGTTTCATTATATGTGTGTTGAAGCACGAATTCAAGTGTAAAAGAACGAATGGCGTAGCCACGAGTTTTTTAAAGACGTTATTTATGTTATTTTATGTAATTTACCCTTTTTAAATAAAAATATTTACTTGTAGTTGGTTTGGGGGATTTTTGTGGCGGTTGGTAATGTCTTAATTTTAAAAGTGAAATTTGATTTAGTCGCATTTGTTTTATTCAAATTCTGTCATAAATACGAAAATGGAAGATAAGCAAGATAATCTTGCATGTACGCTCCCTGAAATACAAGAAATTGCTAACAATACAGTCGCGAATTTGCTTCCTGACAAATCCTCTGAAGAAACAGTATCAACAGTTTGAAACGTGTTGCAACGAAAATAAAATTCAAGGTATCTCTGAGAACAGTTTACTTGGGTATTTTGAATTACAACGTAGGAAGTATAAGGCATCTACTTTATGGACAATTTACTCTATGCTGAAGTCTTGCTTAAACATATAAAAATGTTAACATATCCAAATATAAGAAACTGCAGGCTGTGCTAAAACGGGAATCCCAACATTATCTCCACGTAAACCGAAAATTTTAGAAACAGACGACGCTAATAAATTTATTCAAGTTGCCAATAATAAAACGTACTTAGCAATGAACGTAAGTTCCTATTATCATTGTAGCTCCGAATTCATCAATGATATTTATTTTAGTTTATCTTGATAATGGGTTACAATGGAGCGTATAGGCGTGAAGAATTGACGAATATGTGTGTAGATGACATACAATATAGAGCTGACTCCGTTATTGTGAAAAAAATGTATTCCGAGAACTTTCCTTGTGATAGACGAAAACTGGATTGATTTAATTAAAAAATATCCAACTTAAGAAGAAGAAGGTACGAGGGATGTACAGTATTTGTTGTCCGTAGCATGGGATGACTTTGAATATATGTTGCCCCTAATAACCGCACTTGTTTTATTATTTTATTGACAAACAAACTGCCAAATTTGGTTACCTAATCGAGCTTTAATAGTGCAAAGTTGTACCAGTTGAAAGTAGTAGTTGCACGAAGATTTTGGAAAATGGAAAAGTAAGCTTCATACTGTCATCTAGTACCTATAAAAGAAAGGTTTAACACCTACAGAAATTCATACAGATATGGTTGAAGTGCTTGGAGATTCTGCTCTTTCCTATCAAGCACTAAAAAATTGGTCTGGAGCGTTCAAATCTGGCAATCATGCAAAAGGTGCTGGCCGGCCACATTCTGCGTCCACTCAAGAAAAAATTGATCTTGTGAATGACATGATCAGAGAAGTGTAACGGAGATAACAGGCCTTTCAAATGGTACGATTGGAACCTTAATAAATTACTATTTAAGGATTCATAAGGTGTCAGCAAGATGAGTATCCCGAATGTCGATGCCCGAACAAAAGCGTTTGAGAGTAACTTGTTCAATAGTCAATTTCGCCTTGTTTAACCGTAATCCTAAATATTTCCTCGATCGCTATGTTACGGTTGATGAAACTTGGGTTCATCATTTCGATCCCGAGTGCAAACAACAAAGTATGGAGTGGCATAATCCAGGATCTCCCCCTCCACGCAAATTTCGTGTACAGGCTTCAGCGGGCAAGATAATGGCTACAGTTTTTTTGGGATGCCGAAGGAATTTTACTGGTAGATTTTTTTGGAATGTGGCCACACAATCACTGGTCAATATTATGCAGCATTAGTTACAAAACTTCATTATTGCATTAAAGAAAAGAAGAGGAAAACTGTCACGCGGAATTCTCTTTCACAAGACAACGTCCCAGTTCATAAGAGCCTTATTTCTATGAATGAAATTCATGACGCTGGGTTTGAAGTTATGGTGCATCCATCCTACTCCTCCGACTTAGCTTTCAGTGATTTTTATTTATTTGAGAGTCTTCGGGGAACAAAACCTTGAGAGCGATTACGCGGTTATGACAGCAGTGAAGGACTCCTTCTGTGATCAAGACTCCGAGTTATTCAAGAAAGGTGTTGCTATGCTTGAACATAGGTGAAATCCGTGTCTTCACGTTCAAGGGGATTATGATGATAAATAATGTTGTATTCTAGGGACATTAAATAATGCAGATCCCTCGTAACTCGGCGGCAATTTTTTCTAACGTACCGTAATGGTTATTGCATTAATAGCCCAATAGAAATCAATACGATAGGAAAAGTTCCTAAAATAATTGCTACTTTTCTGGAATTACCAAATCCTGAAATTTTTACATGCCATTGTTTTAGACGATCTAGTGCCACACAACTCTGACGGTGATTTATTAACGATAAAACGCTTGGGGGATGGAAACCTTCAGGTAGTTTGCTTCATTTTTAATTACGATAGGAGGTTAGGCTTTTCTGTTTTACTTCAGGTGTTGCTGAAAGCTATGTCGAAGCTTCGCTACAAAATAAAAGTAGCAGAGATGTTAGCACAACCAAAGTATTCAAAATTACCACGATGCACCATATCCAAAGCTTCAGGGCCATAAATTGATATAAATTCGGCCACATGTAACGCTTTTTCTGATAGTGAAAACATTGAAAAAATTTTTTCGGACACTCAATGGAAATGGACCATATTTCCTTATTACAAATCGTAAAGAAAGGTAAGGTAAGGTGCGGTAACTGTGTATCTGGGGCAAGTGTGTAGGAACGCTGTAAAATTTCTATTAAATCAATTGGCCTTGCGCCATCCATAGACACATGTTAGTACTAATCCACCACTTCCCTCGATATCAAAATAAATCAGCTTATGTGCTCTATTGGTACTACAGTATCCATTTTTACGTTCAAAGAACGCTAGTGTGGAGTATTTTTGTAAATCCAGTGCCATCCATATTTAAACAAATGATTTTAATTATCTGAAAGTGCAACGGCATAAAAGAGGTAAGGTAGTTGATATTAGCATATGTATTTTGATTAAATTGTCATAAAAAAAACACAATGTGTCTACTAAACACTAGCCCCGGTTAAATAAACACCCAGGCAGTTGTATACTACCCACTTGCCTAATGTGTTCTTACACTTAGGGTTTTTCAACTTCTTCAGAAAATGGTACGAGTGTACAAACGCAAATCTGACAGTAATATCCTATACAAAGGTGTGTTGGAAAAAGTAGTCGAAGACGTCAATAATGGAGTAATGACGGCAAAAATAGCACAATGGGCAGAAGTCATCCCAATTGCAGAGGAAGAGAAGTTACCACGGAGTCTAGTCGTCATGGAAAAATTGCGGTGGGGTTTAAGCAGATCTGAACTCCCTAACGTAGTTCAAGACTATATTGTGAAAAACGGAATCAAAACTGCAGTTAAAGGGAGAAAACCTGGAGAAGACTGGTTTCACAATCTTTCTATCAAGAAACCACAGCAGGTTGAATTTGCTCGAAAAAAATGTATAGATCCTTTTATTATGAACGAATATTTTGAAACACTTCAAAAATAGTTAGATGACATGGGTTTGCAAGCGAAGCCAGAGCATATATAGAATCTAGATGACACGAATTTTTCGCTTGATCCTTCAAAGACAAAAGTTGTCGGCAAAAAGGGTGCTCTGTCATCCAGAACAATAGCCGTTAGCGGGAGGGGGGGGGGCATTATGGTGCTGGTAGCTGTAAACATACACAAGTGTTGTGTATGGCTGTAAATGCTGCTGGACATAAAGCTCCGCCTGTGATAGTTTTTAAAGAAAAAAATATTTGGAATGAGTGGGTAGCAACTGCGGATGAATGCTATCCTGGTACAACTTATGCTGCTACCGCTAATCGGTGGATGGAGTCATACGTTTTACTTAGATATTTTGAAAAATCGCTGTTGGAAGCATTCGGACCTAGAAGACCAATGTTATTCGTTTATGATGGGCACGTGTCCCATGTAGGCATCAAAACTGATTACGTCTGTCATTGAACACGAAGTTACAATTCTTAAACTATCCCCAACCTCATCGCATCTGTTGCAGCCTGTCGACTTAAGTGTGTTCAAATCTATGAAAACCAAGTGGGATTACAACCTTATGATGTGGCAACAAACTCTTGAAGGCCAAAAGATACCAAAGTAAATGTTCAGTAAATTAGTCGGTGAAATATAGAAAGAACTAAAACCACAAGTGATTTGCAATGAATTTAGAAAGGGGGGCATATTCCCGTTTAACCCAGATGTGACTACAATAAAACGGTATGATCCCCTCGCTTATCAAAGATGGGAAAACAGCACCGTTTTAATCAGGGAGATAACGCAATAGAACCAGGTACACTTCAGGAACTACTTTCTGGGCCATTCACAGACATACAAGAGGATCTTCCTAGTTCATCTACAGATAAATATTCTGCTTTAAGAACCCATAAAAAACCAGACTGCACATTTGAAGAATTGTTGTTAGCTACAGTAAAACAAACCTCTAGAGATGTACAAAAACCAAAAAGAAAAGTGACTAATAGTGCGGAAGCGATTAGGGCACAAGAAATGCTTGCTATCATGGAAGACAAGAATAAGCCTTATTAGAAAAAAAGAAAAAAATACCCAATAAACAACCTCCAAAAATTGCCGAAGATGAAGATGAATTGTTCTCAGAAGAGGTAACGTCGCCTGCTAACAGTGATGAGGACTTTGGAGATGAGATTATTGAATATGGATTGCTAAATAAATGTATGGAAGATATACAAAAAAATAAAACAGATACTAACATAAACGATTGGGCATTAATACTTTTTGCTACAAAAAAATTGAAAAGGTACTACGTAGGGCAAATAACGGCTATTAACGAGCTTGATGAGGAGTTTGAGGTAAAATCCAAGGCTGAAGAGGAGAAGGACTCGTGAACAGTCTACTAATAAGATATATATATAAGCTATAAATAAGTAAACACTAACCATAAACATGAGCATACTAACAAAAAAAAATTGAGGTAAAATTTACATTTACATTTACGTGGGCAAACCCTGAAGACTGTTCTATTGCGTCCAGAGAAGATGTCATGTTACCCCTGTTCCCACAGTGTGTGGTTTAATTCGCTTCGACCTCGGTTTTTGTAGCTATAATATAGAATAAAGTTGACTTTGAACAAATACATGTGTTTTACGTTTTATAAGACATTTACCCTTGTTTTAACGTTTGTACCACTGTTTCAGTTTCAATAAAAAGTTCACTACGTTCTACTAAAATGTTTTATCCGAATGCTGTAAAGAAACAAAGCGTTTTTCTACTCTTTCCTGTGTAAACTAATATGAGATACAGCATGTGTACACACTTGTCCCATTCTCAGCGGTAAGTGTGTAGTAAGGACATTGTTTTAAAAAAAATATTGTTAAATAATAGAAGCAATAAGATTATGTTTAGCTATGTATAGGGTGTTATTGCTAATACTGACAAGAGGCAAAAGCAAAATTCTTTGTAATGTTTTATCTATGATTGACTTTATTGCAACTATTGTATTTTTACTACACACTTACCCCACCTTACCTTATCTCTTTTCTTTATAGCAACCATTTCTTTATAAAGAATTATTAATTATTTATTGGAATAAATACTAAACACACAACTATTAGCGTTAGAAAAATTTATGCCTCCTGATGAACTCCTCCATTTGACGTAGAAAATGATGAATTGCTACATGCAGGAGCCAACTGTAATTCAGTGGGTTCTAGGGCAACATCTGCCGGATTCTGACATCCACTGTTTGACGATGATGGCTGATTAAAAATCATTTTCGAAGTCGCCATTTTATTGCTAATGCTTTTTTCTATACATATATGACTCTCGAGTCGTGTTTGATCGCCATCCTCCATGATTTTTGAGTCTCCTGTAACCGTCTAGGTTGGATAATTTCAAATAATGGGCAATTTTCTTCGGCATCTTGTAGAAACTGTGGATCTCAACAGGTTGCACTGTATGTTTATTGTTCATATAAGATATGAACAATCTTGAGTGATTGACATGTTTTGGACACAAGCTTTCATATCTCCTGTACAACTCATTCTCATTAATTCCTCTCATTTTTGTCATAACGATGAATGTAAGCTTCTTCTTTGCCTTAGTGTCATGGATGGTGACAACCAAAATAGAGCCGGTATCCTCGATATTCTTCACATTTAACCTTCTTAGCTCCTCACTACAAACCGAAAATTAACGCCACTTTAATCATAAGAAAAGTATCGTCAGGTGCTTCTGTCAAAAATTTTGACACATCATCCTGCGATAGAATTTTTGATTTTTTTGCTTCATATTCCTCACTTTAGCGCTTTAAATATAACTGTAACTTCCCATAATTCGATATATAGACGTTTTCTTTCACTCTCAACGTACTTTTCAACATGGAATATGTCGGCCATAGCGTGGAAGATTTCAGTCTTTCAGCCTGTAATCAAATATAAAGATAAAACTTAAAATAAATGTATTCAGGAAAGCTAACCTTTTCATGAAAAGAAGCAAACATAACTTCTTCGTCACTCATTGCATGTCACACGTTAATCCACGTATAACATTTTTAATTACGTGAAATTCATTATTTTATATGTGATTCGAAAATGAACGTAACTGTAAACCCTCTGGACTTTCTGATGTATCGTAAGTATTTATGCCTCCATTTTACATTATCGTCGCGTTTAAGAAGAATACTATTTTGTTTCATCTTTTGATACTCAAAACCAATAGTGTACTGCGTTTAATATTCCGTAGATTAGCATCACCATCAACCGCACAAAGGATACTGTTCATCGTTGGCGGAATCATCAATATAAATTTGATAATAGTCAAAGGTGATCTTCTTTATGTATTTACTGCCAAAGCACAGGGCGACGGTTTTGTTCGGGTTGATTTGCACTCCACTGTTTCTACACCGATTAGATATACTGCTTATGTCAGCATTGAATTTTGAAATGGTAACAGTAATTTCGTTTACATTGCAGGAAATACAAATTTGTAAATGTACATGTGGTCAAGAAGAGAATCTTGCGATGGATATCGAAAATAGTAGTAGACCTAAACTACTTCCTTGTGGTACACCCGATATGGTGTTCAAAAATATTAATGTTTGATGGTCATATGATACACATGCTTTAAGTAACTGAAGAACCACTTCGTATCAAATTCCATGTCTTTTAGTTTTTGAAGCAGTAGTTCAAAGCTGACCAGATCTCAGGCCTTGCATTACTCCAGTATGCAGTATTAATAGCAGCGTTTACGAAATAAACATTTAACTTTAACAGATCACATTATCGGGTAACAGTTTCTTAGGTTGTGTTGTTGCAATTCACACCACGTTTGTTTCTAATCTTTCTTTTTTGCTATAAACTTTAAATAAGCAATAATTTCTCATTTTATACTAAAATTCACGTAATTCTTTAAATCTAAATTGTATACTGTCCGCCATAAATATATAAACACTCAGTAAACGCTAGTGTATTTTAATGAAATTTTCAGAAAACATGTATTTTATTCCTATTAAGAAACGATGAAAATTTTAGCAAGGTACAATAAAGATTAATCAAGTAATCATCGACAATGAAACAAAAACTTTTTCTTTTCACTTGACATCAGTTACTTAAGTGTGAATGTTACGCATAGTTGTAAGCTTAACAAGTAAACACAAGTTGAAATAATGCCTCCTGTACGACATCGTGCAAATTTCGTTAACCGAGTTTGAACGTGGCAGAATAATCGGTCTACGAGAAGTCGAATTATCAATTCGTGATGTTGCCGCTCGCGTGGGCGCAGTGTCTCTACAGTTTACCTTATGTTAGTGAAGATGGTCAAACAATAATGGGGAACGAAGACATTTGCGTCCCGGACGTGCTAGGCGCACCACTGATCGTGAAGATCGTGCTGTTCGGCTTGTAGCTCTTCGGGATGGTTTTTCATCAACAAGGTAAGTTGGTGATGGAGAGGATTAACTATGCATCAAACCTCCTTACGATCGACGTATGGAAAAATTCGATCTTTTGGGCTCAGATCATACTGACCATTGATTTATTTACCTGTAACTCCACGCCATCGTACTGCATGGTGTAACGAGAGGCTGCATGGGAATGTGCAATGGAACCAAGTCATCTTTAGTGACGAATCTCGATTTTTTTATAGGCTTACGATGGTAGCAGATTGGTTAGAAGACGTCCTGGAGAAAGACGAAATTTGGAGTTTTCTGTACAACGACATACTGCTCTCACTAAAGGTTGTGGTGGTGTGGGGGGCTATCTACCATGGAAGTAGATCTGATCTAGTAGTTATTAAATGCAAATCGATACATTAACAATGCTGTGGAGTTTCTAAATACTGCTAATGTTGATCTGCTTCCATGGCTTTCTTCTTTTTTGTTAGTATGCTCATGTTTATGGTTAGTATTTTACTTATTATTAGTTTATATACATATACATATATATATATATATATATATATATATATATATATATATATATATATATATATACACATATATGTATATCCTTGGCGTAGACTGTGCAGGAGTCCTTGTCCTCTTCAGCCCTGGTCAATCCATTCTTGTTGGTGTTGCGATGTTTTGTGTTATTGTATAGTGTACAAAAAAAGAAAAAGAAAAGGTTTAGGTCTATTTGAATATTGAATAATATGTTAATTGATTTAAGTGTGCGTGTTGTTTAGTGTGGAGTGTACCGTGCTTAGTGTGCATCGAATAGACGGGGGGATGCGGAGGGCATATGTAATGTTATCTACGGATTCTTCCATCTCCTCGGGGAGGTCGTCAAGGAGTTGTGTAAGGTTCGCGGGGGGATGCCTGAATTTTAATTTAGGTTTTCTTCGTGGGAATTGGAGAAAACGATAGTTGTAGGGAATGGTAAGGATTTCTTTGGTTGGGATAGTATCGCCGAAAATTCTTTTATGCGCGAAGTTTTTATGAAGTGTTTGGATCCTGTGTGTGATTGGTGGTATATTTGCGTGTTGTGTTGTGAGGTCCCTAGGGTGCCTGAGAGGTAACCTGCGTATGCGTCTAAAAATTCGACGTTAACAGGAGGAGATAGAGGAAAGGTAATTGGGGTTTATATTGGTGTATATGAGTGCTTGGAAATCCATAACAGGGCGGATGTATGTTTTGTAGGTGTGTTGAAGTGTTTTAGGGTGGCAACCTCTGATTCTACCCTAGAGGGTGCCCAGTAGACTTGCGCGGTTTCTAATCCTATTGAGTGTTCTTTTTACATCGGAGAGCCAATTGAAGGTTCTAGTGAAGAGGATTCCTAGGTAGGTGACTTCATCTTGGAGTGTGAGTCTTTCTTGGTTTATGGTGAGGGAATCATTTCTGGAGGCAAGCTTTGGGAACTTAACTTCGGTGTAGTTAGGATGTCGGAAGAGCATTGTTTGAGTTTTGGAGGGATTGACTAGACTCTCCACCGGTTTGCCCAGTTGGAAAAGTTCTGTAGGGTCTTGGATATGAGGCGGGAAGCCGTTTCTTTGTTCCGATAACTTCGAGAATGTCTGATGCAAAGATGGTGTAAAGGGTAGGGACTAAGGTAGAACTTTGCGGTATGCCTGCTGTAGGTTGAAAGTGAACGGAGAAGGTTTTCCCTACTTTTACCCGAACTGACCGATTGGTCAGGTTCGAGAGTAGGAGTTTATAGAAGGGGTCTGGGATGTTGAGGTTTCGGATGTTGTGCAGGAAACCGGCGCGCCAGACCCTGTCCAATGCTTGCTTATTGTCCAGAAACAGCCAGATTGCATTGCTTGTGATTGAATGCTCTGGTGGTCTCTCTAAACAGCTTCAACAAGAGATTGTGACACGTTCGGTTGGAACGGAAGCCGAATTGGTTATTAGGAAGGAGGACGTTGAATTCTAGGGGGCCCCTGAGTCTCCTGGTTAGAATATGCTCAAAGAATTTTCCGAAGCAACTCAGGTGGGAGATTGGCCTATAGGAGGTGGATTTGGTCCAGGAGTCTTCGGCGTGTTTGTTTGATTCTCGCCTGATTAAGGCGTTAAAGCGATTGTATTCGGTTTTGAGAACCGGATCCCTAGATCGCAAGAATCGACGATAGATTTGTCTTTTCTCTTTGATCCAGTTCACAATGTGCTGTGGGAGCGGTTTGCGGGAAGTGTCGATGTTTTTTAATGGCACAGAGATATCGACCGCTTCCGTAATTACGGAAGGTAGGTCTCTAATGGCTCTCTCGTCGCTTAAAGTTTGGGTGTGAGAAGGTTGTTGGAGACGTGTTCGGAGAACACATTTCAGTTTGAGGAAAGAATGTGTAAATTGAGTGTCTGTAAAAAGTGTTTAAGTAAGGGGCGTTTCTGACGAACGCCCATGGCATTAACCGTCCCTGCTAGGGTATCAATTTGGAGGGAGTTAAGGATTGGGCTGGAGGATTACCGCGACCTTCATCGGCGTACCGGACACGCAAATGTTGATCCTATCCTATCTCGCCGGTCTGAGAGTATCTGGAGGAGGGAGTGGGCGAGGCTTGCAGGAAGTCTTTCATGGATAGAGATTAGGTGTCGGGAGAGGGTTTAAGGTGGGCTGTATTTCGAGTCGCACTCTTCGGAAGACAGGATAGCATAGAGGGATGCCTTCTTCGACGAAGAACTGGGAGGTTCCCGCCTCTTCCGGAACTTGAAGGAATAGGAAGGGTGAGCTTTACCGAAGTTGTTACTCCTTGGGTTAGCCGAGGATTTGCATGAGGAGGATCTGTGCCTTTCACCACAGTTGAGACAACGGATAGCACGGGTGGAACAATACTTGGGGAGAGGTTGAGAGGGGTAGTGTCGCCCGAACATGACGACATCGCGCGCGAGGAGCTACTCGAGGGTGGTTTGGGAAGAGGTTATGATGCGGAAAAGGGATGTGGGAGTCGCCTTAGAGGTAATTCGAACGGTCTTCCTCACGTGTGGAAGATCGGTCGAATCTCGGATCTCTTCGGATAGGATGTCCTTATCCACGTGTCGAATCACGCAGGAAAAAGAAGGGTGTCTAGGAGTGGAGTTGGTGGGACGGGGACCGGAGAGTTGGGTTAGGGTGACGGTGGGATCGCCGAAGTGGTGTCGCAGCCTAAGCTGTGTAATATCCGTTTTGAGGTAGCCTGAGTTCAAAAAAGTAGTTTTTGAAAAATGTTTTAAAAAATGAGTGTGTGCGTATGCGTGTGCGTGTGTGTTCAGAGGTAGTTTCCTTGAGTTAAAATAACCCCATTTAGGCCAACTTACTTAAATCCAATTCTGCTTCCTTAAAAAGTTGATCTTTCAAAGATGCAATTTTTATTTCATTTTTGTTCGATAGCCGTCTCATTTTGGTATGGCGGATTTTTTTACAAATATGAATATGAATTTACTTTCAACGTACAAGGTAGAGGGCGCCACCAACACCTTACTAATGTTTCTGGTTTCCGCTGTATTTTTCTGTAGATAAAGATTTTATAAGACTTGTTAACACTTCTGAAAGTTCAGTTTATTTTCTTTAAAAAAGGTGCTCTTAGTGTATATCGCTAAATGGTTCCGCTTTAGAGGAAACTGCACTTAAAGTGAACTCTGCAGAATGTACATATTTCATTTGCATAAAATTTAATGCCAATTTAATCTGGTAGGTCACAAAATCGTTATTCTGATTTGACTTCTACCTTTGGTGTGTTTTTTACGTTGTTTGGTATGTTGTTAGGTGTTTTGAGTATTTGATTGTTTAAGTATTAGGTTCCCGTTTTAAGAATTCCGGAACACAATTTGTTCTCAAATGGTGAAATGAGTGATATGGTGGCAATTTATCCTCAACAAAATTTCAATGAACGTGCTGCGCCCAGAAGTTACGGAAATATTTTTCCAAATCGTAGACAACCAGATGGAAAATTATTTTCAAGATAGCGAGAAACAGGTAGCTTTCGTTCTCGCCACGATTATGGACGACCTACAGTGCATAAGAAGAAGAGGTCTTAGATCTAGTTGAAATTGATTCGTACATTAGCATTCGGCGAATATCTGTAAATACTGTGTTATTTCGCCGGTCAATATCAACTGTTTTGCATGAACAGTAACTACACCCGTATCATTACAAACCAGTCCAAAATTTATTGCCACATGATTTTTTGACAAGAGCAAACTTTTATAACTGGATTTTAAGCCATCATCGATGTGATCAATCTTTTATAAACAATGTTTGTTTACGGATGAGGTAACCTTTACCAAAGAGGGGTATTTAACAGCAGAAATTGCCATATCAGGTCTGACGAAAACCCAAACTCCACAAGCGAGCGCCATTTTCAACACGAATTTAAAATTAATATTTGATTTGGGATAGTGAACGATTCTCTTGTGGGTCCCTTTGAACTCCCAGCTATTGGAAGAGGAATTAAACGTTGTTGGCCTCCACGAAGTCCTGATTTAAATCCAATGCACTTTTTCTTCTGGGGGTATATAAAAACTTTAGTATATTTCATCATTTTTTGCAGTAAGGAGAAATTTTTTGAAAAGATGCCAAAGATGTATTGGGGCGAATGGCGGACATTTTGAGAATACTATTCATCATAATTAAATGCCTGTTCAATGTTTTATAGTTGTTTTGTGGTTTGTAAATATTGCAAATGAAATATGTGCACTGTGTCCCATTTTGGTTGAAATTGTAGCGAGCAAAGATAGAAAGAAAGATATGGTTTTCGCGACCCCGTTCTACTTTTTCGTAAAATGAAAGATGCCACAAACAGAATTGTCATAGTCCTATTAGTATTTGAGATACAGGTCAAAATTCTAAATTTGCACATTTTAAGTACCCCTCGTAACTGCTTTACCCTATCGAAACGGTGAAAAGTGGGCTATATGCAGAATTTTCCGTAGAATTTAGTGGTGTACATAGTTTTCCCCACAAAAAGTCAGTTTCTTCGCAATAAAGCAAAGTTTTTTTTTAAATGGAGCACCCTGTATATTTTTTTATTATATAATAGAGCTCAGCTTTCAATATATGTATATATATATATATATATATATATATATATATATATATATATATATTATTGTTACGTTGATTTAACATTTTGATGTTATCGTTGGCCATGAAACCTATACACTCAGTATAAACGCGTATTTTCTTGAACGTCCAAGATACATCTGAATATTAAAAAAAGGCTACTAGATTCTTACTGCTTTATTATAATTATAAACATCCAAATACACGATTATAATAAATCTAAGGACTTTTATTCAGAAATGCAAAAATAACACCAAAAACTTATGCAAATTAGGTACAATAGTTTTTGAAACATATTCAAACTGGTAAATTGTTTTGTTAATTGGGTAAAATGTATCTTGCAGCTTCAGAAAAAAATATTAATGAAAATAAAACTTATAAAGGATACTTTATACCTAAATTTCTACGTAGGCTCGGCTTAGTCTGATTCTAAACATAATTGACCTGTGAAATCTAATTCAAATTATTATTGTGCAACAAGCGTATTGTCTGTTCATTGTGCAAAATGTGGTAGACAATCAAAATTTTGAAAACTTTGAAAAATATGATTTGCTGATTTGCTTTGGCCAGAGTAATGAAAACGCCGAAGCAGCAATAACTTTGTATTTTAACAGGTAAATGTAGTTTCCTTGGTATTAATTTTGATAATTAAGTAACTTTACATCTATGTAAGTTTCCAGAACGGAGACAACCCAGTAAAATCCCGTTTTATAGATTAAAAAGAAATTTAATTAATTAGGGATCATTTTCTAAACCCAGGTCAAAAAAATATAATAAAGAAAATCGAGAGAATGGTGAGATTACCGTTTCAGTCGGTGTGGAGGGTAATCCTATAAGTTCTTGCAGAACTCTAGAAAGTAGTATTGGAGTTCGCAACGATAAACATAAACCACCTAAATTTAGGCTTGTTCAACATCTACATCCTGACGACGCTGAACGTAGGTTAATAATTTGCAACTGGTATTTAAACATGTTAAATATAGTACCCAACTTGGGAAGAAATGTCATATGGTCAGGCAAGGCAATTCAGGTGTTTTTAAATAGGCACAATAGCAGATTATGGACTCAAGAAAATCAACACCAAATATTCTCCAAAGACAACAAAGACGATTGGGGCTAAAAGCTTTATATTAGCACCAAACAAAATTTTACATTTTCGAAGGGAACTTATCTGCTCCGAGATATTTGGACATTTTAGAAATGGTTGTACTTGAATTATCAGATGACATTCCTTTAGTTCGCTTGAACCAAATTCATTTCCAATAGGATGGAGCCCCATCTCACAATGCGCAAATTATACGTCCGTTTTTGGAAAACAATTTTGGTAATAGATGGATTGGTACTAATGGGCCGATAAGATGGTCTCCTAGGTCTCCGGACTTGTCAGTTTTAGATTTCTCTTTATGGGGTTACTTAATGTGCTTAATGCTATAGAACGAATTGGAAGAGTGTGTGAAGCATGTATAAGACATAATGGTTATCAGTTCGAACATCTCTTTTAGTAATTTATATTAGGCTTGTAAAGTTGTAGGTATTATGTTTAGTTTTTTATTTTGTGTATTTGCATAAAACTTCCTAATCCTTAACCTTGATTTTTCATGGCCAACTATATCATCAAAATGTTAAATTAACGTAACGTTAATTTTTGAGGTTAATAATGCAAAAGAAGTGCCACGCAATACATATTTTTTGAAAGCTGAGAGTAAGCTCTATTATATAATAAAAAATTTACAGGGTGTTCCATTTAAATTTGGTTTATTGCGAAGAAACTGACTTTTTGTGGGGAAAACTATGCACGCCACTAAATTCTACGCAAAATACTGTATAAAGCACACTTTTCACCATTTCGATAAATTTTGAATTTCGCCTTGTATCTCAAATATTAATAGGACTATGACAATTCTATTTGTGGCATCTTTCGTTTCACGAAAAAGTAGAACAGGGTAGCGAGAATCGCATTTTTGCTCGCAAACGAGATAACCTACAATTTCAACCAAAATGGGACACAGTGTTCATTCTTCAGAGTTCACTTTAAGTGCATTTTCCTCTAAAGCGGAACTATTTTGCGATATACAATAAGAGTACTTTTTTTAAAGAAAATAAAACGATCTTTCAGAAATGTTAACAAGTCTTTGAAAATCTTTATCCACAAAAAAATACAGCGGAAACCAGAAATATGAGTAAGGTATTCGTGCCGCCCTCTACCTTTTACGTTGAAAGTAAATAGATATTCATATTTGTCTAACCGAAAAACTTTCAAGTTTAGACAAGATATCTCGAAAAATGAGACAGCTATCGAAGAAAAATGAAATAAAAAGTGCATCTTTGAAAGTTCATAACTTTTTAAGGAAGCAGAATTGAACTAAAGCAAGTTGGCCTAAATGGGGTTATTTTAACGCAGGGAAACTTCCTCTGAACATTTTTTAAAAACTACTTTTTTGAACTCAGGGTACCTCAAAACGGGTATTTCGATTTCTTTTTATTGTCTATGATTACTATCCCTCTAGGTGGGAATGTTAAAAATCCATTATTGTAGGACTTGGTGATCTATCTGACCAAAATATCACTCAAACCATCTTTTAACAAACTATTATTTTACCAAACAGTATTTTTTGTGTAGAGTGGGCAGGACAGCCGTGATGTTGAAAGTAATGCGATTGTCGAAAAGAAGATTTAAAAGAAGTTCATCAATAAACCTTTCCAGGATTCGTAAATAAGTTGGTTTATTTAATCCTTAATCTCCATCTCTTACGTTGAAAGTAAATAGATATTCATGTTTGTCTATCCGAAAAACTCCCCTGTACCAAGTTTAAACAAAATATCTTGAAAAATGCGATAGTTATCGAAAAAAGTGAAATAAAAAATGCATCTTTGAAAGATCACAACTCTTTAAGGAAGCAGAATTAGACTAAGGTAAGTTGGCACAAATGGAGTTGTTTTAACCCAAGGAAACTATATCTGAACCATGAATATTTTTTACGGTACACCCTGTACATAAAATTTCAAGCAGATCGAG
The DNA here is from genome assembly GCA_036346205.1 of Vesta saturnalis. NCBI lineage: Eukaryota > Metazoa > Arthropoda > Insecta > Coleoptera > Lampyridae > Vesta > Vesta saturnalis. The sequence continues at coordinate 2,345,844 of JARFJB010001727.1, read as the reverse complement.
GCAGTGTAAGTGGTATTTAAACACAAAATTATTCTTACATAAATTGAGACTTTTAACCGACTGGGATGCTTCAGCATGGATAAAAATCGTGAAAAACGCATATATACGTAGTTTCAGCTTGTTTATCGAACTAAAAGTGTACAAAAATGGTAAAAATAAAAGAAATTATAGTATGCTACCAATAAACGTTAAATGTAAATGGAACTAATGGCCAATCAGTCAAGTGACCGGATTGGTAATGCAGGGAATGAGACTTCTAACCCTCAACGAGGAAACTACTTTTTTTTGTTAAAATTGTTTTTAAATTTTATTTTAATATACATTTACACTTTAAAATGACGTTTAACTGCTTATTTTTACTTTTTGCTTTAAATACGAATACAAATGCTGAAATTTTTTAAGAAACGTATTGATTTTTTTTTTGTTTAGTGTTGAAGGACGTGCAAAACATGAAATCAAAATATTGTAGATTCATAGTTTGATTGTGTAATTATATAAATCTATTGGTACTTTTATGGTAAATGTGTGTGTACGTGTACGTACGAGGTTAGAGTTATCAGAAAGAAAATTTTGGTAATCTTACACTTCGAAAAGTGGACATGGTTTACGAAAAGTAAACCATTTAAAAACGCCAATCAGTTTTGAAAATTGCCACTTTAAATGCAAAATTAGAAAAAAAATAGTGATAGGCACTGCGATTGATAACAACCGATTCCTTGAGAGAGAAAACAGTTTTACGTTTCTTATTACGAGAAACTCTTCCTATCTGAAATTATTACTAATATCTGCATTTCCGAACACCAGCTGGCGTAATTGAAAGTAAATGATCCATTTCGCCAATAACACAACATAATTGAAATTCACAATACTGCTTAACGCAAAGCGACATTTTTCTTTCAAGGAATACGTGTGTTCTTAATATTGAGTATCAAGCATGAATTGTCGATCTAAAATCCGAGAATAGTAAACACGCGTAAGGGTGTTGAAATCGTGATTATTTCATTAGACGTTATGCTTTCTCGCCTTAATTTAGGTATCAGGTATCGTATACTTAATTAAGCTTAAATATCATATTTCTCTTACAATTTCCATTTGATATTTAACAACTTAAAATTGTTAAAGAATTAAAAATAAACAAGTAAACCCTAAAGAATTATGAAATATACCTAACAAACTGTTCCAACCAACAACTATATACGTACACGAGAATTCTCATCATATTTGCAAATTTACATGCAATTAAAAGCGATTTTATATAGTATTTACTCTTTTTGTAAATAGTTGGTCTGGTTGGCGAGGGTAGTGGGATTAAGGGAATAGGGTCTGGACTCCGGTCACGGCTGTAATTTGCGATGAAGCGCGAAGGGAAATTGCGAGTGTGCTGCTTCCGTGACTTAATGAGAGACAGCGCCTCAGGACAGACCATACCTGCCCGGAATGTCCTCATCAGAACATAATGGAGACATTGGGACGCGACTAGAAAATACCTAACTTTACTTTTACGAGCAATTCCGTTAACAGTGTAACAAAGATGTTTATTATAAGGGTTGCTCTTCAATAGATTGTTCTCTGAGTGATGCTAAGAAAACTGATCACTTTTAAGTTTTCCGAAACTAAAAGCTCTTACTTTAATCAAAACGGTTATACAAAACGTTGTTTTAAAGAATTAACACAAGTAAAATAATTTAAAGTATGCTTCTTTCTTTGATTTGCTTCTGAATGCAAGAGGGCTAACATCCCCTTAAATCAGTATATATCCCTACACCCCCGTCTCTTGAACATGACCCTACTAAAAAGATTTGATTAACAATATGTCTGATCTAAAGTGTGCAAAATTGACAAACATCCCTACATAACATTTCGTAAATTCAAGAAGAAAGCAAGCAAGTTAAAAAAATGTAAAATAATTTCGTACAAACACATTCCCCTTTCATCTTCCAAAATCTACAGTTCAATAATTCTCTCACAGATTCATTCAATGAAATCTATTATCTGCATATATGTATGTACAGTCTGATTTGTGCGACAACAGCAGTATGGATTTATACAGGGTAGGGTAACCGGCTTTGCCCCTTGGTATTGTGAATCCATCTGACTCACCCCGTGGGATGCCGGATTTAGGGCGCGTGGACTCTGCCCCAAGCACGGCCGCAACGTTCCCACTGAGCAACCACGCCGGCCAAGAACTCCTCTACAAGGGGGTCGAGGGTGAAATAATACCAACCCTTGTATTGATAACGGGCTTGATTGAAACCGAAAGCGGGATGAATGCATTATATAACTTAATGGATGTTGTTTAAATTATTTTTTTTTGTTTGATTGATGAGGAAGTTGTTGAGGTAAAATTTACAGTAAATTACCAATCTAAATAATAATTTACAACTATAACGTAGGGATGACAGGTTAACCTACTTTCTTGAATACAACTCATCGTTTAGTTTTGTAAACTAAGACATCGTTTTATGGTGTCCCTAAGTATACCAATGAAATAGAAATTTCTAAAAATGTAAGCGTAAAGTAATAAATTTAGTTTCGTTTTCTGTTTGGAATTGGAAGGCCGCAGATTCGACCGAACCTAGTGCCCTTATAAAAGCTTTGTTGAAAAACATTTCTGAAGCTAATTTGGTTACAGTTTACAATTTAATTGCTTTTTTCCTTTGCTACCGTTCTGAAGTTTAAAACTAGGACAAGGTCAATTTTATGACTTGAATTGTCACTTCTTGTATGTTTTTCTTAAACATTTAAAATGAATGAAACCGTTTCAGTGGAAGTTTTTTTTTTCACTTTTAATAAAAATATAATTCATACTTACTTTTGGTAACACATACACATATTTACACATATGTAGTGCACCTTTGAATTAAATTGTGAATTTCATTAAAGCTCTAGTAAATATTATTTATTCCATCAAACCGGAAAACCAAATTCGCGTAAAATATTACAGGAAGCAAACCCGTTAAAAAACATCGCTTATTTCAAAATCGAAAGAAATTCCTTATTATTATGAAACCTACGTGCGTAAAGATGCGAAAGAAAAGTAATAGTAATTAAGGTAAACTAGAGTGATAGTTTAGCCTTAACATCTGACATGATTATGGAGCGAGCGAGAGCAGCAAAGTGAGCGCTGTAATTTATGCGAAAAATATTAAAGCTTGTTACCACTCGGGATGTGGCATATATTAGTTGATCGTTCACTGACTCATTAATTTACAAAAACAAATAATAAATGCGTATATTAATTTATAATTTTCTAAGTTATTTCATGAAGTTCTGGAGGTTGCTTTCAACACTGTGTATTCAATATCAACATTAATAAAAAAACGCGATTATTTGAAACGCGAAATGGGTTCCAACCTACACATACATACAAAGTGACTCACGACTATTCCCTCCGTCTCTTGTGCCTAAATGGCACGAGATATCAGCTTTATCAGATTTATCATCAGCAGTGGTAGGTGTAGTGTTATAAACTAAATTTTTAATGTAATCCCAAAAAAAGAAATCCAAGCTGGCTAATTTAAGAGATCTAGGTGGAAATTCATACGGATTTGCCCAATCCATTTATTGGGGAATTGTACATCCAGATAACTCCTTACACTCCTACTTAAATATGGAGGGGCACCATCTACCTGTAACAACATTTTGTTTCTATCTAAAGAAACTTCATCTAGAGGACTCGACCATTCTTGTTCTAAAAACCGCAAAAATTTTACGCCCTTCAAGTATTCATAAATAAAATCAAAAACCAATCGCACGCTCTCCTACAATTCCCTCAAATACATTGAGGCTCCACCGATTTTAGCGGTCAACAGTGCGATACAGGTGACGGTTTTGAGTATCACAGTAATGAAAGCTATGCCGGTTTACGAAGACGTTGTTGTGGAAAGTTGATTCGTCGGTAAATAAAACAAATTTAAAGAAGTCATCTTCTTCCTCCTCCAAATTTTTCAAGACTCCATACGCAGAAATCCAACCTCCATTGAAAGTCTCGTCCAGATAAATTCTGATGAAGTTGTATGAGTAGAATGAGGGAAAAATAGTCCCTCACGTCATAATCAATTCAAAGTGGTGGGGGTGGGAGTGGGGATGTGGGTGGGGCTTGGGTAAGAGTTGGAGTAGGGTCGGATTCTTTTTGGGGCCTTTTCAACCCTTTCATGGAATTTTCAGCCCCTTGACGGCATTTTCACCCCTAATTATGGTCCTTTCGTCTGTATTAAAAGCTTTTTGGCAGTTGAGCCCCTAGAGGGTAAGCAAGTGCGTGGGGGTGTGTGGGTGGGTGGTGTTGGTTGGACGGACGGGCTGGTTGGGTGGGCGGGAGGGCGGGCGTGCGTGCGTGCGTGCGTGTGTGTGAATGTATGTTAGTATCCACGATAACTCCAGAACGAAAATACCTACGTACTTAGAGCTCATTAGATTTTGAGAGAAATCCAGCGGTGGAGAGGGGGGTTTACTATAGGCAGTTTTTGGTTTTTATCACATATTCCTAAAACAGCTGCATATTTCAAAGATATAAAAATATCTAGATATAAGGCTTAAACATATCAATTAATTATGTTCTATGCAATTTCTTGATACAACACGTAATTTAGCGACAAAAAAGTTCCTATGGTAGAATTTAAGTGTTAGTTAAAGTTTTTTAATATCTGAATAACGATCAATTTTATAAGAAAAAGTGTAGACATATTTTCAGTACAATTCTTCGTAGGTTTTATATATCTTGAATCTGAATATGACAAAAATTAATAATCTGAATGTCTAACCAAAAACACTTCATTTAAGTAATAATCACACGGGTGTTCACAATAGCTCAAGGCGGTCCAAAAAACCGACTTATTACATCCTGATTTCGAAATTGAACTAGGTTTACAGTATTGCCTGTGGTAACTGTCAGCAGTCTGGCAACTTATCACAATAGGGTGACAAGTTGTGGAAGAAGATGTAGATATTATGGATAACGTGGTAGGTCTGTGTACTTTTACCAATGTATATTTTCTAAAGCCAGGGATAGGAAGTCTTTTAAACTTTGTACTATTCGGCTGATGCAATTGACGAAATATGTGGCTGTAACTCTGATCTGTAACCCGTAAATATGTTTATAAACCCTGCAATTATTACTGAAGGTGAACAATTTTTTCTGCTAAACAGAGAATCTCCCCTAAAGGAATGAGAGTGGCTTGATGTCAACAAAAACTTCTGTTGCTGATTTCATGCAAATGCAAGGAAGACTGTAAAAGAAATTGTTGTTCTAAAAAGTCCAGTAAGTACCATTCAAAATTATATACAACCTGCGAAGAAACCTGCTACAACTCTAAAAAATATTAGACCGATTAAAACAGTGACATAGAAGATACTGATGGTCAACGACCGGTCCAATCTGTCTTCTGCAACACAAGGTACTTTCATTACTGCATACCCATAAAAAACACACAAAATAGGTTGTTTCACCTGTTATACACAACAGCTCTCATTGAACTAAAAAACGCCTCATTTCGGTGATACACAAACGTCACTATTGTGATAATACGTCTTATTTCGATGATGGCGTACGATGGGTAGTACGAAAGATTCTTAAATTAAAAATTAAACTTAAATAAAAGACGTTACACTCACCAAAATAAGTCGTTTTTCAATGCAATAACGATTTTTGTGTACCATGTATGGTGCAAGCTCATCGAAATCAGGCGTTTATCGCAATAAAGCGTTATGTGTTCCACCGCTAGGCACACTCATCTAGTTAAGGCGTATTTTATAGTAATAAAGCGTTTTGTGTATCACTGGTGCAACACACTCATTGAATTGTGGTATTTTTTTTATCACAATATAAGGCATTTGGTGCACCCTTACTGATACGCGCCTTTTAAGTAAGGCGTTTTTTATTGCAATAACGACTTATGAATACGACCGGTAGTACATATTCACCAGGACAAAGAGTTTTTCTATAGGAATAGAGCATTTACCACTGGTGGTACACACTCATCGATTAACGCGTTTTCTTATCGCAATATCTGCTTGGGTCTACAGCCTGTTTTAAACACTTGAAATAAGGCGATTATTTCTCGCAATAAAACATCCTATGTATCAGCGGTGGTATACACCCATCTGTTTAAGGCGTTTTTTATCACAATAACACCTATTGTGTATCACCGGTAGTGCACACTAATTGAAATAAGGCGATTTGTATCGCAATTACAGCACTCATAAAAATAAGGCGTTTTTGTGTATCACCGGGCATTACAATTGTGTTTTGATCGAAATGAGGCCTCTTTATGTACCACTGGTGGATAACACCTGTGATTTTTGCATCACCGTTAAAATGACTCATGTCTGTTACAAAACCTAAAGAAAAATTCAGTGGCCTACACTTATGAAATCACTAAAGAATGCTAAAGACCAAAATGCGCGACTTATTTAAATGCATGGTTACGTATTTGCTTGTTCTCTTGTTACGGCCGTTGCATGCCTGTATGTTAGCGTACGTGTTGTTTTCGTATTTGTATGTATGGTGTCGCGAAAAAAGGTTGCCGACAATTGGTCGCGGACAAATGATCGTGCGAAAAAAGAGCGCGCATATAGGAAAATGTAAATTTTTGTTAACAATTATCTAGCTAAATACCGGAATGGAACGCTCCGGCGCGGCGTTGATATTAGGAATTTCGCTCAGTACATTCTATAGAAAATTTGAAATAAGTAAAATACTCATCTTTAAATTATAATTATTCTTAGTGGCTGCAATTATCGGATTAATTTACTTTCACTAAGTACTTTAAGTCTGTAATTGTTTGGTGCTAACCGTAAAGTTACCATTACTTAATTATTTTGTAATATGGTTCTAATGCGCGGTAATAAAATTAAGGCAGATGAATTGTAATTATCTCCAATTACTTCATTAATCCCTTAATTGGTTGTTAATATGGTCTGACAGTATATAATAAGCGTTTGATGAAATATTCTACCTTATTATTCGTAAAGTTGTCGTTTTATCACTTTTATCACGTTTTATAACTTAAAAAGTCAAAGAGGTGCCAATAAGTTATTGTACAATGGATTTACCCATAGAAAGGAAAAAGTGATCGGTGAAAAGACGATTTGGAAGTGTGCCCAATATAAGCAGTGTAAATGTATCGGAAGCGTTCACACGATGGGAGATGAAGCGGTGAAAAGTACAAGCCACCATCATGACGCAGATGCGGCGAAATTAGAAGCAAAGACAGCTTGCAATAGAATGAAAAAAATGGCTTAACCAGTTGAACTGACAACGCAAGGTATAGTGTTTCACAAGAAGTTTCTTTAGGTGCAACTGGACAGTTACCTACCAGTTCATCCATGAAGCGAACTGTTCAACACACACGGCGAATCTTAGAAATTTAACCGAGCTTGTTATTCCCGACGAATACTCCAGAAACAGCAATGGCGAACCTTTTCTTTTATTCGATAGTGGTCCAAACGGTCAAGTAATTTTGATATTTTCGGCCTAAAAAAACTTAGCTCTTAAGGAGAACTGTGATCACTGGTATACTGACGGTACATTTACTTGTTCTCCTCAATATTTGATCAGCTGTATAAAATCGATGGCGTACACTATAACAATGTTGTACCGACTCTTTATGCTCTTCTTCCCAATAAGATTAAGTAAACATACACTCGACTCCATCAAGAATAAAAAATCTTAAGACCTGGTTTGGGACCTGCTACTATAATGGTGGATTTTGAAAAAGCAACAATTAATACAGCAACGAGTTTATACAGAAGACGCAGATTTTGATCTACGTCTGCGACAACTTGCAGCTCTTGCGTTCGTACCCGAAGCAAATGTAGTTGCAACGTTCCAAGAGGTACTGGATAGCGCATTTTATACACAAAATGAAAATTTGCGATTACCATTCGACTGGATCGTCTATACCAAAGACGACAACCGCAGTTTTCAAGAAATCTTTGGAATTGTTTTGAATTCATAGGGCACAACAGCTTCTCCTCTGTACTAAATATAACATATCCAAATTTATGGAAATTTATCAATCCGCTAAAGAAAGAGGAAATTTTACAATATGTCAATCGTCCACATTTGAAATATTTAAGGGGAGTTGCTTCTAACTTTCAGTTACAAACTAAAAAGCAAAAACCGACAAAAAAAATTAAAACAAAAAAAAATGATAAAGGCTATGTTGAAGCCGATTGTTTAAAATTATATTATTACATTGCAGATACAAAAATCAAAAACCAACAAAAAATAAAAAATCGCCTTTTTTCCTGGTGACCATTTGACGTGCGCTCAAATGTGCGCGACATTTTTTCGCGTGAACAATTGTCCACGACCTTTTTTCGTACATCCTGTGTGCATACGTGCGTGAATAGGGATGGAATTAACTTTGCAAGATGCTTGCTAACTTCTAAATATGCTACAAGGTAGTGTAAATAGTTTTTAAATTATAACACAAGAAGGCGATACATTTACTTCTAATGCCAAAGAACGTGAATACATTAAAAGGGGCACGAGATAATCCTACCTGCCAGTTTCTGCGTTGATTTTTATAACGACAGAATGCAAGATAAAAATGCAAAAACCAGCTTTTAGGTATGCAACGCACAGAAGTGACCCAGAAAGAAGATGGGGGGGTGGGGGTGAAAATTTTGCTCAAGAGAAGATGATGAAAGAGTCACCGCAAAGAAGCTGATTCAAAAAGAGTCATTAAAAAGCAATTAAATACTGCCAATCATAATTATATTATCCCTATATGTCTACTTTCTACCCCGTACAGTGGCTTACTGAATTTTGGCGTTATTAGTGAATGTGTATTAGGATCGATTTCTTTTGTAAATAAATGTTTTGTTGCTGTGCAGTGCATTTTGTGTCTATTGTGCAATCAGAGTAACAGTATCGTTTCTCAAATTAGTGTCTTCTTTATATATTCAAGATTTGTGAACTAAATTGTTTACTACTCGTACTTTCTCAAAATAGTTTGTTCTTCACTTCGTTTACTCAAAGACGTATATACTTCCTTCTACATATTGTGCTTGATCGATATGATTCCCAATAATTTATGACTTGCAGACTTGATATATTTTCCTTTCTCTCCTTCTTTAATCGTAGTCATGTATGCATTTTGATGTTATGTTATGATAACATAGTTACATAATAATTTGTTGATCTTGTTAAAGTGCACCTTCTAATTCATTTTTGAGATTTTTCGCAAAATGCGTATAGTTTCCAATGCTTGATTGTAATACAACAGTAATGGTAAAAATATCCTTGAAATATTAGAAAGGAAAATAAAGTATTTTGCATTAAAAGTCATCCTACTAGACATTCACTTTACGACTGTTTGCAGCACGAGTAGATGGAAAGGATACACCTTACTTATCATTAAATTTTAATGATTCTTTGCTCTTGATAATATGACACTGACGAAAGTTCGCAATTATTGGATGCGGAAGGATGGGGCACTTGCACATAATTTCAGAGAAGAGTTAGACAATATCTTTCAGTATGATTCCTAGAGAAAGTCATTGGCCCATTCAGCGCGTTTCCTGCTTGATTTTTACTTGTGGGAGCTCGTTAAAAGTATCTACACCAACAACAGCTGTGGAGGTTGGTATTAGAAGCATTTACCAGTATTATTCCAGAAATACTAACCAGGGTTTTAGAATCTACTATGAAAAGATGCTATCTCTATTTGGAATACAATGGAAATTTTTTGGAACATATGCTTTAGATTTAATAGTTTTGTTCATATTCACTTATTTTTATTTTTTAGGCCTTCTGTTAATTTACTTTGACATGATCCTTTTTTTTTATTAAATTAGTACATCAGTTTAGTTATGGGATTGCTGTTAAATAATTAACTGATACAAACTGTTAATAGATACGTAATTATTAATTCTTAAAAAATAAAAAACTATGTACAGATCCGTAATAGGAATTTTCTTAGTTAAGTCCAAATAAAGTTAAACGCGATTAAAATATGTGTTATACTTGGTTGGATTTGGAATAAAAAGGACTTTAATAACCTGATATCAGAATACCAGGACCGTATTTAAAAAAGAATGAAGTTGTTGATGGTCCCGCAAGGACAAAATGTCGGATTAAAAAGCCACCTTAAAGAGCATTAAAAGTTGTCGTAGAGAAGTGTCATCGGTTTTGGTTTAGATCAAATATTAACGCCAGAAAGTTATTTGTAAAATTCCAAAAATCCAAAATAGCTTCAGAATCAAAAAATGTTTCAGGAATTTCTAAAAGCTATTTTCTTTGGTTTTTGATTATGCAACTCCTTTCTCATTTAACCTAATCTGTAGCCGTTTCCAAGATCCCCATAATGGCCCTCATTATTTGGACTGAAGAGTATAACTCGAGAGTAAGATTAAATTAGAAAATAATTCTCCAGATTCGTTCTCAAATTTGTTGCCATCTGGCATTAGCTATTCGTGCCATGCGGTCTCTCGTTTCTATTGCCTGGAAACAAACTTTTGATAATGTATCTAATTATTTTCAATATTTTCATAGTCTTGTTTTATTACTACTGATAATCTAAAAAGATTGGCAACTATGTTAATATATGTTTTTACCTTCCAACCTAAATATAGATATGTAGATATAGAAGGTTATGAAATCGACTTTTTTTTCACTATCGCTAGTTCATTTTACAACTTTTGGCCAAGTTTTGCCAAGAACGGTCATGTTGTCTGGATGTGTGTCTGTGTGGATGTATGCTAGTATCCCCGATAACTCTAGAAAGAAAACACCTACGTATTTCAAATTTTGTATTTAAGCTTATTTTCTTTTCGTTTGGAGCTGATTAGGTTTTGGGAGAAATCCAGCGGCGGAGAGGGGGGGGGGGGCGGGTTATTAGTCAGTTTTTGGTTTCTATCAAATGTGTCTAAGACAGCTGCTTATTGCAAAGATATAAAAAACCTAGATATAGACCTTAAAGATATCGATTAATTATGTTCTATGCAATTTTTTGATACGTCGCGTCATTTAGCGACAAAGAATTCTTAAAGTAGAATTTAAGTGTAAGTTATATATCTGAATAACGACTAATTTTATAAGAAAAGTGTAGACAAATTTAAAGAAAAATTTAATTTTGCATAATTTTTCTTTATAAAGTTTCTAATATAACGCAAGCTGTAAAAATTAATTAAATATGAATGAAAATGGTTTAACTGTATTATTGATATCTTACAGAAGCGGGCGGCTTTGAATATTTTTTTAAGTTAACATGCATATATTAATGTCTATCTGACATAAAGCTCTAAACGTATTCTGATATAGATTATTGTTACGTTCCAACCTACATGTACAGGGTGGCCAACTAAGAATGTGAGGTAGTGTATCTGGGAAACTATCCAACGTAGAGGCTTGCGCAAAAAAAGTTATTACTAAAACGGCCAATACAAAAACCTGTAAAATATTTTCAATTTTCTGAAATGGCCGCTAGGGGGCGTAACTGCAATCTTGAATCTAAAAAGTGATGTTTCTGTGAAGTCTGCTATATTAACCTGGGGGATATTCTCAAAGGTTTCCTTAAATCCCCCCCCCCCCGTATCTTCGAATGTTAAAATAATTGAAGTTTTGTTAGTTTCACATGTGGTCGCTAGAGGGCATTGTTCGACATTGCGACAGAAACGGTTAATTTTCGCAAAAAAATTAAATGCATTGGTATGACTTGACATGAACAAGTAGCTAAGTGATGCTTAAACAAGCTCGCGAAAACCGCATCTCGATATCTTATTCCTAACGTAAAATATCGGCCAAAGAAAACTTGATACGAAAATCCCTTAAATTTTTATTTTTTTTAAACTATATTTTTCTGGAATTGTTTTTATTATGTAAGTTGTGGCCCTAAAAGGACCGATTTAAAGGAGAAAGGTTTTTAATGCCCACGTAAATGCTCGAAATGCTGACCATCACGCTCTATGCATTGATGAAGCCTCTCATGACTAGACAAAACTGCAGCTTCAATTTCGGCTCTCGGTATGTTACGTATCGCGTTACGAGTCCGGTTTTTCATATCTGTCTAGTAGTAGGTTGAGTCCGAAACACGATGTCCTTTAAGCGCCCCCATAAATAAAAATCGAGGCAAGTTAAGTCTGGCGATCGCGGAAGCCATGGAAACGGACTTCCTCTTCCAATCCAACGCTGTTGAAATACTGCATTAATATGCTCTCGCACATTAATAACAAAATGTGCTGGGCAACCATCCAACTGCAAAAACAATTTTTGCCTTGTTTCCAGAGGCACATCTTCCAACAGCAACGGTAATTGATTGGCCAAAAGGTCAAGAAATACATTTCCATTTAGGGCCTTCCAGTATGCCACACCATACATTTAAACTCCAACGTCCTTGGCGCTGAACTTCACGCAACCAATGGGGATTTTCTGCAGACCAATAATGCATATTGTGCAGATTGACTCTCCGTCACTACTGAAGGTGGCTTCATCGGTCCAAAGAATTTGAAATAAAAATGCTCTATTTTCGCGTATCATGCCTAACATCCAATGGCAATAGTCTAACCTTCGATCAAAATCTTCCTCTTTCAAGGCCTGATGCAAAACGACATGGTCCTTTAAAATATTTTGAACCGTTGTCCGTGATATGCCCAACTCAGTAGATAATGATCTTGTGCTAACATGAGGATTTCCTTCAATATAGCCCAGTACACGGTTAATATTTTCTTGTGTTCTTCCAATTCTTCGCCATTGAAATGTAGGCTCAAAACTACCATTAGCTCGTAAGCTTGCCACTAATCGGGGAAAAACTCTTACATCGCAAGGACGCCGATTTGGATATCGAGCCGCGTAAACTCTTTTAGCTACTGCGGCATTCTGAAGACATTCAAAATAAACCGCAAGCATATCAACAGCTTCATTATTCGTAAAACGCATTTTGAAAGCACAAAAATTGCTTAAAGTAACGCGAAAGTATTGACAATTTGAGGGTTATGTATGTTTTGTTTAGCTATCGGTTTCCATTGCCTGCTTCTATTAATAGTATTTTTCGTATATATCCATAGTGAATATGCATTTAAACAAACAAAAAATAGGCCTTTCGTATAACTTTTAGCATTGCATACTTGCCCGTAGTAATATCAAAAAGGGTGATTTTATTCTGGTGAATAAATTTACAAACATTTAAAATCGCAATTTCTAGGTAACCTATTCAGAGTCGAAATTGAAGCTGCAGTTTTGTCTACCCATAAGAGGCCTCAGCAATGCATAGAGTGATGGTCAGCATTTCGAACATTTACGGGGGCATTAACAACCTTCCTCCTTTAAATCGGTCCTTTTTAAGGCTACAACTTGCATAATAGAAATAACTCCAGAAAAATATAGTTAAAAAAAATAAAAATTGAAGGGATTTTCGTATAAAGTTTTCTTTGGCCGATATTTTAGGTTAGAAACAAGATAACGATTTTCGGTTTTCGCGAGCTTGTTTAGGCATCACTTAGCTACTTGTTCATGAAGAAAAGTCATACCAATGCATTTCATTTTTTTTTGCCAAAATTAACCGTTTCTGTCGGAATGTCGAACAAAGCCCTCTAGCGACGACATGTGAACCTAACAAAACTTCAATTATTTTAACATTTGTAGCCCAAGAAAAGCCCTTTTCAACGCGCTCAAGTTTGTTAAAATCGGATTAGTCTTTTCTAAGGTACGGGGAGTGATTTAAGGAAACCTTTGAATACCCCCTGCCACTTTATTTTTATAGATACGTCAAAAAGTGCCAAACAAAAAAAGTTCAGATTATCCTCGACTTCAAAGATCAGTTATTTTTTTATTAGGTTAGTATAGCAGAATTCACAGAAACATCACTTTTTTAGATTCAAGGTTGCAGTTACGTCCCCTAGCGGCCATTTCAGAAACTTGAAAATATTTTCCAAGTTTTTGTATTGGTCGTTTTATTAACTTTTTATTGCGCAAGCCTCTACGATGGATAGTTTCCCAGATACAGTACCTTGCATTCTTAGTTGGCCACCCTGTACAGGTTGTCCCATTTTGGTTGTCCTCGCAGGGTATCTCAGTTATTAGCAAAGATACAGAGATGCGGTTTTCGCGAACGTTGGCTACTTTTTTGTGAAACGAAAGATGACACAAACATAATTACTCTAGCTCTTCTCATTTTTGAGATACAGGGCGTTTTTGAAAAAGTTGCATTTTGAGACAGCCCCCGTATCTCAGCTATACGATAACTTATAGAAAAAGTGAAAAGTGTTCTTTATATAATTTTTTCCGTAGAATGCAGTGCTGTTTTCAGAATGAGTATACGGGGTCAGGTCAAAAAGTTATCGGGATCAACTTCATTTTTTTAAATGGGACACCCTGTCTATTTTCTCATAATTAAATTTTCCTTGTTCTAAGCATTTCAAATATGTATAGCATTCATCATTTTTTTATACAAATAGCGCAGTATTTCAAATTATTAACTGGATTTGTTAGTGGCCTTTGGTACTGCAATTGTTTTACCATGGCAACTTCATTTTTTTGACATTTGTCAATATTTGCAAATTTGTTGATTGCTGAGATCCTTATTGTTAGTAAAGTTTTCAATATTCTTTTCGTTATTTTGAATTTTTACAAAGTTTCAAACCATGGCGAATAATTTAGGTACGAGAACTATGAGAAATTAGATATGATTGGGGTTTATTACCAAACAAATTTTAATGCAGAGCAAGCGAAGGAAATATATTTTGAAAGGTATTTATATTTACTGGAATGTTAGTCATCATTTGAGTTAAATAAAATGTGAATATTATAGATTTCCGGAAAGAAGGCAACCGTGTAAAAAACATTCATTAGGTTAAAACAAAATTTGGAAAATCACGGATCGTTTGAAAGGCCACGCGCCAAAACATATAGAAAAGAAAACGAAGAAAATAATGAAATAAATGTCCTTGCAGAGGTCACTGTTAACGAAAATTATACGTCTTGCAGAAAAATAGAAGAATCGGTGGGCATTTCAAAAACGAAAGTATCAAAATATTTAAAAATACCATTATAAACCATATATACCTCAAGTCATCCACCACTTGCATCCGGGTGATGCTCAATTGCGTATCGATTTCTGTAGATGGTATATTCAGAAAAGTGAAGAAAATGGTAATTTTGGTCGTTTAGTTATATAGTCGGATGAAAGCCTATAAGCTCCGCCGGAATTTACAATCGTGCAACGAATCGTTTCTGGTCTAACGAAAATCGGCATGTTACCGTGATCCGTCAGCAGCAAGGCAGGTTTGGGTTCAATGTGTCCTGTTTCATTTTAGGAGGCAGATTAACATTTTACATGTTTGAAGGCAATTTGAACCATCAACGATATTTGGAAATTTTGGACATTTGCCTTCCAGAATTGTTTGATGATATTCCGTTAGCCCAGCTAAGAGAGGTTTATTTTCAGCAAGACGGGGCACCTTGCCACAATGCAAGACTAGTAAGAGATTACCTCAATACAATGTTTCAAAACCATTGGATTGGTAACAATGGACCAGTTAATTGGCCAGCAAGGTCCCCAGACCTATCAATTTTAGATTTTTTTTTGTGGGGCTACCTTAAAAATAAAATTCATCAAAGACGGTATGAAACTTAAGAAGCTTTTATGAATGCTACAAGAGAAGCCTTTGAAGAACTACGTTTAAGACCCTATTTTATTAAGATCCATTCAAGAAATTCTTCGGAGATGTAGGATTTGTCTTGACCATAATGGTCAGCAAATTGAGCAATATTTATAAAATTTTAATTCTTCTTATTTTCGTTTGTCTCTAAATTTATAAATAAATACATCCAATATTTATATGAGTTTCAAATCAACAATTCTGGAAATAAAATAAATTATTTTGCCGAAATTTGTATCTTCTTCAATGACATATAATTACATAATGATGGTTTTCTATGTTAGGCACAAAAAAAACAATAGAAGATTACGAATTCAAAGCCTACTAAGAAATTCAGTTAATAATACAAAATACCACGCTATTTATCAAAATAAGTGATAATTGTTATATATATTTGAAGTGCTTAGAACAAGAGAAATTTAATTATGAGAAAATAGACAGGGTGTCCCATTTAAAAAAATGAAGTTGATCCCGATAACTTTTGACCTGACCCCGTATACTCATTCTGAAAACAGCACTGCATTCTACGGAAAAAATTATATAAAGAACACTTTTCACTTTTTCTATAAGTTATCGTATAGCTGAGATACGGGGCTGTCTCAAAATGCAACTTTTTCAAAACGCCCTGTATCTCAAAAATGAGAAGAGCTAGAGTAATTATGTTTGTGTCATCTTTCGTTTCACAAAAAGTAGCCAACGTTCGCGAAAACCGCATCTCTGTATCTTTGCTAATAACTGAGATACCCTGCGAGGACAACCAAAATGAGACAACCTGTACATATGTAAGTATAGAAGGTAATGCAATCAACTTCTTTTTTTCACTATCCCTAAATTATTAACTTTTGGCCAATATTCGCCAAGATCGGCCATCATGTCTAGATGTCTGTGTGTATGTCTATGAGATGTATGCTAGTATCCACAAAAAAAATTCCTAAGGTAGAATATAAGTGTTAGTTCAAATTTCTTTATTATCTGAATAACGATTAATTTTATAAGAAAAAGTATAGACGTATTTTTTAAAGAAAATTTAATTTTACATAAATTTTCTTTATACAGTTTTTTAATGTAAAGCGAAAAATAAATGTAAACATTAAATAAATATGATTGAAAATACTGAAGTTGTATTAGCGATATTTTTATAGAAACGAAGGGGTTGGGAATTTTTTTTACGTTAACATGTATTTATGTCTATTAATGGCTATCTGACATGAAGTTTTAAACGCCATTCTCAGATAGGTGATTGTTTTTGTTTTTACAATGTTGCCTGTTTTCGTTACGAATGTATAAAAAAGAGGTTGCATAGTTATCCTTAAAAAATGTTATTAAAATTATTTCATTTCTTTTAATTTCCATTTTGTAGGTTGGAAGGTCGTGTGGTGTTCTGCACCAGATACTTTTACAATGTTCCCTGTTATCGTTATGAACGTGAAAAAAGCGGCTGCATAGTTATCCTAAAAAAATATAATAAAAATTAAAAATTATTATTAATTGTATTAAATTCATAAATAAAAAGTTTATCTCGAGTAGGATTAAAACCCACGACATGTACTTATTCGGTCATAACAAAATTTATCACAATATAACTAAAATTATTTCATTTCCTTTGATTTTTACCTCACAACCTACATATACATATGTAGTTATAGGTTATGCAATCGACTTTTTTAACTATCGCTAAATCGACTTATTAGCTCATTTTACAACTTTTGACCAACTTTCCCCAAGATCGACTGTGTGTGTGTGTGTGTGTGTGTGTGTGTGTGTGTGTGTGTGTGCGCGCGTGTGCGTGAGTGCGTGCGTGCGTGTGTGCGGGTGTGTGTGAGTGTGGGTGAGGGTGGGTGTGGGTGTGGGTGTGGGTGTGTGTGTGTGTGGGTGGGTGGGTGGTTGAGTGGGTGGGTGTGTGGACCGGATGCGTGGTCGCGTGCGTGCGTGCGTGTGTGTGTGTATCTGTGTGCGTGCGTGTGTGTGTGTGCGTGTGCGTACGCACGTGTGCGTGCGCGTATGCGTGTACGTGTGCGTGTGCGTGCGCGTGTGCGTGTGAGTGTGTGTGCTTGTGCGTGTACATGTGCGGGTGCGCGTGCGCGTAGACGTGCGTGTGCGTGTATGTGTGTGTGTGTGGGCGCGTGTGTGTTTGTGTGTGCGCACGCGTGCGCGCGCGCGTATGTGGATGTGTGTTAGTATTCACGATAACTCCAGAATGAAAAGACCTACGTACTTAAAATTTTGTATTTAAGCTTTTTTTCATTTGGCTTGGCGCCGATTAGACTTTGGGAGAAATCCACTGTCGGAGAGTGGGGAGTTTGCTAGGGGCAGTTTTTGGTTGTATCAAATATTTCTGAAACATCTGCATATAAAAATACCCAGATGTAGACCTTAAACATATCAATTAATTATGTTCTATGCAATTTTTTGATACGACGTGTAATTTAGCGACAAAAAAACTTCTAAGATAGAATTTAAGTGTTGGTTCAAATTTTTTCAATATCTGAATAACGATTAATTTTATAAGAAAATTTAATTTTGCATAGCTTTTCTTTATAAAGTTTCTTAATACAATGCAACGTAAGTCTTAAAATTAATTAGATATCAATGAAATTGGTTAAACTGTATTATTGATATAGAAGTGGGCGGCTTTGGAATTTTTGTTAAGTTGACATGTATTTACCTATATCTATTAATCTCTTATCTAATATGAAGTTTGTAACGTCTGTTTGCAATAGATTATTGATTTTGTTTTTACAATGTTGCCTATTTTCGCAATGAACTTATTATCAAAGAGGTTGCATAATTATCCTAAAAATATGTTATTAAAATTATTTGATTTCTTTTAATTTCCATTTTGTAGGTTGGAATGTCGAGTGGTGTTCCACGTCTGATATTTTTTTGAAGCCTAGCTTAATGGGAATTTGAAACACTTAATCAACTTATTGGATGAAAAATTATTCACTTATAAACTGCAGCACTGTTTCATTGTTTGATTGGTTGTATCTCTTTAACTAACTTAGCTTCATTAAAAGGGTGGTTATGAATATAAAAATGCATCTACGCATTCTGCACGCATAATTATTATTATTGTTTTTAATACAAAATTCATTTTGGTCTTTCTGCTATTACGCAAATATTAATTGTACTCGAGTAACATTCTTCAAAACGAAATTGCCAAAAAATCTCACGCTTTTTATGAATGAAATCCAACCAACAACATACCACATAAGCTTCCAAACACTCAAATACAAAAAACGATAATAAATCAACCCCCCTTCACCGACGTGTTGATGTCTTAATAGATTTAACGTCTTTACGTAAAAGATCAAAAGTCCTTAGAATACACATAATGCATATACTTCAATACAAACATTATGAATCGTAAGATGAATAAGACGTTAAAATATTTTAGAAAAGGACAAAAGCCTTTTACCTTCTGCAAACATCTCTTTAAGAAATTGTCGAAAAATTATGAAAGGCGTGTGTGAAACGGGCCACAAAATGTAATGAGATTTATTATAGCACGCATCCCCAAATATTTATTTTCGGTTGACATTTTTAACAATGATTGAACTTTGATTGCCTTCTATACTTTTGTTGCCCTTGAAAAATCTTATGCAAAAGTTTGTAATCGTTAGTACAATTGAAGTAGAAGAAAATATAGATATTACAGTTATTTTATTACCTTTTATAAGGGAGAATCGTGTATGCTCTTGCTTTCCCACATCACAAATACATCAAGGGCATAATTAACAATAACATACCGTATAAAGGGGATAATAACGTTTGCTACGGTTTATGATTTTTTATTGCGGTGCCCCTAACCATCAACTTTGAAAGCTTCAAGTTAGATTAAGACGTTACAGTTGACATTTAACCTAACGCTTTATTACGTATGTAAACATCTAATGAAAAATATTCTAGTCAAAGATGGATTGACATACAAAATTATAATACACTCGAGCAACTTTTACGCACCTCTGAACTTTAAATTCCATTTTTGACCTACTAATTCAATTGTCAATGTCCAGTGTTCGATTCAGATTTGTGACAAAGAACCATCTGGATTTATGAATGCAAACCAAACACATCTCCTTTTTACTGTAGAGAGAAAAGGGCAAAAAGCGGAAGACCACAAAGCGTGTGCTTCTGTTAAACATATATCAACGGTTGACGGTGAACTTGGGATGAGATTTCTAACAAATTTATGATTTTCACAAAATAGTTGTTTCTTGTGCGTATAGTGGCTGGTATTGAACTATTCAACTAAAAATATCGACTTGCAGTCTGAAGGCAAGGGCTACAACCCCAAAAACTTAACATGCAGGGGTGTTGTTGCATTATCAAGGACGTCAGAGGATATTAGAGGGTGAGATATGATTGAGGGGGCAATCCCTTCCTTTGCCGCTTTGATCGCTGACTATGGGTCAACCAGTGCCCAAAAATGCAAGATAAGCTCTATCAGATAGGTATTGTTTCGGATTTGAAAAAAGAAAAGAATTATCAGTTTAGTAACTAAAAAAACAAATCATAAATGTGTATAGTACTTGGTAACTACGCTATAATTTCGTTTTGATTTATATTTCTTCAAATCTCACAGCTTACTTATATTATGAGTAGTTGATTCACTAGTATCGTCAATATTTGTTTACACAATGTATATACATTTACCATTTATCTTGAAATATTTGTAAGGTTGTATAAAACATCTTAACAGGTTTAGGAATTAATGAACACAAAATAAATTCAACTTTTATTTTTTTGACGTTTGTGAACATATGTAAGTATATTGAACATTTACAACAAACCAAATTTAATCAAATAATCACACAAAATTTTAGTAAAATATCAAGGAATGTTTTTGCCTTGGACGACCGCATAACTGTCGAAACGTGATTAGAGTTTTATTAAAACTTTGTAAGCCGATTGTTTGAAATGCAATGATATTAATTAGTTTTCCGTAAAATCCATTACAATGACAACGTTATCGTCGCATAAATCTTTTTTCGTATTTTAAAATTTAGTACATTACACTTGCGATTCTTAGTTTAACTCTGGATTAATGAGAACATTTTTGATCCACAGCGAAGATTAAATAGTTCGTATTATAGATAATTTTGGTTATTACAATGAATGTACGGGGTGGCCAACTAAGAATGCGAGGTACTGTATCTGGGAAACTATACAACGTAGAGGCTTGCGGAAAAAAAAGTTATTACTAAAACGGCCAATACAAAAACCTGGAAAATATTTTCATGTTTCTGAAATTGCCGCTAGGGGGCGTAACTGCAATCTTGAATCTAAAAAAAAATGTTTCTGTGAATTCTGCTATATTAACCTAATAAAAAAATAACTGATCTTTGAAGTCGAGGATAATCTGAACTTTTTTTGTTTGGCAGTTTTTGACGTATCTATAAAAATAAAGTGGTGGGGGATATTCAAGGTTTCCTTAAATCACCCCGTATCTTCGAAAAGGCTAATCCGATTTTAACAAACTTGGGCGCGTTGAAAAGAGCTTTTCTTGGGCTACAAATGTTAAAATAATTGAAGTTTTGTTAGTTTCACATGTCATCGCTAGAGAGCTTTGTTCGACATACCGACAGAAACGGTTAATTTTCGCAAAAAAATTAAATGCATTGGTATGACTTTTTTTCATGAACAAGTAGCTAAATGGTGCCTAAACAAGCTCACGAAAACCGCGTCTCGATATCTTGTTCCTAACCTAAAATGTCGGCCAAAGAAAGCTTTATACGAAAATCCCTTAAATTTTTTTTTTTTTTAACTATGTTTTTCTGGAATTGTTTCTATTATGTAAGTTATGGCCCTAAAAAGGACCGATTTAAAGGAAGAAGGTTTTTAATGCCCCCGTAAATGCTCGAAATGGTGACCATCACCTTGTGCATTGCTGAGGCCTCTTATGGGTAGACAAAACTGCAGCTTCAATTTTGGCTCTGAATAGGTTACCTAGAAATTGCGATTTTAAATGTTTGTAAATTTATACACCAAAATATAATAACCCTTTTTGAAATTACTACGGGCAAGTAAGCAATGCTAAAAGTTATACGAAAGGCCTATTTTTTGTTTGTTTAAATGCATATTCACTATGGATATATACGAAAAATACAATTAATAGAAGCAGGCAATGGAAACAGATACCTAAACAAAACATACATAATCCTCAAACTGTCAATAGTTGTCAATACTTTCGCGTTACTTTGAGCAATTTTTGTGCTTTCAAAATGCGTTTTACGAATAATGAAGCTGTTGATATGCTTGCGGTTTATTTTGAATGTGTTCAGAATGCCGCAGTAGCTAAAAGAGTTTACGCGGCTCGATATCCAAATCGGCGTCCTTGCGATGTAAGAGTTTTTCCCCGATTAGTGGCGAGCTTACGAGCCAATGGTAGTTTTCAGCCTACGTTTCAACGGCAAAGAATTGGAAGAACACAAGAAAATATTAACCGTGTACTGGGCTATATTGAAGGAAGTCCTCATGTTAGCACAAGAGTATTATCCACTGAGCTGGGTATATCACGGACAACGGTTCAAAATATTTTGAAGGACCATAGGTAAGTTCTAATGGCCATCAAAATATATAGGTATTCGTTTAAACTTTTTTTAATTACTTTAAGAATGCACCCATATCATGTCGTTTTGCATCAGGGCTTGAAAGAGGAAGATTTTGATCGAAGGTTAGACTATTGCCATTGGATGTTAGGCATGATACGGGAAAATAGAGAATTTTTATTTCAAATTATTTGGACCGATGAAGCCACCTTCAGTAGTGACGGGAGAGTCAATCTGCACAATATGCTTTATTGGTCTGCAGAAAATCCTCATTGGTTGCGTGAAGTTCAGCGCCAAGGACGTTGGAGTTTAAATATATGGTGTGACATACTGGGAGGCAGAATTATTGGGTCATATGTTTTCGAGGAACCCCTAAATGACAATGTATTTCTTGACTTTTTGGCCAATCGATTACTGTTGTTGTTGGAAGATGTGCCTCTGGAAACAAAGCAAAAATTGTTTTTGCAGTTGGATGGTTGCCCAGCACATTTTGCTATTAATGTGCGAGAGCATATTAATGCAGTATTTCAACAGAGGTGGGTTGGAAGAGGAAGTCTGTTTCCATGGCCTCCGCGATCGCCAGACTTAACTTGCCTCGATTTTTATTTATGGGGGCGCTTAAAGGACATCGTGTTTCGGACTCAATATACTACTAGCGAAGATATGAAAAACTGGATTCGTAACGCAATACGTAACATACCGAGAGCCGAAATTGAAGCTGCAGTTTTGTCTAGTCATGAGAGGATTCAGCAATGCATAGAGCGTGATGGTCAGCATTTCGAGCATTTACGGGGGCATTAAAAACCTTCCTTCTTTAAATCGGTCCTTTTTAGGGCCACAACTTACATAATAGAAACAATTCCAGAAAAATATAGTTAAAAAAAATATAAAAATTTAAGGGATTTTCGTATAAAGTTTTCTTTGGCCGATATTTTAGGTTAGGAACAAGATATCGAGATGCGGTTTTTGCGAGCTTGTTTAGGCATCAATTAGCTACTTGTTCATGAAAAAAAGTCATACCAATGCATTTAATTTTTTTGCGAAAATTCACCTTTCTGTCGGAATGTCGAACAAAGCCCTCTAGCGACGACATGTGAAACTAACAAAGCTTCTAATATTATAACATTTGTAACCCAAAAATAGCTCATTTCAATGCGTCCAAGATTGTTAAAATTGGCTTAGCCGTTTCGAAGATACCGGGGGTTATTTAAGGAAACCTTTGAATACCCTCCACCACTTTATCTTTAGACATACGTCAAAAAGTTCTAAATGAAAAAAGTTCAGATTATCCTCGACTTTAAAGATCAGTTATTTTTTTATTAGGTTAATATAACAGAATTCGCAGAAGCACCACTTTTTTAGATTCAAGATTGCAGTTACGCTCCCTAGCGGACATTTGAGAAACTTGAAAATATTTTCCAGGTTTATGTATTGGCCCATTTAGTATAACTTTTTTTTGCGAAAGCCTCTACGATGGATAGTTTCCCAAATACAGTACCTCGCATTCTTAGTTGACCACCCTGTACAAAATGTTTTATGAACTTGTATATACATTCACGTCACTTGTTATAAATAAAAATCAGATGTGGATAGCAGATAACGTTCTTATGCTTGTGATAGCTTTCGATAACAAATTCTTTTTATCTCCTTTTACTCCCTAGTAGGAGCATAGGGAGTCTTTTGACGTTTCTTTGGCGTTGGGGTTGATGATAGGGTCGCCAGTACTATGCATCTTGAGTTGCGTTTTAGACATTCTTAACTACTTGTTTCCATTTTTCTTTGTTCGTTGCTGTTTATTTTGCTTCTCCCCAGATCAGCCTTTCTTTTCTTAGCTCTCTATCTATCATTATCTTCCAAGTCTCTGTAGGTCTTCCAACTTTCCTCTTACCCGGTATTGTGTAAATCAGATCTTGCCTGCTTATGTTGTTTTGTGGTTTTCTTAGGATATTTCCAACCCACTTCCGTTTCCTTCTACAGTTTTCACAATTTCTTCTTCTCTTGTCATTTTCTCCACAAGTGGTTGTTGGATATTATTTCTGGCCAAAAGATTTTACATATTCTTATTAAACATTTTGTTTATAAAACACTGCACTTTATTTGTTAATGTGTTTGTTTCTGAACCATACAATAAAACACTTCTAACATTTGAATTAAATAGTTGAAGTTTTGTTTTTAACATTATATCATTTGTATGCCAAATTTTTGTTAGCATGTTAAACGCGTTCCGTACTTTATGTATTCTGTGGACAATGTCTTGTTCACTACCTCCTTTTGTATTGATTTTACTGCCAAGATAGCCAAACTTTTCTACTTCCTTTATCTCATTTCCTTCTACGTAGATTTTTGGACTCTTGTCTCGTAGTTAATAATTTTGTTTCTCTTCCATTGATTTTTAGTCCTACTGGTTTAGCTGCTATTCGTAATCTATCTGTGTTTATCTGCATATGTTATTTAGGAGTTGTTAGTAGACATATGTCATCTACGAATTCCAAATCCTCAAGTTTATTGAATCTTTTCCAATTAATGCCCGTTCTATTATCTTCCGTTTTTTTTTCATTATTCAATCCATAACAATTAAGAGTAGGAGTGGTGACAAGATACAATCTTGTCTCACTCCACTTTCAATTGGAATTGATTTCGTTAATGCTCCCTCATGTTGTACTTTTGCCACATATCCATTATACAGTGGGGTCATAAAGTAAGAAACAAAATTTATAATTGCGCTATTTAATGTTTCCAAGCAAAACGCTCGAATAGGTCAATTTTACTTTTAAATTATCCACCTTATGACATAAAAATTTTACTTATGACGTCATGTATTTTTGCACAATGGTCATCATTGGTTTTTTCAATGACAACCCCAATTTTTTTTGCTGCTTTTTATTAGATGATCCAACCACTTAAATTATGGTGTAAAAAAATTGGTATCTTAGATAACTATTTTTTTGAGAAAATAACACATTTACTGTAAGAAATAAAAATGTAACTTTAATGGAAGAAACTCATAATTAAACCTAAAAAACAAACGAAATTTATCGGAAATGTTAAAATTGTGCCCCGTTAATCATTTGGCACTGACCGATATGAGTGTAAACACTTTCTACACTTCGCTCTAGGACTTCAGGAGTAATGCGCTCCACGTCAGCGCAAATTCTTTGCCGTAGCTCGTCTAAATTATTTGACCTATTAAAATAAACCTTTGATTTTAAATAACCCCACAGAAAAAAATCTAAGGGAGTCAAGTCTGGGAAACGCGGTGGCCATTCAATTGCTCCTCGACATCCTATCCACCTTCCACGAAATGTGGCGTCCAGATATTGACGGACGTTGATTCCAAAGTGAGGAGGCGCCCCATCATGTTGAAACCAAATATCCTGATGGGGTACATCTGCTTCGTGATAATTGGAACATTGTTGTCAAAGCTGGCACTAAATCAAACTGCAAAAAGTCCAAATAACGTGCTGCTGTAAGGTTCCCTTCAAAAAAGTAAGGTCCCATTAAACGACGTCCGATTATTCCAATCCAAACATTTAATTTTCTTTGACGTTGATTGTTAGAGTCTTGAGCCCAGTGGGGATTTTTTCTTGTCCAATACCTGCAATTGTGACGATGTACTGCCCCATTAGGCAAAAGTGACTTCATCTGTAAATAGCATATTGTTTGAGGATTTTCTTCCGCTTCAAGTAACACATCTAATCGAGTTTCTTCGTTTACTCGAGGTCGACCTTGCCGAAGCAAATCACGGACGGATCCCGTTTCAGTAAATTTGGCAACCAACTTACTTACTGTGGATCTTGCAATAGACGGTCTATTAGGTTGAATAATTCACATGTTTCCTCATGTGTTCTTAGCTTATCACCATATCCAACCATCATTCAAATTTCTATTTTTTCCCGTTCAGTTAAACGTGGCATTTTTTGTTAACCGCAAAGAGAATTCGCTCTTAAAAAAGTTGCTAAATGCTTCTTTCACACTACCACTATATCAATTTATGTTCTTAAAACGTCAAATTTATGAGTAGTTTTTGTTTCATCCGGCAAAAATGATACAGACGTGATAACCATAATTTGCAAAAACGCACATTACTCCTGAAGTCCTTGAGTGTACAAAATGTTTACACTCGCATCAATCATTGCCAAATGGCTAACGGAGCGCAATGCGATAAATTTCGTTTGTTTTTGAGGTTTAATTATGATTTTCTTCCATTAAAGTTACATTTTTATTTCTTGCGGTAAATGTGTTATTTTCTCAAAAAAATAGTTATCTAAGGTACCAATTTTTTTACACCATAATTTAAGTAGTTGGACCATCTAATAAAAAGCAGCGAAAAAAATTGGGGTTGTCATTGAAAAAAACCAATGATGACGTCTTGTGCAAAAATACATGACGTCATAAGTAAAATTTTTGTCATAAGGTGGCTAATTAAAAAGTAATATTGACCTGTCCGAGCGTTTTGCTTGGAAACATTAAATAACGCAACTATAAATTTTGATCTTCACTTTATCACCACACTGTATAACGATAGCCTAATATGCACACCGTTATATATCAGTATATTGTAAGGTGTACTTACGCTGCAGTATTGAGTTTAATAGCAATGGCGTAGAGTCCTAAATTTATTCTAATGAAACGCGTGAAGAGGTCTGCGCATTCTGTCAAGGAAAAAATTATTGTGCTCAATGTATACAATTGTTTGAAATGTCATAATCCATTGAAAAACAATGTTCAGACTTTTACGTGAAGACAAAGTTTCTGTGCGTGAGCCTAGTTTATCTCATGGTAGAAAAAAAACGGAAATATCCGAATATGTGAGAACTAAAATTAGAAGAATAGTGCCTTCGTTTTATTTTAAAAACAAATACCCACTTTGAAAATGTAAACTTTCACATTAATCATAATAAATACTTATTTTGATTTTAATGGTGTACTAAATTATACAATCTAAACGTTTGATAACATTAGTTATCTTCGTCAGTAGCAATGTATGTTTGAATTTTTCAAATTTGACAAAATTGTTTACTACATCTTTAACAATTTTTAACATACATTGCTACTGACGAAGATAACTAAGTTATCGAAACGTTTAGATTGATAATTAAATACACCATTAAAAATCAAAAGATAAGTATTTTATTATAATCCCACTTTAAATAAAATTTTGTCAGTTGTGAAAGAGGAAGACGATATACCCAATTTAAGTAGAACAATGTTGTGGCAACTTTTGCACGAATTGAATTTTTCATGGGAAAAAATGAATAGAAAATTAGCTCTCATTGATACGGAAGAAATTGTGTGTTGGAGAAGAAATTACCTAAGAAATATCTCTAAATTACGTTCTGAAGGCAGTGCTCAAAAGCGTTATCGGACTCCAGGTCTCACATCTTGATTTTGATTATTATCCCTATAGCCCAGTCCTCTTCCCAACGCGTTTAAGCAGTAGACAGGGTGACAAAAATCTCACTACGTTATATGGGTAACTTTGTTATTATAAGAAATACAAAGTTGGTTAAATTGGCAAAGTTGGGCAGAATTACATGAAGATTTAGAACCAGGCAAGAAAATTCACCATTGTTGCCAAGTTTCCGATTTACTTGAGAAAAACTAAAAATCGTTAAAATTTTCAATCAACGTTGTCTCGTTAGTAATATCTTAAAGAGGTTTTTAATAGATACTTTTAAGATTAATTAGATGCACTACCCAAAAAAAATTTTTAATCAGTGCTTTTTGAGTTACAACCCTAACTTACCTTTTTTTTAAATAGCAACCATAAGCGAAAGTTAGCTTATTAAATTACTTACTTTTTTCTGATTTCAACGATATAAAGTTTAGTGTATTTTAATAATAATCCGTAAAACTTCAAAAATTAAAAAAAGATGATTTAATGAAATAAATTGCTACGGCTATGATAAAACAACTGGAAATCGTCCAGTAAAAACAATAATCTGAAGCATTGTCAAATATCGTGTGCGTGTGTGCGTGTGTGCCTGTGTGCGTATGTGCGTGTGTACGTGCGTGTGCGTGTGTGCGTGTGTGCGTGTGTGCGTGTGTGCGTGTGTGCGTGTGTGCGTGTGTGCGTGTGTGCGTGTGTGCGTGTGTGCGTGTGTGCGTGTGCGTATGTGTGCACGTGCGTGAATGCGTACGTGCGTGCGCGCGCGCCTGTATGTGGATGTATGTTAGTATTCACGGTAACTGCAGATCTAACACACCTACGTACCAACAATTTTGTATTTAGGCTGGTTTGGCGAGATGGGTTTATTATGAGCAGTTCTTGGTTTTTATCAAATATTTCTAAAGCAGATACATATTTCACATATATAAGAATACCTAGGTATAGACCTTAAACATATCGATTAATTATGTTCTATGCAATTTTTTCATACGACGCGTAATTTAGCGGCAAAAAATTCCTAATTTAGAATTTATAGAATTTAAGTGTTCAAATCTTTCAATATCTGAATAACGCTACATATTTTCTAAAGGATATTTCATTTTACATAACTTTTTTTTTATAAAGTTTTTTAATATAACGCACGTTAAGTCTAAAATTTGATTAAATATGAATGAAACTGTATTATTGATATCTTATATAAGCTGGCAGCCTTGGAATTTTTTTCAGTTAATGTATTTATGTCTATTAATCTGCATCTAACATAAAGTTTTAAACGTCATTCTGACATAGACATACCCCTTAACAATTTTAAAACTGGAATTACATTTCAAAATTGTACAAATTGTAATTTTCAATTTCATTTTAATTCACAATAATGTCAATTACTTTCTGTTCTTTTTTGAAGTAAATTTTTTTGTTTGAACAATTTGTTTACTTCACTGTTTTGAATTAATAAGGTTCTACAAGGGCCGCTCTCGATTATACTATTTACTTCCCGCGTACAAGCTATTTAAGGTTAGGTTTTGTTTCTAAAGTTATGTGCAAGTCTGAAACAATAAAATTAGTTATTAAATAGACAGTCCATCTAATCTCATGCTTGATACAAACGAAATGTAGGTCAAAATTGCCATTTGTTAGGTGTCACATTATTGGTACAGTTGTCAGCAAAAGAAAAATATCAATTCCTTTGCAAAATGAGACTTTCAAACCTCAAATAAAGTGAGCAATGCTAACCGGCTGAGAGAAAAAATTATTTCATTTTTTTTAATTTTTTAAGTTAGCATTTAATGTCCATTAAACGTTTTAAACGTCTGTTTGACATAGATAATTGTTTTTTGTTTTAGAATGTTGCTTATTTTCGTAATGGCCTTACTATAAAAGAGGTTGTATAATTATCCTAAAAAAAATGTTATTAAAATTTCATTTCTTTTAATTTCTATTTTGAAATGCGCACAGTATTGGGTATGTAGGTAGCGGACCGCGAAAATTTTATTATTATAATAAACGCTTGTCAAATCGCCATTGTTACCACGATAGAAAAGATAATTAGTGAATTTTTAATAATTGATAATAATTTTGATAATACCTCGTAGTTTGCTGATGTTTTCAAAATATTTCATTTATATATTTTATGTAAGGAATGTGGGATTGTTTGTAACTGATATTTGTCTAGGGTTGTAAAACAGATGTTGGGGGGCGAGTAGCAGGTGCACGCTTAAAAATGCTTTACTGAAGGGGCGTAACGAATCATTGGAACTTCTTACGAGCCGATTCTTAAGGGAAAAATGTCACTAGCTTAATAAGTAATTGTGCCGGTACAGACCGAGATCAAAAGATATCTTTGTTGGTTACTTGGAAACTCGAGAAAGAAATTAGGGGTGTTACGGACGAATGCATATTTTTAAAATTAAGATGTCGTGCAATAATTCATATGAAACTGCTCCAACGGAAATTAAAGTTTTTTGTTTCTTATATTACTTTTGAGAAATGGGGGTTGGCTGCGGGAGTAAAGTTAGTTAGGTTTGAAATCAGGGGAAAAGTAGTTACAGTTAGAGTGTTAATCGAGCCAGATCGATTTTTGGGTTAATTAAATGCCTTCATTGTAAACAGTTTGTCTTTAAAATAATTCTTGCTTATACATTTTTCTTTTGAATTCACCAACACGTCTTTTCTTTCGGGGTTAAACCGCGTATGTTAACGATTTGTGCATGTGATCAATTAAGGAAATATTTATTCTAGTGTAAGTATGTATTTTTATATAAATGAAAGCTCGCACAGAATCATTTTACCAGCCTATGTCACGTATTAAAAGAATCAAATATTGCCTTGCGAAGGTATCTCATTCGTACGCGGGCTCAGTAAGCAAAAATCCGCTAAAATTAAAGGACAGTACCGGGCTCCTTCACTCTGGTATTTGTGCGAATTAGCATTGTTGTTTATTGTTTATATTTATATTTGTGTAGATGTGGCTGGTGAACCTTTAAACACCTCGCATTTTTATTTCTATTGTTTTTATTTGTTGTCTAGATGAATGTGTAACCTGAGAGAAGACAATGTATTTTTCTAACGCACTCAAACTTATATATCGGTCACGATGTTGGTGACCTATTTATAACTTACCCTTGTAAGGCTTTGTTTTAATGAGTTTTTTTGTCAGTTTGTTTGAGTAGAATTATTTGCCTGCGAGTTGATTTCTCTTTGTATGTGCTTTATTGTAATTTGACTTATGTATTTTGTGCTTTAGTGGTCACTAAACAATTGGGTACGTGTAAATTCCTTGTCTCTTTTCTTTTGTCCTTGCTTTTACCTTATTATCACCTGTGCAATTTTACTGTTGTTGAATTTTATATGTACCGTAATTTTCTTTATTGTTTTATGTGCTTATTTACTTAAAGAGCGGCATGATTGGTTTTAAAGGGCCACATGTTTGGTATTACGATTTTTATTATAATTTTTATTTTGATTATTTATGAACCAATTGTGCGTGTGACTACATGTGGTTTCTTTATTATTGTGTTTCTGTGTAACTAAACTGCTTTTTATTCATTTTCTCTTAATCCTATAATTTTTTACGCAGTTTAACCTGATTTACTGATGTTTTGTTATACATTTAACCCTTGCATTGTTGTTTTTTGTGTTATTTGATTTATTACTGTACGTGTGCAATTACTTATATATGAATAAAGTGGGTTTTATTGGTGGTTCTTTCCCACAATAGTATATTAACGGGCTGAACCACCATTGCGCAAAGCTTGTTAATTTTAATTTGAGTAGTTTCATTTTCTTTACCTGTCCCCACATGATGCAACTTTACCTCATCCAGCATATCTAATTCAAATAGCACAGCGTACCTACCACTAGACGGCCACTTCGTTTCATCAGATTTGAGGTTTGCGAGCAATTAAATACCAGACTTGTAAATAAATTCTAATGTTTTAATCATTGCCAGGAAAGTCAAAGTAAGGTAGGCAATTAATTTGAGTAATAGTAACATTATTGTCAGTAAAGTCAAGCTAAATCACTTAGCGAATGTTTTGTTCTTGAATTTGCATTATTGCAAATACGTTCAAATTACGATTTTCAAGATAGGGTACCTTGGGGACGCTACAGGTATTTCACTCTATTTAAGTTCATAAGTTATGACCATGACTCGAATGTTTGTGATTATTTTTGCCCGGGGTCGGTGTACATTTTGAATGCTTGTCGACCGCCTTCAAACTCAACTCTCTAGTTAATGGTAAACTAAACACTAGAATGCTCTAAAGCATCGGAATTTTGACCTTTTGGCAAAAAATGTTATATGTTTTCATTTTTATCCATTTGATCAAAGATGAAAATCCCTCTGATTTTGTATAACTGTATAACTTGCACGATTACCACCCGAAAGATTAAAGACTTAAATTACACTTTTCTTACTCCGTTTTTACTTAATTTTTCCTGCACCCAATAGATACATAATATTGAAAAAGCTGAAGCTTTTATTTTTCGTGTCGTGGTAATTATATAGTGTGAGATACTTTTCACACTTTAATTGCACATTTCTGCATCAAGAGTTATTGCATTGAACCACGGAGCATAAAATAGTATGTAGTGAAATCATGCCTACATATACTTTGTAAATAATTACTCTCTACAAATTTTGTCAGAACCAAATTGACTTTAGCAACGCTTTAGTGGTGTAATGAACACCTTTAAAACACTGTAGGTGGTTTATACATTAATAACGAAATAAATAAAGTGGGAATGTAAATTAGGAGATAATATAATATTAAAATGTGAATTTCAGAATATAATTGAGTAAATATCAAAGTAGAAAATAATGGAATCTATGTAAAATGCCATACTATTGGCCAATGCGTTATAATACAAATGCAGTTGTAAACTGCATTGTAAATTTTTTTTATAATGTGTCGCATAAAGTTTCTATAAATAAAAAGCGACAAAACTGTAACAATACACATGAATTTAGTAGGGATCGCGGTTTCTAGCAAGTTAATAAAGTCGATCTGTGCGAAAAGCATCCTTATTTATTTTACTAAAAAGGCTGAAAATCGCTAACTGATCGCAATATGCAGTTGGCGAAGCACAACATGTGATTATATGTTGTTAATTTTCGTTTGTAAATTAGCTTCACGTCCTTCATCTGCATCTATTTTCCACTAATGGATTTTCATTGAGCTAACCAAATATTTTTGGCGTGTGGAAGTGGCTAAATATGCAGTCAAAGCGGGTAGTTCTCGCTTTTCCGCAGGGGCGCTGCTAATTAGGCTTTTGAGTATGCGTCACAATCGGCGTAATCGCTAATCAAGTTAGCTACCTGCCCCAATCAGGCAGGGCAAATACTGGCGGCTTTACTCCCGTATAATGAATCGATTTTTATTTGTTTTTTATCGTATTTTGTCGGTTTTGTAAAAGAGGTTGCACCGATTTTCTCCTGTGTTAAAACGTGTAGCTTATTTTTTAATTACGGTTATTTTTTAAATTCATTTACGTACCTTTTATGAGTGTCAAATATTGCGAAACTGTATATGTTAACAATGTAGACGGATGCAAAATGAGGTTACCCTGCAGTCTCGAGGGCTACTACCCTCTCTATTTAGAAACGCAATAGGGACACAAAGGGCTCAGTAGGCCATGAAATTCGATGAAATGTGACGCTTGGCACATGTGACCGCGCGTATGTGTTATCCAATCAAGTAGTTTCGATTTTCATACTATATTTTTACTCATTACATATTTTTAAAATCTGAATAGAATCCTGAATTGTGCTTTACATCACTAATAAATTGATTATATTATCACCTATTGTTTATTTTAATAACAGAAGGTTCATTTTCGCCACAAATTTACTTGGAAAATTTTTACTTAGTTCATAAAGTGCTATGACTTTTAACTACCTATGTAAACACATCAAAGGTGCATGGGTAAGCGACGACTTGATAATTCTGAAGCATAAAATTGTGTTATTTATACCAGCATTTTGACTTGTCAAACTGCATTTATATTTCTAATTTGCAAACAACGTAAGTTTTTGTTGAAGTTAAGTTTACAGTGCTTAAAGGAAGTAATTTTGTTTTCTAATTTACTCCGAATAGTAACTTGCAAATAAATGATCTATCATCCTATTTAGATATTAATTATTTCACTATCAACATTATTTTCGGAAGTATGTCTCAGTTCACACTACATTTTTAACTACCTCACAAGTCGGTTTTACTAATTTATACCTTGAAAGGTTGTTCCAAACAGAAGAATGATTTGAACATTAATTTTACATCTAGCTCACATTTCTTATATGAGGAAATATCAACCTTGAATCTGCAAAGGTTGCAGAATAGTATTCAGCAAATGACCAGGACGAACTAATTAGCTATGCACAAAATTAGGTTTAGCATTCACTTTTAGACTAATCCAATCTCTCACTGTGTATTATATTGTAATGAGATAATCGAATTTTAATAAGACCTCGCATTTAAAACCTCGTTGTCTACCAACTGCATGGCACCCAATGACTATTTTGTTAACAATAGTTATGTATCCAAGCAAAATCAGAATCAAAACCAAAGACCCTCTTTCTTGAAGGAAAGCAACGCTAGGTTTTCAGAAACGTAATTACCACGCAGAAGTAGTAAAAAGAATGTGTAGAAATACGCTTTAATGTAAACGGTGAATATCACTAATATGTGAGTTATATAGTGTGATCACAAAGTAATGTCGATTTTGTAATAAAACAAAAAAAATCAATACAGAATAAGTCTCAGAAGCAGATTATCGCTTATATTAACACTCACCTTTCTAACACATGGCATTTTGGTTATTCTCTATTCAATTTTTACTGGCGGTGAACTAAAAATAACGATCGTTGTTAGATCCTAGCCCCAAAAAAGATATTAGTAAATTAAAGCATGTTTGACGCGGCATAGGGAAACGTTCACTTAAAAGGGTAAGTCAGCAAAAGACGCTATAAATAGAATGCATCAAGCATCCCTAAGGACTAAATCTTCAAGTCATCTTAAATCATCTTAATTCATCCTAACTCATCGTAGCTTCCCTGTTTCGGCCATATTGTCGGCCATCTTCATCTTAATTCAGCTTAGTTTTTCTTATTTCACATTCAGCATCCCTAACTACCAAAATCTTGATTCATATTAATTCATCTCAACAAGCTCCGGTACAGTTTTGGTCCTTCGTACAACATCCGTGCTCTTGTTGGAGGTGTAAGGAACTGTACTCTGATTGGTTGGCTATGGTTCTGATTGAAGCGCCAGAGGGTAGGCCACACTCTTGGATTCTCATTGGTCCAGATACATCTTAATTTATCTTAACCCACCTTAATTTTATCTTAGCATCGTTAATTCATCTATTCATCTTCATCTATCTCAGCATCATTCATCTTAATCCACCTTATTGCATCTTAGTTCATTTTAGCATCCTTCATCTTAATTCATCTTAATGTTTCTTAGTTCAACCTAAATCATCTTAATCCATCTTAAGTCATCTTAGTTCATCTTAAGTCATCTTAATTGATCTTAATTCATTTGGCACTAGACCATGACCCAGCCTTCTAGTTCAAATCAATCTCAATAAATTCAATTTCAATCAAATACATAAACAGATTTTTAATTACAGCCCAATTTTCAAAGCGTAAAGTAATATAGAAATAAATTCAAGAAAAAGTCCCTAACGGCTTTACCCATATCATTAATATAAAGTAATTATTTTCTGAATTTCCCCAGTTATGTAACCACAATAACTATTCAAATACCTCTAACGTCTTTGAAAAAACCCACTAATTTGCTAATTACATAAAAGGTAAACAGACCTTGAAAATACAATTATCATGTTCACGTAACAAACAAACAAACAAACACACACACACACACACAGACTAACATGCACAACACATACACACACCCGCGCACACACACATACAGGCGTAAACACGCGCGCACACAAACACAGACAAACACACACACACAGACACACACGCACACACATACCCACACACACACACACACGCTCAGTCCTGTACCTGTCTGGGCCTCCAGAATTTCTGTCAATATACGAACAATTTTAGGTTAGAACAATATATGTACTATATTCGGTTAGACTAATACACGCAAAACTTTAGTTAGGTCAATACATGTATAATATCAGGTTAGATTAATAAATGCGTAGTTTAGGTTAGGTCAACACTCGCGGACTTGAATTAAGATGAATTAAGATTGATTCAGATGAATTAAGACGAATTAAGATTAATTAAGATGAATTAAGATGACTTAAGATGAATTAAGATGAATTAAGATGGATTAAGATGAATTAAGATGAATTAAGATGAATTAAGATTAATTAAGGTGAACTAAGGTGAATTAGGATGAACAAAGGTGAACTAAGATGAACTAAGATGAATTAAGATGAATTAAGATGAATGAAGATGACTTAAGATGACTTAAGATGAATTAAGATAAATTAAGATGAATTGAGATGAATTGAGATGAATTGAGATGAATTGAGATGAATTGAGATGAATTGAGATGAATTGAGATGAATTGAGATGAATTGAGATGAATTGAGATGAATTGAGATGAATTGAGATGAATTGAGATGAATTGAGATGAATTGAGATGAATTGAGATGAATTGAGATGAATTGAGATGAATTGAGATGAATTGAGATGAATTGAGATGAATTGAGATGAATTGAGATGAATTGAGATGAATTGAGATGAATTGAGATGAATTGAGATGAATTGAGATGAATTGAGATGAATTGAGATGAATTGAGATGAATTGAGATGAATTGAGATGAATTGAGATGAATTGAGATGAATTGAGATGAATTGAGATGAATTGAGATGAATTGAGATGAATTGAGATGAATTGAGATGAATTGAGATGAATTGAGATGAATTGAGATGAATTGAGATGAATTGAGATGAATTGAGATGAATTGAGATGAATTGAGATGAATTGAGGTGAATTGAGATGGATTGAGATGAATTGAGATGAATTGAGATGAATTGAGATGAATTGAGATGAATTGAGATGAATTGAGTTGAATTGAGATGAATCGAGATGAATTGAGATGAATTGAGATGAATTGAGATTAATTGAGGTGAATTGAGGTGAATTGAGATGAAGTGAGATAAATTGAGGTGAATTGAGATGAATTGAGATGAATTGAGATGAATTGAGATTAATTGAGATGAATTGAGATGAATTGAGATGAATTGAGATGAATTGAGATGAATTGAGATGAATTGAGAGGAATTGAGATGAATTGAGATGAATTGAGATGAATTGAGATGAATTGAGATGAATTGAGATGAATTGAGATGAATTAAGATGAATTAAGATGAATTAAGATTAATTAAGATGAATTAAGACGGATTAAGATGAATGAAGATAAATTAAGGTGAATTAAGATGAATTGAGATGAATTGAGATGAATTGAGATGAATTGAGATGAATTAAGATGAATTAAGATTAATTAAGATGAATTAAGACGGATTAAGATGAATGAAGATAAATTAAGGTGAACTAAGATAAATTAAGACGAATTAAAACGAATTAAGATGAATTAAGATTAATTAAGATAAATTAAGGTGTATTAAGATTAATTAAGATGAATTAAGATGAATTAAGATTAATTAAGATGAATTAAGATGTATTAAGATGAATTAAGATGAATTAAGATGAATTAGGGCGAATTAAGATGAATTAAGATGAATTAATGTGAATTAAGATGAATTAAGATAGCTTAAGGTGAATTTAAGTGACTTAAGATGGTTTAACATGAATTATGTTAAACTAAGGTACATTAAGAAAAACTAAGGTGTATTAAGTTGAATGATGCTAAGATGAATTAAAATGAATTAAGGATGCTAAGATGAAATTATATAAACTAAGATGTAATAAGATGAAGTAAGATGAATTAACATGAAGGATGTTGGGTTGAATTAAGACGAATTAAGAATGCTACAATAAATTAAGATGAATTAAGATGAACAAAGATGCATCTGGACCAATTTAGAAGCCAAGGGTGTGGCCTACCTTCTGGCGCTTAAATCAGAACCACAGCCAACCAATCAGAACCCGAGCACGGATACTGGGAGATGGACCAAATGAG
The DNA here is from genome assembly GCA_036346205.1 of Vesta saturnalis. Lineage (NCBI taxonomy): Eukaryota > Metazoa > Arthropoda > Insecta > Coleoptera > Lampyridae > Vesta > Vesta saturnalis. The sequence continues at coordinate 2,308,176 of JARFJB010001727.1, read as the reverse complement.
TTAAGATGAATTAACATAAAATAGGAATTTGGTCCTTAGGAATGCTGAAGGTGAAATAAAATGAATTAAGGTGAATTAAGATGCATTAAAATGAAGATGGCCGACTAGATGGCTGAAAGAGTGATGCTAAGAAGAATTAAGATAAATTAAGATGAACTAAGAATTTGGTCCTAAGGGATGCTTAGTGCCCTCATTCTACTGCTTTACTTATTTTTACGTGCATTCAGAATTCCAAATTACATGCAAAAGGAGAGCGTTAATTGATACAAACCAACATGAGGTAGTGATTTATAGAGACTGGTTTTTATACGATTTTGCCTATGTATTCGAAATTAGATGATTAATAATTAATTTCCGTATGTCGCATATGGACGCCTTTATCTACCATAAATCCGTTTTTAATTATTTTCTATTATTTACGACTGCAAGAGGTAGTAATTAGAATAATTACGAAATTAGTTTCTTATTGCGAACTTATATCTTAGAAAGAATAACAGTGATTAAAATACTTAGATTTTGGGTTTAAATGGAGTTTTTAGTATTTTATATAAATATGCACCTTTCGGTAACAATTACAGTTATCTTCTTCAGTAAATGGTAATATCTCTAACAAGATGAAAAAATAAACATAAGCCTGCTATCAGTATAACAGATTGATAAAGGTGTAAGACCAACTATGGAATCTAATTTTAGTAAAGGATAACTAAGATCCTTAATAAATTAAATATTATTAACCGGCGTTGAAGATGACAAGTCTGAATACCCTCTAACAGTCGAAGGCTAACAGTGAAAAATGCCATAATCAAAGTGCAAATTTAACAAAATTCAATCACATTTAGATGTAACCGTAAAGTTGTGAAAAACTTGACTAAAGTTTGTTAAATTTGCTATTTGATTATGGCATTTTTCACTGTTAGCCTTCTACCGTTAGAGGGCGTTCTGATTTGTCTTCATTCTCCGCATCACTGTCAGCCAAATTCCAATCATTCACCGAAATTGTTCATTATTTTATTGTTATATGTAGCATCGTTTCTCACGACTCCCATTTGAACATTATTTTTTCGATACGCAATGTTGTCTTTTTCCAAATTTCACCATAACATTTACGCAACGACTCTCCCATATTTGGATCACTGCAACAACAGAACAACCACCTTGCAAAGATTCCAAGTATTCTAAACTATATTGCATTGACAGCGGTGTAGCGGTAATCTAAGTTTGAATTGATCATCTTTTTTAATTAAGTTATCCACTAGATACTTGATTTCACAGTTGTGTTACTTTGCAAGATTTAAAAGATTTATCTTCAAATCCTTCTTGAAAAATGGAATCTTTTTCACTGTTAACCATTTTTGTAGGTTTTCTTTTTTCCACTAAGATGATATTTTTTCTATTACACGTAAATGATTGTACATAACAATTAATGATTGCTTCTGTAGGTTTGGTAATAGCTGAAATTTATCCACCAGTTAGAAATAGGAGTCTTGTGGTGCTCTAGCTATTGTAAACGGAACTCAAGTCAAGTCAAAGCTGTTAGAAATGGTGATTTAGTGCTAAAAATGGAACTCAAAGCCCTGTGTTGCTTCAAACTGTAACTTGTAATTATATCGCAAGATGGTGTTGCAACCTGCATTTTAGTTTCTAGTTATGCGACCAGAGGGTGCTTCAAACTGTATGCTAAGTTCTAATTATGGCTGATAGCTTTAAATATACAAGATGACACATCTGGTGTAAGTGAAAGTGAAAGTTATGAAAGTTTAATGAGTTCTGAGAAGCCTAAAGGTTCTTGATCGTCATTATTCATTAGAATTTGTTCAATTTTGAGGATCTATAAACTTTCATGGCAACCAAATTCGTACTTATTACCAACATGTTTGATTAACAATATCTTATCTACTACATGAATTTTATCAAACATATGTAGGGCTACGGTAAACTTGTCATTTGTATTTGATATGAGCTAAATGTTCTTTAAAGCGAATTTTGATAGGTCGTTTAGTTTGTCCTATCTATATTGGCTCACAATTTTTACAATTAATTTTATAAATACCTGACGTATCCTGTTTATCCACTTGATTTTTTGGATTGCCTAAAAGAGTTTGTAAATTATTATCTGAAGTAGTGACTGCTTAATTGATTAAACAATTCTGGAAAAGGTTTTAGATAGATATTTTGTATAAGCAGAATAGTTTGGTAATAATGTATACCTTGTTTCTATTTGTTCTCTACTGTTACCTAATAGTGCCCAATCCTTTAGTATAATTTTGAACTGAAAGAGGAAAAAATGAATCTTTTAGTACTAATTTCCTTACAATAAATATCTATATCTAGTTTACTACCATTTCTTGTTGTCAGAGTATCAAGAAACGGGAGAGCCATTTTTCTGTACCTCATAGATAAATTTGATTGTCGAAAATTTAGAATATAAAGTTTTTTCAAAGTTCTCGCCATTACAAATTTTAGTATTAAGAATGGCAAACACATCATCCACGAATTTAATCTAGAAGAATAAAATAAACTAGCGTTTTAAGCTTGTTTCAAATTTACCCATAATCCCATAATTTACGCATGATCGGCCATAAACATAGTTAAGCTATTGCCCATTGGATGCTGTGTTTGTCATCCTCAATACTAAAATGTGTAGTGTTGAGAACTTTGTAGAAACTTTAAATTCTATATTTCGCTGATTATATATATATATATATATATATATATATATATATATATATATATATATATATATATTGTACTGTTATTCAACTTAGGGGATAGGGTTCAAGGATTCTGTTTTGTTCTGTGATGATATTAAATAAAACCTTCATATTAAAATTTTTTAAGATAACTAAATTACTGTCTTGCAATTAAATTTTAATTCAACTTAAATTTTTTAATTCAAACGCCTTGTATTATAAGCAATTATTCAACACATTGCGGGCATGTGGACATCTGTTTGTAAATAATGATGTTAAATATGTGCATTGACTATTCCATGGCTGAACAACAAAATGAATTACTGTTACTGTAAGTATAATTTGATTTTTTAAACTGAAGTAATATTATTATATACTTAATGATTCGTGTTCTTATTCGCTGACTGGTATCTAATTTGTCTAAATTCTGTACACATGAAAACATCGATGATACGTATAATTCAAAAACTTAACCTAGATTACTAATATGAGATTTATATAACTTACAGCGTTATTAATCTTCCTTCTGCTGGGGCAATCTCCAATTGTTGAAGTCCCGTTCTCCAAATCAGCTGTATTGTGGATCCCACGAAGTATGCTGGCACAACAGTGGTTACTATCGACCATGTGCTTCTTCAGGTACGTTATTTATTAACTTTTTCTAGAAGCTCTTTATTTTAATATTGCATAATTTTAATGCAATAATATTCTGCATTCAATTTCATTTATTGACTTTTTTCATAACACTTTATTTTAATTATTTTAAATAAAATAATTATCTCCATTCAATTTTAATTTATTAAAACCTTTCTAATTTCTATAAAATTAATAAACTCGATTTTTGTCTTTTTAATTTCGTTTATAGTAAAAAAAAATAATAACAATATTTCATAGTTTATTAGAAATATCAATTTAACAATTCACTTATTATTAAATACTCTAACCTCACTTTTGTTTTAAGTAGTTTAACTTTTTGCGAATAAGTTTTGTTTTATTCGAATTAGGTCAGAAAAACTTACCAATCTTAAATTTTTATTACATGTTCTAAACAAAAGTAATATGCGTTCACCTTCAAGATTAATAAGAGACTCCCAAGAAAATCTTCAAATGTAGTATCATTTTTTTCTAAAACACCAATTTTGATTGGACCTTATACACCATACAAACAAACCTGAACTTAATTCGGATTGGTTGATCATATTTCTGAAATGTACAATTTATTAATTTTACAAATATCTTTGTTATACAAGGATACATCTTAAAAATATTATAAGCATTAAATTCTACTTAAAATTCCTTTAAAATGATACCCCATTTGCCCTATTTCGCTTTTAAACTAGTTTGCGGTGATAATTATACTATTTATGCATTTTCACATACAGAAATTCATTTATATCTAACTTATTCTAATATCCACAGGAAAACTATAGTCATATTTGGCTTGTCTGACCCGAATAACATAAAGTTGCACTAACTTTAACTTCAAAACAGTCAATAATGTAAAATACTACCTCACAATCGAAGTTCAAAATGTTCATAACCTATCTTCTTAACACATTTAGTTAATTTGCACCAATAATGCTAATTTATGTGGCAACACTTCACTTTAACACAACCTGTACTTTGCTAGAGTACCGTGCTAACCAACTGCGCTATCGAAGTACAAGCCCCAATTGATGTAAATTTTGTCTTTATGTATGTAGAACTGATGTAAATTCTAAATATAATGAGATTACAGTCAAATTACTTATATTAATGGAAAGTGAGCCTGCAATATCGCAAGGATTCACACATACCAAAGCAACTTGACTAATATTAAATTATTATAAGTTTTTGTTATGAACGAATAAGTTCAAAGGTAAATATGTAATTAAAAATTATTATTAATTTTATTAAATACATAAATAAAAAGTTTACCTCGAGTAGGATTCGAACCTACGACCTGTACTTTGCTAGAGTACCGCGCTACCAACTGCGCCACCAAGGTTCAAGCCCCAATCGATGCAAATTTTGTCTTTATGTATGTAGAACTGATGTAAATTCTAAATTTAATGAGATAACAATCAAATTACTTATATTAATGGAATGTGAGTCTGCAATATCGCAAGGATTCACACATACCAAAGTAACTTGGTTAATATTAAATTATTATGAGTTTTTTTTATGAACGAATAAGATCAAAAGTAAATATGTAAGTAATATTAATTTTATTAAATACATAAATAAAAAGTTTACCTCGAGTAGGATTTGAACCAACGACTTGTACTTTGCTAGAGTACCGCGCTAATCAACTGCGCTATCGAAGTACAAGCCCCAATCGATGTAAATTTTGTCTTTATGTATGTAGAACTGATGTAAATTCTAAATTTAATGAGATAACAATCAAATTACTTATATTAATGAAATGTGAGCCTGCAATATCGCAAGGATTCACACATACCAAAGCAACTTGGTTAATATTAAATTATTATGAGTTTTTTTTATGAACGAATAAGATCAAAAGTAAATATGTAATAAATACTAATTTTATTAAATACATAAATAAAAAGTTTACCTCCAGTAGGATTTGAATCTACGACCTGTACTTTGCTAGAGTACAGCGCTAACCAACTGGTCATGTATGTAGACCTGATGTAAATTCTAAATTTAATGATATTACAATAAAATTACTTATATTAATGGAATGTGAGCCTGCAATATCGCAAGGATTCACACATACCAAAGCAACTTGACTAATATTAAATTATTAATAATAATTGTATTTTTTTGTTACAGGTCCTGCCACAGTTCCATTGTTCCAGATTTTTCATACAAGATGTCTTTGGAAACTGTGCTGGATTCTAGCTACACTACTTAAAATGTTGACACGTGTTTTGCGAAACATCCTTTTCTTTACAAGTGGTAGGAATAGAGAAACAATGTACTCAAAAGGTCTTATATAAACCAAAGCATGCTTTCTGTCAAAAAGACCTTAGAATCAGAACAAGATTCAAAACGTTGGATCAAGAAGTTGAATTCAGCCATAAGGATCTCAAGACGCTGTAACAGCACTCGTCAAATGGACTTTATTTCAAGATGTTGATTTCAGCCTGAAATCAGCTTCTGTCAGAAGGATATAATTCTTGGATTTCTTCTCCATGTATGAAACCAGATGTTGGAAACGGGTCGAAGTAACCGAAGTATCTTATTTCCAGATGCTGAAGCAACTTCTGTTCAAATGATATTAGGTGTAGAAGCAAGATTCAGGATCCAATTCACTTTCAATTCTAAATCTGATATTGCGCTTCACAACCCAATATCTGTCAAAAAGACCTTAGACAGGGAAATAAGCTGCAATATCTACCAGGAGAATCTTAGATACGCCCTCAATACGAAACCTAGACACGGATGCAGTTCTTTAAACGCAGATCAACTAAGCAAATCTACACTCGCCAATGTTTTTGCATTAATTTTGTTTTTAATTAAACCTTAATCTGTAATTTAGGGTGAATGTAATGCAAGATACTGGCCTAAAACCAGTTTCAGTCAGATGATTCTAGATACACAAACAAAATGGAAGTCCAAGATATTGATTTGAAATCAGTTTATACTAAAAGGGCTTTACAAACCGAAACAAGATGCAAATACACCACAAGAATACAGGCATCCAAGACGAAAATTTTAAGCTGAGAGTTGTCCATGTTAAAAGCACTTAGATATGGATGAAACGCTCTACCAAAACTAGCATCTATTAAAAGGGACTAAATACGGATGCAAACCGCGAAACACAAATCAGTCTGAAAACATTTACACTTGCCAATTTTGCCGCATCAATTTTATTAAGGACCTTAGTTATGGATAGATTAACCACGCAAGATGTCGGAAAGCTAAACGGACACACGGAAACATCTTGGCTGAAATACGGAAAAAAATATGGCGCAAACAAGATGGCGGAAAGCCTAAAAGGTATACGAAAATAAGATGGCGATAAACAGAACGGCGAAAGCCAAAAGGGTACACGGAAACACGAGGATGGACACCCGAAAGGGCACATGGAAACAAGATGGCCGAAAACAACATAAAGGAAACCCACAAAGGCATACGGAAACAAGATGGCTAAAAACCAAATACGGAAACAAGATAGCAATAAACAAGTTGGCGGAGAGCCAAACAGCACACGGAAACAAGATGGTTAGAAATAAGATAACGGAAGGCCAAAAAGTCATACGGAAAGATGTCGCATGAAGGTACTACCCGAAAAAGAACACCTGGTTCATGGAAATGGATTCAGCATAGGCTGATTTTCAAGATGTTAAGCCCACGAGAAAAGGACACGTCTAACTAAGATGTCATCCAAAGATACCAGTTGAAATCAGCTTCAGCCTAGAAAGACCAAAGATTCGGCTGCAACGCTCAATAAAAGACGCTGATTGAAACCAGCCGAAAGGACTCTTGATACTGGTGCAGCCCCAAGATGTTAACAGAGATTAATAAAAAAGGACGCAGCCCATAATAAGAGTCTAACTTTTAACACAAATTTTTAATTAAACTCTAAACTGCGAAATAAAAATCTGCAAATACCAATTAGACATTATGTATACGTAATTAACGAACAATCAAAAAGTCATTTTAATAATAACCTAAGAAACGTCGAAAAAGTTGGAAAAACGTGGTAATTCTGGAAAATCCCAGAAAGTTGCTAAGTTACTAAGCTACAGTTTAGTATTTGGGTATTAATGGGCCTAATCCTCCTTACCGTCTACAGTGTATGAGGTGTTTTCAGAGAGTTTGTCTGAAACCCATGTAGTGGCATGATAACTGCGTATATGCATATCATGTGCGACTATTTATGTGAATCTTGGGGTAGTAACTTCAGTCTCAGAACCCTAACTCCGTTCCTTCTGATCCTATCCTAGTGCACTACTTCAAGTATACCTATATAAATTGTGCATACAAAAATGAAATTGGTTTAAATAAGGTTCAGTGAAGTAGCTAGAACTAGAAGAACTGTGAAATTGGTGTAAATAAAAGAGCACATGGTTAGACCAATTTGCGTATAAAGCAAAGAAACGCAGTACAATCGTATACAATTTTTAATCCATATCGTCATTTAAACTGTTATTTCACTGATGCAAACTACGTTTAGCTTAAGGGTACGAAATTGAATTTGTTGCAGTGACCCACTAAAATAAATACTAAATATCAATTTTCTAGCTTTTATAGTTACTTCTAGAAAATGATTACATGCATACTTACATACACGCACGAACCAACGCGCTCATGCACGCACACATGTACGCACACACGCACGCACGTACGCATGCACGCACGCACACACACACACACACACACACACACACACACACACAAACCAAGTGTAGCAACACATCAACACAAAGAAGTTTTCATCACCACTATGACAACCATTGCTTAGTATTGGGGTATTAGACACATATTTAGACAAGAATATATAGAGAACAGTTCCTGTAACGTCAGAACTATAGTTACACGCGAATGGGCGTTTGGTGTGTTCGAGGTAGACACAGTGATCGTTTAGCCGTTGCCCTTAACAGCTTATAGAAACTGGGTTGAGTTTTACGATGTGTTGCCAAGCTATATAGTTTGTATAGCCATTTGGAAATTACATTTTGTATTAAAATCGTTAATTTCCTTATATAGTTTCAGGGGTGTCTGTTGTACTCTCTACACCTGCATACTTAGCAAAGGTATGTCGGAGTTTTCGACACCATATTCCTCACCGAAGTATTTAAATTATTTCGCTGGCTTAATCTGCGGTGTGAATACATTTCCGATGTTTAATTGGGGTTTGGTTAGCGTGACCGACTTCTTTTGTTAGGTACCGTTGTGGTTGTAAGGACGAATGGGTTTGGTTTCAGACCTATGCTGGCGAAAATGTCTGAGAATATTTTAAGTGTTTGGGTCGCCTTTTTCAATCCTCTACCAAATATATCAGGAAGCCACCTACATAAATCAGGACAAGGATCTTCAATTCGACGTTTTCACTTACGGGTAGGCTATGTTTTCAGTGGTATAGTTCTTGCATCAGCTCCTTTAAGCTCATATTAAGCAGCAGGGGCGAAGACGGTCTGTCTGCTTCACTCCGCGTTTTATTTTAAAATGAGTGGAGCGTTGTTCGACAAATGATATAGTTGTGGTCAGACTTTCGTATTGGTGGAAAACATAAACCCTTTTATCTTATGTAGACCGCAACGCCTAAGAGGTGTATGGGTTGCATTGCCTTCTGGAAATGTAGATTGACACGGCTTGCCTGTAGAGCTAGTTGGTTTTAATATACACTTTGTTTCGAGAAAATGGTGTCGTGGGGAGGATCCCGATATGAAGCGAACATAGTTGGATTTTAGATAATCTCTGAGCCAGTACTTTATTTATTAACCTAAATCATAGAAATGTAATTGGTCTCCAGTTTGGTGGGTCAGCAATGTTGCCTTCTTTAACAACCAGAGTGGTCGACATTCTTTTAGGGAAGGAGGAGTTATGGCTGAGAAGAGGACAGAGTTCAACATATGAGTAGTTTACCAACTCGTACGCCTTTTAAGTGTTTAAACATTACGCCATCCGGGTATTGGGGGGCAATCCTTTGACAAGTTCTACGCGACTTTCACTTCTGTTACGGTTATTGGCTCAATGTCATCGGGTGTTGTAGCGTTTATTGGCTTAAAGGGCTGCGTATTTCGCAACTAATCAACTCCCTAGAGGCTTTTGCATAGCATCATTGTTGTTGGTTGGAGTCGTTTTGACGGTGATACAGCTGTTTAGTTTTGACCGTTTGTATGGTATCTGCATATTCTTTTCTCTTCCTTTGGTACTTGACACTGTCAGGTTTTTTTTGAAATTTTCCCCTAAGTACTTTTTTATGTTGTACTAGTTCGACTTTGACCATATCTATTAGCTCCAATGTAGACCGCGTTGCTGTAAACTCACTCTTTATAACCTTTAGCTTCTTCTGGTATTGTAATTACGATAAGATTTGAAACACCTCTCACAGTAGATGTACTGTCAGTTTTCCTCGCGCTCCGGAAAATTTTTCTCGCTGGATTAATGTTTTGCTCCACATTGACACAGGAAGACGTCCTTGAAGTGTTCTTTGGGGGGTCTAGATAGTTACTTATGTCGCTTACTGGCGTTTGCGTTAACATTCGGAATACTGAGGGGCTCTGTCAACTGTCAACATCTACGTAAAAGACGAACCGTTTGTCTAAGAAAGTTTTCGTACCTTGCGTTTCCTCTTCGTTAGCAATAGTACTATCGCAACAACAGCTTCAATAGTAGGGTAAAATTAACCTGCCTTATGATGACCTAATCCCAACATATATTCTCAGAACCAACTGACGCTTTGTGAATTCTGTTTCGCAATGATAAGAGTAGCGGAGATTAAAGATTATATTTTACAGTAATAACGCTTTATCTATATTTTGTGCATTCCCTACGTAATTTTATTTGCGTCGAGTTCGCAACAAAAATAGTATACTATCACATTAGGTTTAAAAGGGATTGTTTCAAAATATCATATTACATTTTATTATCTCCTTCAGCTTCTTTCTTTCCAATTGTTCAGCAATTGCTTTTAAAAACTGATGTGTATTAATGCGTGTGCCTTCTTTTACCAGATTCTACGCAATCAATATACATGCTTTTCAAAGAGTTATTGGAAATCGTACTAATTCCGTAAGGATGTCTAATTTTCCTCTGTGCTGCTAACTCCAAGACCACGCAAAAATTGACGCAACAGGATTAGATGTCGTTTTCTGCAGTTTTTGATGCATTCAGTAATGCCTCGTTATAGTACCATGAACAACTTCAGATTCAATTCCAAATAGTACTTAATTAGTAAACCCAAACATGTGTGCGTTTTCATCGTTTTCATGTCTCATACATTTCTAAAATCTCAAGTAATTCTTAAAAATAATATCATTTACTGAAGATGATAACTGCAAATGTTATCGAAACATATTTTCATACGAAATATAAATAGAAAAAATAGACGCTTCAAAACCCAAAATATAGGTACTTTAATTAAGTAAGCGTCTGACTGGACGATTCTCGCGCAATCAGAATAAACCCACAAGATTTATATTTATATTTGCGTTTTGAATTTTCATAAATTTATTAGTAGAATGGGCCTACCAGCACCGCCCCCCACCCCCACTTTTTTTAAATTATGGCCCCATAAAAGCCCCCGCCACTGGTTGGATTTTGCTCATTAACTAACTTCACTTAGATTTTATGGCAAAGAATTTTTGTATAAGCCTCAAGCTGGGGGCTGTGATTGGAGCGCAGTGGCACACCCCTTGTTTCTGATTGGGTTCTCGGCCAATTTGTGAGCGTGGCTTGTGTGTTACCTTTCCTCTTCATTAGGGTCCTTTTGAAAGTATTAAGAGCCTTTTTGGCAGTCCAGCCCCTGAAGGGTAGGCAATCGTAGACACGGCCACTTCCAGTTGTCTGTACATGTAATTAAATAAAGTAAATAAAATAAGAGGTAAGGGTTAAACCAAAAACGATTATTTATAGGTGTTTATAGGGTTTTTGCAAGCTGTAAATTAAATCAATTCGGTATTTCAGACTTGATGGTTGGTTTTCGCAAAATCAAATCGGTATTTTAGAATTGAAAGTTGGTTTTTGCAAGCTGTGAGTTAAATCAAATCGGTATTTTAGAATTGAAAGTTGGCTTTTGCAAGCTGGAACTTAAATAAAATCGGTATTTTAGAATTGAAAGTTAGTTTTTGTGAGCTGTAGGTTAAATCAAATCGGTGTTTTAGAATTGAAAGTTAGTTTTTGCAAGCTGTAAGTAAAATCAAATCGGTATTTTAGAATTGAAACTTGGCTTTTGTAAGCTGTATGTTTAATCAAATCGGTATTTCAGCATTGAAAGTTAGTTTTTGCAAGCTGTAAGTTAAATCAAATCGATATTTTAGTATTGAAGATTGGTTTTTGCAAGCTGTAAGTTAAATTAGACCAGTATTTTTGAATTGAAGGTTGGTTTTTCAGCATCTGCCAACTTATTTATATTTAATACAAAAACAAAGACAAGATGCAAGTCTACGATATACATTTTGAAATCAGCTTCTGCCAACCTTATTTGATTTAATACAAAAACAAAAGCAAGATGCAGGTCTAAGATGTCGATTTGAAAGCAATGTTGCATGATATATCATCCATTATCTCTACCCTGTCAATTCCATATTATTCATGTTTCATCATTCAACATCCACGCTCCAATCTTTTATGATCTAGCCGATATCCATACTTATCAGTTCTTTATCATCTATGTTCCGTCACCCATCATCCAACCTCTGTCAAAAAGGGCCTTAGATTTATAAACAAGATTGAATACACAAAGCCGTTATTGAAAATGGAGAAATGCGTAGGGGAAAATAAACAAGTTGACTTTCATTTCCATGTGTTAAAGGTTACTTCTAGAAATCAAAATTAGGATTCGTAATTGCACGTTCACATTATATAATCCGTAGCTGCTTTTATAAACTCTATCTAATTACCGGAATTTTTTATCATACAAGGAACGTAAACATCATAATTGTATTTTCAAGCTCTGTTTACCTTTTATGTAATTACCTAATGAGTGTTTTTGCCAAAAACACATTAGAGGTTTTTGGCCGTTGAATAGTGAAAGGTTGTTATTGTGGTTACAATTACTTTATATTAATGATTGGGGGAAACCCGTTAAGTAGTTTATATTGCCCGTTTATAAACAAAACAAGATGACCGATACGCCACGCTTACCTAATGACCGCCAAAACGGACCAATTAGAAACCAGGGGCAAGCCATTTCCCTCCAATCACAGCCTCAGCCTGATGCTGTTCAACCATTCTTTGCCATACAATCTAGGTGAAGCTCATTAATGAGCAAAATCCAACCTGTGGCGGGGTATATTAGAACAAAGGTGGGGGGAACTGGTGGGCCCATTCCACGTTTATTTTCAGGTCTCAAGTAATTCTTAAAGACATTATCATTTACTGAGGACGATAACTGTATTGTTATCGAAACGTATAAATTTAAATAAACAGAAATAAAAAATACACGAGTTAATACCTAAATGATAAGTATTACAATTATGTGTAATAATCGTAGAAGCGTTAATTTTTACACCACGATATGGTGAAAACATGTGGACAACATTTTAATACTCTATAAATTTGGTCATGATGAGAAGAGGTATAAATAGGAAACTCTTATACCCTTAGTTTTTTAAATGAAAATTACGACTTTTTCTAAGAAATTATTTGATTTCTTTCAGTTATCTGCACGATGACAATGAACCTACCATTTTGCAGAAAGATATCGCACATGAAGTGTTTCTCCATATCGAAATCGCAGCGGCGTTATCGATAACATGTCTAAATAATCTAATTTTTCTGTAAAGCCAACATATGAGCTTGAAATAGAAAAACTATAGTGGGCTGATTTCACAAATGTAGAAAAATTTGAGAAAAACTCTGCAACTGCTACTTCAGGAAAGCTGCCAAAAGAAATCAGTTATATGGAATTAACAATCATAACTCAGAGTTCCTGTACCTGATATTAAACATTTAGAGGTATTTGACGAAGCTGATATGAATAACACTCTAAGGAAGCATAAGGTCCAGAGAGGCCACGTCAAATGTTATTTTAAAAAAAATGGATGACCAAAGGTTATACGTAGTCATGGTAAAAACGCTTATTAGGATTTTTAAAAGAAAATTAAGTATCAATAGATTAAAGGTGGATAGAAGGATATGCATGAATAAGCATGAAATGGGTTTACATACCGTGAGCGGCTAAATTATGGAATAAATTCAATAATTCTTAAATCAGCAACTTCAGAGAAAAATCCCGATACCCTTCGATTTTTATTTTTAGACGCGCGGTTCTTCAGGTTATTAATTTATTTTTGACGTTACCTATGTAAGCGTGATGACGTCATTGATGATTTTCTTTAATGGAAAGGGGAGGTGTTGCAATGGAACTTTTGAGAGATCTTTTAATTATCTAATCAGTCGTAGCAATAGTTTTGAGTATTTGAGTTACGTATACAGGGTGATTCAAAATTATTGTTGTTCTATAAAAATACAAGCGAACTAAAAAAGACAACTATACCAAATTTGGTACGTAGACATAATAGATCATGATCTATCTTTTAAAACTATTTTCAAAAGTGCAACGTTGCCACTTCTACCAGAAACCCAAGGCAACTTTGAAAATTCAAATTGAATACCCTGTATGTTTTTGCATTTTCGGATTCTGCATAAAATTGTAAGCAACTTTTGTTAATATTTCCCTATACCCGTCTCTAAGCGTTACATAAATGACCTCTAAAATCAAATAATAATAAAATCCACTGGTTTCGGAATTTTTTTCTGATTTTATTTGGTTTGAAAGTTCTGTCATAATAATTAATCTTTCGAAAAAAACTGATTCACTTCATATGTCGAGCAGTTTAGTATCAAGAATACAGAAATAATTCAGTTTAAAACTGACAACAAAAAGAAACTAGCAAAAAGAATGGATTTTTTAGATATCGAGTTGGGACGAGTCAAATTTAAGACACTTACTACTTACTTCAGTACTTAATGGTATTACATTGTAGGTATTTGTACTAAGTGAATAACAGATAATTAATTAATAATAATGGCACCATTAAGAAAAACACAACGAATTGAAGTATTAATTATGATTGGATGTGGAGATAAAACCAGAACGCAACTAGAAGTATGTAACTTGTTTAATACAAAATATCCTGATACACCTATCGGACAATCAGCAGTTATTAAAATTGAGAGAAAATTTAGGGAAACTGGTCACGTTAAACACATTGCAAATGCTGGTCGTCCAAAAATGAACGAAAATGTAAAACTTGATGTGTTGTTAAGTTTGGTAGAAAATCCTCATAGTAGTTCCAGAGCAATTGCAGCTGATGAAGGCATTTCACAAAGGTCGGTATTACGTGTACTTAAAAAGGAGAAATACCATCTGTATAAAATCCAGAATGTGCAGGAACTCAATGAAGATGATCCGGATCGTCGAATGGAGTTTTGTGAAGTCATGCAAGACTTATGTAACCGCAATCCAGGATTCCTTTGCCAAATTCTTTTTTCGGATGAAGCTACATTTTCCTTAAATGGTACAGTGAATCGACAAAACTGTAGATATTGGAGTAAAGAGAATTCTCACTGGATGAATAAGTTACACACTCAGTATCCTCAAAAAGTGAATGTCTGGGCGGGGATAGTAGAGAACAGAATCATTGGTCCTCTTTTCTTCGATGAAACTCTTACAGGGCAACAATATCTGGACTTCTTACAATATGAAGTTATACCTGCCATTGCAGTAATTTTCCCAAATGAAAATGATCCTGATTACTTTTCCTGGTAGATGGATTGGTAGACGAGGATCTATAGAGTGGCCCCCAAGATCTCCAGATCTTACACCTCTTGATTTTTTTCTATGGGGCTGTTTAAAATCTAAAGTATACGTCGAGAAACCACGAAATCTGGAAGATTTGAAAAATAGAATTAGATTAGAAATGCGTAAGATTAGTCCTCAAATGATCCACAATGTTCAAGAATCTTGTGGTCATCGGTTAAATTACTGCCAAGAAGTAGGAGGGTGGCAATTTGAACATTTAAATTGAGTTACAAACAATTCTACAATGTTAAACAATTTTTTCTCTGTTTTGTGTTAATAGTAGATACTTACTTACCTGTGTGAATTAATTTAATTTACATTTTCGTTTATTTGTAAATGACCAGTGTTTGCAACGTGTTTAACGTAACCAGTTTCCCTATTTTTTTTTCAATTTTACTAACTGTCGACAGTCTGATAGGTTTGTTAGGATATTTTGTATTAGATAAGTTACATATTTGTAGTTGCGTTCCGGTTCTATCTCCACATCCAATCATAATTGATATTTCTCTTCGCTATCATTTTTAATGTGCTTACTGTATTCTTGATACTAAACTGCTCGACATATGAAGTGAATCAGTTTTTTTCCAAAGAGTATTATGACAAAACTTTCAAACCAAATCAAATCAGAAAAAAATGCCGAAACCAGTCGATGTTTATTTTTAAGTGTGCGGTTGGTCAGATTATTATTTTATTTTAGAGGTCATTTGTGTAACGTTTAGAGACGGGTATAGGGAAATATTAACAAAAGTTGCTTAGAATTTTATGCAGAATCCGAAAATGCAATAACATACAGGGTATTCAATTTGAATTTTCAAAGTTGCCATGGGTTTCTGGTAGAAGTGGCAACGTTGCACTTTTGAAAATAGTTTTAAACGATAGATCATGACCTATTATGTCTACATATCAAATTTGGAATAGTTGTCTTTTTTAGTTCGCTTGTATTTTGATAGAACAACAATAATCTTGAATCACCCTGTATATGTAACGCAAATACTCGAAACTATTGCTACGACTGATTAGATAATTAAAAGATCTCTCAAAAGTTCCATTGCAACACCTTCCCTTTCCATTAAAGAAAATCATCAATGACGTCATCACGCTTACATAGGTAACCTCAAAAATAAATTAATAACTTGAACAACCGCGCGTCTAAAAATAAAAATTGACGGGTATCGAATTGAATTTATTTCATAATTTAGCCGCTCACTGTATAGGGTATTCGGAATTGGTGTTCCAAAATTAATTATGCTTCTAAATGTAAGTAAATGTATTTTTAAGCTTAATTGACAGAAAGTGGATAAAGCATTTCTTCTTCTTATTATTATATTTTTTGTATTGCTAAATTTTAAAACAATTGAATTATGATGGATTTAATTACAAATATCTTATCTTTTAAATTTATAAATCGTGCATGAATTAATGTTTAATTTTGTCATTACTACTGACGACAGTACTGTAATTCTTATCAATACGTATACATTTTGTGTAATTTATCTTTAGATACACGATTTATAAACCAAAAAGATACGTAGTTCTCATTATGAGTTCAAATCGTGAAAGTTTGCATATTCTTATTATGCGTTACATAAGAAATACGAGAAATAAAACGTATTTTGGCAGTGTATCGATAAACATGTATTAATTGCTTGTTATTAAAGAATCTGTTAAAACGGGTTTAATTTAACGTAAATATTTAATATCCAATACTAAAACTTTGTGCTTTTTGTACTATGTGAAGTTGCAAGATATTTCATAAACCGGAGCTTTAATGGTTAGATTTGATAGTCTATTAGGATTAATCTAAAATAAAAACCTTTAAACAGAACACTGAACTTGTAGGGTTTATATCGTAAATCAAACCCTAACGACAGTCGCCCCGTACATATAATATAAAACTCGAAATACAATGGTGAGTAACAGATGTGCAAAGTGATTTCTCTCCTCCGAAGTTAATACAGAATGGGTTCGTTTAAGCCCTCGAAGCCCTCTGTTATGATTAATGTAGGACTGCTAGCGAGTCTGTTTATATCAGCCCTTTCATCCATACACGGTTCGTTGCACAAGTATCGAAACTTTGCCCCAGGAGTTCGTAACACTATGAGAACCTCTTATTAATCCTTCAATACCAATTCTGAATAAACATCGATTAAAGATTTATCTTTATTCACGTTGATATAATAAAACAATAATATAATATAATTAGGAGGATTTATTTTCTAATTAATAAATTTTATTCATTTACAAGTGTACAAAAATATCTAAATTCTATTTGCTATCACAATTGCAGTAATCTAAAAGTGTTTTCGATTCACCACAGTCCTATGGATCGAAAACGCCATAATTTTATTAATAGATATCTAATTTCACTCAATATTTCGCGTGGACTGACGATTATATTTACAGAATTTTATATACACCGTTTATATACATAAGATATTGCAACAAGATTATATAAAAAATAATAATATATACTAATATGGTCTCCACACGCTTTTTGTTACGTTTATTTGGGGCGATGTGTGTATTTTAGTTGTGCTAGGGGATTTTGGACTAATTACTTTACGTGTAGTGGAAGATTTCAATTCAGATTTTTTGCTAGGTTCTTTATCTTGTACTGTAGAATCAGGGTGCTGAATTTCTTGTAGTAGAATATTAGCAGGTTTAATAGGTTGAAAGGCTGATTTAACAACGTCGATATCTTCGTCGTCAGAGTTTTCCGAATTTGATAAATCCATTGTTGAATGTATTTTTGGACTGTCTTGCATATTTCGTATCCTGTGTATTTGTGGACTTACTGTTCTATTTGTTGATGTAGGTGATAATTTGATACTTAGTTGTTCTAACGGTGACGATGGAAGTGTTCGAATGTGGAAATTTTCGAATTGGGGCACTTTTGGGATGTTTTCATGTGGTAATAGAGCACTTGATGAAAGATAGGCCGGATTTGAAAATCCACCGGGAGGTGTCGCACCGTGAGGCACGTAAAAATCACCAGGTGTTTGTAAGTTTGTTGGTGGTAATTGAGGAGAATTCCCTGTAACAAGCAAAAATAGTATATAGAATCAATCAAATAAATGTTTTTTATTTAAACAAGTTTGATTATGTAATAAGCAGAAATTTTTTTAAAAGGGAAATAACACTGAGTAACAGTTGTAAAAGTTTGGTATAATAATACTTTGTAAGGAACCATCTTAAACAACAAAGTTTATAGTTACAAACAAATAATACTAGAAGAAATTAATCATGAGTAACGGCAGCACGGATAATAATGCAACACTTTTAATATTGTTGACTAGTGATGAACATCAAGCTTCTTAAGGTGCAGTTATGGGATGCCGTTGGAATGGACGATAGAATCTCAAGCCAAAAGAAGATATTCTTCTTTGTATTCTTGCTATCGAAACTCGGCGATGACGGTCTCGCATCTGGTTCACATTCGTTGCCATTGTGTTTGAATGCGATTGCGATTACCTATAGTTATCCGGTGAAAAATCCAATCTTCGCGATACTGTTGGTACATACCACCTGCTAGCGTTACTGAATGCTTTCTTTCCACCAAGCAGACCAAATTCATGTGTGGGTATTGTGGTTCTGTTTCGCCCTTCAACTAATTCCATGAAAGGAAAGCATTGATACCTTCATACGGCTGCAATTAAAATTTTGGCGTTATCGTACCTTTCTATTTAAGCAGTAACTGTTTTATAAAATACGTTAGGAACACCATAACCACACTGTTTTCGATTAAAACTATGATCCGTTCACACATGTTAATAATGAATTATTTTACCAATATTTTACAATCATTACTCTTAATGAACATTTAGTATATAAATCTAAGTGATTTATAAGTCACACTTTACTAGAAAGTATCCTATCCATGCAAATAAATAATTTAGAAATATGATCATACTTGGTTCACTATTTCGTAAGATATGTTAGAACTATATTTGATAAAAAATAGCATGGGTGTTCTTAGTTCAACAATCCAACTCAAAATTTAGTAATCAATCGATTTTTTGAATTTGAGCCAATTAGGATCTGATTACACTGGCAATCTTTCCATACTAAGGAGCAAGTTCTTACAGAGCCGTACCATATTATGTTACTCGTAAATAAGAAATTTAAAGCAAAACTTGGAATTAAGCCTGATCTGTTCGAGCAAATTGTAATTACAAAATACTTTGTGCAAGAAATATTTGAGTGAAGATTTTCAGCAAACGAGACTCGGATTCTAAAAGTTGAAAACAGAAGTTGCACACTAATTAAAATTAATTTAAAATCAAATTCGACTTAGTCGGTTTATAGTTATTTGTATTACAATGCCAGAAAATGGGAGTTTGCGAGTACTGGTAAAATTTACAATTTTACGAATACTCGCAAACCATTTTATGGCAGAGGGATACACAAGATTTTTTGTGCCGACGCGACGTCAACAATTATCATTAAAATCAATAAACAAATTTGTTGTACTTTTTAAAATTTGGTACCTGTTGAAATTAAGTTGGCAATACTGACAACTGACAGTAACTAATATAACCTAAAGATACAATTGCGAATTTATTCATTTCTCGAATTTTATAGGTTATTACCACTTTGTTGACTTTATAATAATTTATAGATGTAATATATAGTTTGTAAGGAACTAATACACCGTAATTACCGTAGACGGTAACGTGGTTAGGCTTTTTGTTATATCAAATGTCGATTATGTAGAATATTCTATTAGCTCTGTCACTACATCGAATACCAACTGCAATTAAGCATTAGTTTTGCCGGCCTAGGCCGGAAAACGCATAGTTTTGTAACGCATTTGCAGTCTGCATATGCCCTATTACAGAACGAAGGCACGAAAAAATTATTTTGCAAACGAACCTAAATTTTTCGGAAGTTTCATAAGATCGAATGCGTTTCAATGACTAAGCTATCATCATCAGCGGTTCACTAGCTGATAATGATAGCTTAACTACTGACACGCTCAGTGTTTTTAATTTTGTGTGGTACCTGGGCGTATTTTTTTTGTTACAGATCCTGACATAGGTCTAGTGTTCCAGATTCCAGACATTGAATTTACTAAGAAATTGTTAAGGCCAAAAAAGTCTAACTGGTGACTTAATATTCTTTTCGTATCTATATAAGCAAATTTCATCTTTCCAAATTTATGGTCAAAAGGTTTTATTTAAAACGGATTCGATACTGAAGTAAAAGAAATTTAATTCAACATTTCTAGTTTTGGTTGGTAAAACATTCAGCTTCAAGCTGAACATGTTTCGTATAATACTCTATAAATCATCAAGAATTCAAATAGAATTTTCAGTTTCAATGACTTAGATTGAAGTAAGGAACACAAATTTTGCATTTAATTTAGGTAAGATATCTAATTTTTTTGGATTTAATCATGAATTTTTATAGTCAAACGTACAGCTTGATGAAGAGTTTATAACCGTAAAAATTTTCATTTTCGTTTAATTTGAATTTACATGTCGGTCTAAATGATCTGAATAAACATTTTCATTCGAAATTCCCATATTTGATTCGACATTAAAGTAAAAAATTCGGATTCAAGTAAACATTTCAAATTATTATTAGTACGACTGAAAATTAGCTGAAGTTAGGTGAAAAAAATTTCTCAATATAGAATTGGACCTTTTGTAATTGTGATTGAAATTATTTTAGTTTTCTCGGTTATCTACATATCAGTGTTGACAATTAACACGTTTGTCATATTACGTAATTATCATATGGAATTGTCAATCTGTTTATACCTTTAATTAAACTGGGATGTATATTCGTTTGTTGTTGGAAACCAGGCCGCGAACGGAAATAATCCGGCCATGCGTACGTCATATAAGCAGCGTCTAGCCATCCGGGATTTAGAAGGAATGGGTTGAATGCTCCTGGTAATCCTGGTATACCGTATCCGTATTGGAAACCTAAAAAAGAAATCGTACATTAGAAATTTTATAAACAAATATTAAGAAGTTGCCAAACGCATAAAATAAAATGATAGTTCTCATAATAAATGTTTGTTTACATTAAGCGCAATCTGTGCTTACGTCGTATTAAAATCTTTATATCCGCAATTAATTTTCTGTTTAGTCGTAGAATACATTAAATATACGGCATATGCTCTATAAAATTTGCAAATGCATTTAGCTGAAACTCTGAAAAGAATGAAAAATTCGGTTGTAAATGTTACGATACATAAAAATTTTAGTTGTTGACGAACACGAACGCTATTAAATCGCCGACAAACCAAGAAGACTCTAAATTTTATATGTTTATTCGACACATATGTATCTGGATTTTTTATTGTATTTCTCTGGCCCGTTTTATAAACAACTCGGGCTTTTGTCGGGGACGAATTGCGTGTGGCATTTTTTAAATGTCTAACAAAAATACTAACTCGACTTAGTTCTTGGCTCTCTTGGACCATCCACAGTAACTTTTATTGCTTTATTGTAAGTGGCAACTTGAAAGGGAGACGTACTGATCATTATTGATAAGGAGAAAGACTTTCCTCGTCCGCTTCGTCCAACGAATCGTAAATCGTTAAATTTTGCGACTTGATTCTTCATAACAGCCGTGCAATTTCTTAATTCCGCACAATAATTTTCATCATTTCCAGCTCGTAATGTTACAACTGTTCCATCCTGTATATCATCAAGCGCGACAACTTTAAAAGCAATTGGTAAACTTTTATTTGATCTCCAATGATTTGGAAGAGCGCTACAAAGGACGGTGGGACTTCCGGTTTGAACCAACTCGCCGTGATACTCCTGAAGGGACTCTTGCATAGTCGCATACATATCAATGTTTGTTGATGGAAGATGCATCGGGATACGACGACACCAAAAACTATACACAACTAAAAATTTTCACTGCACGTTTTCACCGTCGCTAACGTTTTAAGAAATGCGCGTCGCCGTCGTCAAGACACGCGACGTCGTAACGAGCTAGGGCGATATTATCCGAACAGAAAACCCTTAAAGGATATACTTGAAACTGTCGAAAAGTTTTCTACGATTATATATAAAATATGCTACACGCGTGAGACTTCGTGTTGAACTGACGTTGAAACTTTTTCGTTCTGGTCAATATTGTTAGTTTTCGCCCCCGCTCTAAATACCCTGTTACCCTGACAAGGAGGGCACTTTTTATGAAACATAAATAGGTGCGTTGAAACGAAACGAAACGAAGAGAGGGATGTGATTTGTCGCGCTTTAATTAAACGTGCGACAAGGATAAGCGTAACCCTCACCTCACTAAAACTTTTATAAGCTTTAGAGAGTGACGGCTACTTCTGTTCTACAAAGTGCGACAATGATGCCCACTATTTTGTTAAGTAACGAAAAGAGAAAAAGTAGTAACAATATGTGTGTATGAAAGTGAGAAGAGTTTAGCTATAAAAAGAACAGAGATCAATTCATTGATTGTACTTGTGTCAAACAAGGATGTCGTAATTTTGATACATTTTGGGGTGAATTACTAGGCTAATGAGAGAGACAAGGAACACTACTAATTTTCGTGTTTGTTGAAACGAAGAGCGTATATCGAGGTATTAAACCGTAAGACGAAAAGAGATAAAACACCTAGTGAGATAGAATATACAATTTTGGTGTTAAGTAAGAGAGAAAAATGCATAAAGTAGCCAATCCCAAACGTGGTTTTTGAGGCCCAGCCGTGGTTAGTCCCTCCTCTAACATGCCACACACCAAATCATCCCCCGTCCCCACTATTCCATACTTTTCAACAGTTTTCAGTGCTAAGTTTGTAGGAAGGGAGTTTCACGACTGCAACAGATTTCTATTCATTTTCGTAGCGACTTCCAAGCTTTCATTTTATCGCAAAGTTATTTGTCATTAATTATTTTTAATACTTTATTTCTTACATCACCGTCATTCTTTCATAAAACTTATTCACAATTAATACTAGTTGTACGAAATCTATAAATGTACAGAAATCGCGCATGAGAAATTAAGAAATTTTACACACAACTTCTTGATTTTAAATGTGCAAATTTACAGATTACTTTTTTTTAAATATTAAACGTTTTATGTACTAACATAAACATATTTTGGCCAAGAAAACCATCATAATCAAAAACAGAATTAAGATTTAAAATCGATTAGACTTTAATTTCTCTACTTATTCTTGTTCTCGAATAACAAATACTAGTAGTTTGATTAATCGAAATTATATGCAAGTGCGAATAATTTGGATAATTTACCATTAATTTGTAATCTTTTACGCGTAAATTCAGTTTAATTTTGATTTGAAGGTAATTTGTCACGTTTGTACTTGCAATTATTGTGATGCAGAATTTGTGAAATTTATAAGAATTCTGTTAACGATGAACTAATTTTAAAGACGAAACATGGAATTTTTATGTAGAGACGTGCGTGGGCCTCAAATAATTTTTTCAAATAAATAAGATTTATTCATACATTTCTTAGGTTCTTCTCCTGGCCTTACTACACATTTAGTCGTCGGTCTTTTATAGCCATGATACCTAATAAGTGTACTCATTCACCTCTAAATAATTATACAGAAGATCAATGGGATGCCTTTTTTGTTAGCTTACCTATATAAAGCATTATTTGGTAGTAATTCAATTGCATCTGGACTATTTCATGCTCTAACCCTTTAATTTGAACCAGAGCTACGATAATGCGTGTACATTATTAAATAAAACTGGACATAGATATTGACTTTTTGCTTTTTTATTTCTATAAAATCATTAATTATTATGTTCAATAACATAATGTCAAAATAACCTGTATCAATAGCAACTCTACATGCAATATATTACAATTACATTACGGTTTATAGAATTGGGCAAGTACTACGCCACAATGGTATACTTCCCTAAAAATATGACAAAATAAAAATAAGTAACCAAAAGTGAAATATTTAACTATGATTATTTACATGGTTCACTGCAAAATGGCTACCTTAACTTTCCTAACACCGGGTGGGGTCCGCGCGTACCCCAAGAACCTTATTTTTGTTATTACATGTGCTTAATTTTTTTCAAAATCATGAGATTCATTTACATTTGTCCTTTTTTTTTATAGTGATTGTGGACCTGAACAGGCTAAATTAGGCCTACCGTACTAAAGCACTCAGGATGGATAGAGGGATAATGAATTGCCAATAGATGCCTATGAACAGCTACCTTAAATTTTCTCATATCATAAGTGAGAGGAAAACAGGAACTAGGGAGATCATTCCAGAGTTTAGAAACCGTATAGAAAAATGTGGATTGCGCCCGTTTGGTAAGACAAGTGGAGATTTGTACTGCATACTGATGATGTGAATGAGCGAACCGAGTGTTTCTCGCAAAGATAGCACGAGATGGTATCAAAGAATATAATTCAGCAGCACAATAGCCGTTGTAATAACGATAATACAAAGAAAGAACTGAAACCATCCTTCTATACTCAAGGGACATTATATGAGAAGTTAAGGACGGGTCATTTATGAGCCTAATCGCTCTCTTTTGAATACGATCAATGATATCGAGAGCGTATTGGGGATCACTAACCCAAAGGTGAGAATTATATTCCAGATGAGGCCGAATTTGGACCTTATACAGCAGAAGGAGTTGTCGAGAGGTAAAGTACTGCTTAGATCTGTACAAAAAGCCTATTTTACGAGCAGCTGTTTTGGTAGCTGACAGAAGATGGTCAACCCATGAGAGATTTGAAGATACAGTCATACCCAACAGAGTAATAGAGTCTGAAAACTTAAGAACTGAGCCATTCATACTTACACCAGGAAATGATCGATCTTTTTGGCGGACACAAGGCAACACTGAGTTTTGTTAGCATTAAATTTAACTAGATTATTGCTTCCCCATTCGAGAATACGTTGAATGTCTTTGTTGATTGAATTTGCCATTTCAGCTTTAATTTCTTGATTTGACATAGAAGGTGGGCTAACACTATGAGTAGACTGAGATTAACTACAGTGAAGACTGCTATCGTCAGCAAAGCAATGGATGGGGTTAGTTGTTGAAGAAATATGGTCATTTATGTACAACAGAAAAAGTGTAGGTGCTATAACGGATTCCTGTGGTACGCCCGCGTTAATGCTAACTTCTTTTGAAATAAAGCCATCAAACCACGACACGTATTCGTCTTTGATCAAGGAAACTAGAAACCCAGTTGATGAGCGTATCATTTAACCCAAACGAGGTGAGTTTGGCAAGTAAACACTTATGTCAAACTTGGTCAAATGCCTTTGAGATATCTAAAGCGACTACAACTGTTTCACCGGACTGCTCTACTGTATTGTTCCAAACTTGGGTCACATATGAAAGAAGATCGCCTGTTGAACGTCTTTGCCTAAACCCATATTGGTGGTCACTAAGGAGTTTGTTAGTTTCAAGGAACGTGAGCAGTTGCTGATTGATGGCTTTTTCCATGATTTTAGACAAAATGGAAGTGATGGCAATTGGTCGGTAGTTTGAGGGATCGGTCTTATCGCCTTTTTTGGGAATAGGTTGAACATTTGCTAACTTCCATGATGAAGGGAATTCCCCAGAAGACATAGAGATCGTATAGAGCTTAGATAGGACTGGTACTAGTTCGGGGGAACATTTCTTTAAGACAATAGCTGGGATACCGTCTGGGCCAGCCACCTTATTGAGATCAAGCCTACTGATGATCGATTCCAAGAGCTTGTACCGAAAATGAATTGGTTTGATAACGTATGAAGAAGAGTTGACTAGGGGCACATCTTTTCCAGAATCATTGCGACACGAGTTTGATGCAAACAAATCCACAAAAACGTTGGCTTTGTCTACAGCAACTACCGATCCGTCAATAGACGTCATGGAGGAAAATGAAGATGTTCGAAAGTTTTTACTAATGGCTTTAGCTAAAGACCAAAATTTACGACTGCCTGAAGGAGATGAAGCTAGTTCATTGGATTTTCGTTGTCCGAACAACTTTTTAGTTTTAGTGATGACACTTTTGCAGATATTTCTAGCACCAACGTATTCTACACGACTGTCGACCGATTTATTAGATTTCCATTTAATGTAACATTTATTTTTTAAAGATATTGCATCAGCACAAGCCTTATTGAACCAGGGTTGAGAACGTGAATGACCTATACGGTACTGTTTTTTGGGAATGTGTAACTCCATTCCCATGGGGATGACTTCAGATACTGAAAGAGCGATGTCCGGAGAAGAGGACGACTTAAAACAATATTCACGCCATGGAAAGGTTGCAAAGAAATCCCGTAAATCACTCCATCGAGCTGACTTAAAACACCACAAGGTTCTATCGGTTTTGCGAACAACAGTGGAATTAGGTACAGTAGAAATGATTTTTATTAGACAATGGTCTGAAAGACCTTAAGGCGAAAGAACGGAAGTTTTGTAAACAAGAGGGTTTGATGTAAGAAAGAGATCCAGAAGATGTGGTGTATGGTTAGGGTTATCAGGGATTCTTGTGGGTTCAGAAATCATTTGTGTGAGATCACATGAAATAGCAAATGTTTCTGCACTATGACCAGCGGGATTTGTAGTAGATGAAAACTGAAGCCAATTAGAGTTATGAACATTGAAATCGGCTACAATTGAGATATCGCAAGATGGAAACTGAGACAGGAGATAGTCAACTTTCATACTAAGGTCATCGAAGAGGTCTTGAAAGTAACTGTCATTAGGAGACCTATAAATGCAACAGTAGAATTTCACAAAATTAGGACCAGAATGTTTAAACCAAATCACGTCAAAATTTTGATTTTCTAAGGAAGAAACCCTCTTGCAAGTAATTCTGTCCTTGATGTAGGTACATACGCCTCCTTTACATCGAAAGTTAGAGTGAAGGTGGTATTGAGGAAATTGCAAGTCGGGTGACTCGGAGCTTTCAGAGGAGACTTGTGTTTCAGATAGAAACAAAATATCAGGTTGTAATTGTTCAAGATGTTGGTGAATAGCATTAAGATTAGACCTGATACCGCGGATGTTGCAGTAGTGAATCAGAAAGTTGATACTTTCGATGACCGAGGTCGCTTGAGCCCTGCCCTCCCGGACATCCGAATGGGGCAGGATTTTACGTCCGGAATTTATAACCCTAGAAACCACAGCCATCTTATTTTTTAATTTGGGACTTTTAATCCGATAGGAAGACAGTGAGGGCGAGAAGGAAGAATAAGGATGAGAATAGATTAAGGATGATGGAAAAGGTAACCGGCAGCCCTTACTGAGCTCAGATAATCGGAGACCCAATATTAAGGAGCCCATTGTAAGGGTGGTGGTACCTCCCCGGCTGGCATGGAGTATACATGCCTACCATAATAATTAACTAACGACACAAAAATGTTGAGTATATAGCGAATATTTTAGAAAATCTCCCCAAAAATGCGGTTGGGGTCCGATTGGAGCCCACCCGGTAATCGGTGTAAGTAAAACTTTAATATCGAATATTGTTGAAATTATGTATTCAATACGTTTTAGTTAATGTTTTCTTTACATTCTTTAAATATTGTCTTATAATCTCATCATAATAGACTATAATATTATCAAAGTATGCAAATTATAAACGATTTTGCTAATTACCTTTCTCTTTTGTAATTTGGTATTAGATAAAGATTACTCAAAATCCCAATCATTAGCTTTCATTTATTTATTTTTCGAATGCTTTCTAATAATTCGAGGTAATTAGAGTTTTCCTATAAAAGGTGTAGTTATAAGAATAATGGATGTAATTGTGCATTGCACTTTGAATCCAGAGTATTTGCTATAATTTTTTATGGTGAATTTGTGGAGTTATTGTGATGGCGTCATCCCAAACAAAGACAATTTTGGAATTGGCTGTTGCTTCTAATTCTGGTGAGTAAATGTTTATCTGTTGTGTATGTATGATACTAAGCTGCTGGCCACTCGAACTTACACATCGTGATTTTTAGGCAAAATTTAAAGTTAAATATTTTCAATAGGAATAGGCTTGCAAATTTTAAGAAAAGAGCTAGTTTTTTTCGGATTAAGCTGCATGACGTATATTTATCGTAGGACCATAGGTGTATTATATACGGGGTGATCAACGAAGTCATGCAAAAAATCAAAAAGTTTGTATGAGTGAAATTTCCGCAAAAAATTTTTTTGGTCCTTGCAATATGGTTCGTTACTAAGGTAACATCAATATCTCTAGACGTATTTGTCAGTTTTTGGATTAAGGCCCTTAGACCTTGCACCCACTACTCAACATAAAATTTGGGTAGCAAAATTTTTAAAATTCTATAACTTGACATTGCATTAACGGTTCTTGATGATTTTTGCGGGTTTGGAATCCTTGTTTCACGTAAATTTTCCATGGTCTAAGCATTTTATTTGAGGGTTGAAATTTACACATTATACCGGGTCGATAATAAACAAAAACGTAGGGTACGATGCCCTCTAATGTTTGGCATTATTTAAGTTTTTATAAAAATACATTCTCACCTCAAGTTGTTTTTATTTAATGTTCTTTTCACTGTTCTGTCCGAAACTTAGACCACAGAAATCTACGTGAAACAAGGATTCCAAATTCGCAAAAATTATCAAGAACCGTCAATGCAATGTCAAGTTATAGCATTTTAAAAATTTTGCTACCCAAATTTTATGTTGAGTAGTGTGTGCAAGGCCTAAGGGCCTTAATCCAAGAACTGACAATAACGTCTAGAAATATTGATGTTACCTTAGTAACGAACCATATTGCAACGACCAAAACATTTTTTGCGGAAATTTCACCATACAAACTTTTTGATTTTTTGCTTGACTTCATTGATCACCTCGTATATAATAAACCTATGGTCCTACGATAAATATACGTCATGCAGCTTAATCCGAAAAAAACTAGCTCTTTTCCTAAAATTTGCAAGCCGCGTTCAAAAATTTGCATTCCTATTGAAAATATTTAACTTTAAATTTTGCCTAAAAATCACTATGTGTAAGTTCGAGTGGCCAGCAGTTTATATTGTAGTTATATTTGTTACCTGCAGATGAAGAATTCGAAGGCTGTGTCGATGATGTCCTTGACAATGAAAAAACGCGAGAAGACATATCAAACGCAGAAGATATCTTGTAGGAAATTGTGGATGAGGATGATGAGATGTCCATCGAATCAGAAAATGAAGAGGAAGTTATGAAAGTCGATTATGTTGGTATATGCTACAGAAAAGATGAGACCATTTGGCCGAAGGAACCTCCAGTCCATAGAAGACATTGTTACATACCCACCAGGTCCACATCGATCAATAGTGGAATTCAGTGGTATAGGCGATATCTTCAAGTTATTCATTTCCCGTGAGATAGTGGAAGACATTGTAACTTATACCAATCAAAGGGGCTCCCGACAAATTGATAGCCGTGATAATGGTGAAAACAATACGACGTGGAGAAATGTAAATGATACAGAAATGTATGCGTTCATAGGATTGTTGATATGTTCTGGAGCACTAAAGAGCAATCGTAAGGATGCTATGGCAAGACGATGTCTGTTTTAAACGACCCATATATTCAGCATCAATACCCCGAAATCGTTTTTGCCAAATATCCAATTGGATGCGATTTGATAACATCGATACGAGACAAGAAAGGAAAGAAAAAGACAAAAAGACGTATTTGAAAAATTTGCCCAAAATTACCATCAACGGTACAATCCTAATTCTTACCTTATGTGGACGAACAACTCGTACCATTTCGTGACAGGTGCCCCATCAAGGTATATATGAAGAGTAAGTCTGCGAAATATGGCATGAAGATTTGTGTGCTCGCCGACGTGGAAACTGCATACTACAAGACTTTGCAAGTGTATCTTGGTAAAATAGGCAATACTCCAGAACGCGACCAAGGGAAAAGGGTTGTGTTAAGACTTAGTTTCCAGGTTGAAGCCAGGTCATGGTATCACAACGGACAACTTCTTCACGTCTTTGGAGCTGACAGAGGAATTGATTGCCAAGAAACTGACCTTATGCGGAACTCCAAGAAGAAATAAGTCCTGCATCCCTAGAGAGTTTCTTCCGTCTCGAAATCGGCCCATAGATTCATCTATTTTTGCATTTCAACCAGAAGTCACCATAGTCTCGCACGTGCCAAAAATAAACAAAAGTGTCATACTTCTTTCTACCGAACAATGCGATGCGGCCATTTCAGAAGAAAATAAGAAACCGGAGATTATACTACACTACAATGCCACTAAGGGTGCCGTGGATACCCTAGACAAAATGGTCGCAGAGTATAGTTACAACAGACAGAAAAAGCAGTTGCCAGCTGCGCTGTATATGAACCTGGTTGACATTGCAGCCATAAATGCTTTTGTTTTATGGATAAAGCTACAGCCGGAGTGGAATAGCCAACATTTAGATACCTTTTTTCATGCAAAAAACCATTGACAAAACACGTACGGAGGTGTAATTTCCGGGAGAATGTTTGATTTGAATGGAAAAAACACTGGGGTCCGCGCGGACCCATCCGGTATTTACTGTTATAAAAATCACCCGGTGTTAGGAAGGTTAAGGTGGTCAATAGTAATAATAATTTCTTTATTGTGTTTAAGTGTGACAATTGAAAAAATCTATTTTCTCCAACCACTTAAATCAGGCACTATATTGTGACAGTATTTCGTACCAAAAGTGCCTGCTTTCGGGATTCCAACATGTGCCCATGGTAACTGTACAAAAAGTAATTTACTTTTTGTCCTAATACAAAAAGTAATAACTTTGATCACACATCAGCACCGTATTGTCTGATGTTCATATGATGTTATTATTTCAATAAATACAATTTCAGAATTCTCACATGTTCATCACAAACAATGTTTTCAGCCATAAGTATTGATATTCAATGTAATTTCGCATTTTATTTTCGTTTCAAGCGTAGGGTAAGATTATTGAAATGTTTTGAGTGATAATATTCTCTGAACTGCTTCAAACTGATAGTAACGTGAACTGTACTCCCCCTGAGATTAAAGAAACTGCAGAATAGATTTGCTCCCTGTAAATTCACGGGAGGTTTATGAAAAAGCTTATATGCGCTTATGACGTGGCGAAATAGTAAGATGCAATCATTGCTTATCTCGTCGATTTAACTATGACCATAAAGCCATAAACTCTCTGGAGCCATTATTCAACGTTGAAATCGACATTAAATGTAAAGCATGGTATAGATATACGAAAATATTCGAAGCTGGTGCGATACCTAAAAAGTAAGTCCTATGGTTATCAGCCTAAAAAATCAAAAACACTTACAAAAGAAGAAGAGAAGTTTCTGGTACTAAAATTGAAATATTTTAGATTGGTCTGATTTTTCGCGTGGCAGGAGCATTACGTCGTAATAAATGGTCCAAAATGAAACGAAAAGTTGGACTGCCCATGAAAATGGAAATGTGACGTTCACGTTCTTTGCGCGTGTGCTTCATAGATATCTTACTTAATAACTAGATAAACAATCCTTGAAACCATGTATGATCCGAATTGAAACTGCGCATGGGGGTATTATGAATAGCGCACTAGTGAATACTGTACTGTGTAAACATAAGCCGCTGTGTGTGCAAGAAGGCAAATAGTTATAATTATACAATTATTTGTGACCTCACTTGAAAAATTGTAGATTTTCTTTTAATTTTTTACTGTCATTTTGACAAAAAGGCACTATGAAGCTTCTCATCTTTCACTTCTACCAATAGTAAACTCAAAAAGGGCGAAAAACCGAGGTTAGAGAAATGGTTTTTGACAATTACAATTGATATGAAAAATTGAACTTGGCAATTCTAACGATATGACTGCGCATGTCCGAGTACCTCCAACTTGTAAATTTTCGACCTTATTGAAATGTACAATTTGTCTCGTATTTTAAACGCGCAGCGCATATGCTCTGGCTATCTAGTTATTAAGTAAGATATCTATGGTATGATTACACTTATTTTTAAAAGCAGACCTGCTTGTTACGCTATCTAGTGGTGTATGTTTAAACTAGTGAATGTTTTCTATAATGACAGTTGATCACGGCTCTACCTAGTAGTACATTTTAACAGCAGATCGTTTCACGCCGTCTAGCGAACGTTTTCTGTAATAGAAGTTGACCGTTATCGTCTTCCTTGCCTCTCTCGCATCCCACGTCTCTATCGTTTCTATCCTCTCCCCCGTCTCTCTCGTTTCAATCGTTTCTCACATCCCACTCGTACCACTCGTCTCTCTCCCCTCTTGCTTCACAGATTTTACAGCTAGAGGATAGAGTAAGGTGGCGAAGCCTTATACCTGTCTTATAAGTTAGCAATAGGGTCTCGCCCATTAGAACACAGATTCATACTTCCCCCCTCATAGATGGCGCTACAAACAAATTCAAAGTCAAGGCGGTGAAGGCATGCTAGCAAGTTGGTAAGTCCTAAACCTGTCTTACAAGTTAGTATTAGGTCCAAGAATGCAGAGACTTAAATACAAATTGAAATTTTCCGCCAATGGGGCCTAGACAACGGGGGCAAAGCCCAGAGAGCAAGTTGTTGGGCCCTATACCTCTCTTAAAAGTTAACGCTGCAAGGTCCTTATCTAGGCTTAGTGACAACCCCCTACCCGCCCCCATGCGCGCGCATTTATTAAAAAAATTAAACAGATTTTAACACGTTGAGTGCCACCAGAAACATAAGGAATTCTATTAAAACACCACCAAGTGTTTTTTCTTGTTAATAAAAACATATATGATATGAAAATTAAAAATTTTTAATTTTAGAGCTAAATTTTTTTAGAAAGCCTGTGGGGTTCCTTAAATGAATGATTTCACTTAACAGCCGACGCACGCTTCTGTGACGGCCTGCTGTGTTGGCCTGCATACCATGCTGGCACCTAGTCTGCAGCAGTTTTACTATAAGAACAAGATTTATTTCTGTTTGGAAAAAAATATTAATTATTATTTGTTTACTAATCTGTTTTTATTGTTTTAAAATTTTATTATTATTTACAAGTGCCTTATTTATTGTCAAAATCGGGTTTTTCGATCATCATGAACAGTAATCTTATTTTGATTGACTATAATATTAATCATCATTAATTTAATGTGTTAGTACCAAGCTAATTACTGTTGTTTAGAGTTACGTAATGTGTTACAGGCCATATATTCATTAAAACTTCCAGCCCCTAAAGGAAATTGCGCGCACGGCATAACTCAGTGGTGTGGGTGGGTTTCTTACTTAATGCTGCAAAAGGGCACTCGTCACAACATCAAAATCGGGAGAAAATGTCAAAAAGGCGCCACCTGTTAAATACATTTATATCAGGAAAACGTTCTGAACTGGATCTTATAATGACCCAACTCACTAAATATTTCGATCAACTCAGCGCTAAAATCATTAGCTTAACTACCCAACAAGACGATAATTAATTATACAATATAAAACGAAAAATACGTCGCAGCAAATCTGAACAAATACGATCAAAAGGTTACTATATCCTAAAATCTGATAAACGACAGAATCGAGATGCAATTCCCCAATTCGGGAAAATATACAGCTCATTCTCAAACAAACAACAAACCGCTTACCTGTTTACAAATCCACGTAATCGACAGCTGGTCAGATGGTTCCTCTAAAAATCACTTCAAAAAAACATTATGCGACTACTCGCAAAGCTCTCATATGCAAAATCAAATAGCTGGCCGGTCAATGACGGATTCACTACGCTAAAATAAAAAAACAAACGGTCAAATCGAGAAATTATCATTAATCATTAAGTTAAAGCTTACCGAAACTTCAAAAGATTACTTAAAAAAGCTTGTATAATTTCAATAAAATTTGAGTCAAAACAAGATGAACGATAAATGGAGGTTTGAAAATGTAAACTTTCACCATTAACACTCATAATAAAATACTTATCTTTTTTGGGATTTTTTAATGGTGTTCTTTAAATTATACAATCTAAACGTTTCGATAACACTTACAGTTATCTTCGTCAGTAGTAATGTTTGTTAAAAATTGTTAAAGATGTAGTAAACAATTTTGTCAAATTTGAAAAATTCAAACTCTCTAATGAATATGCCGTGCCCTTCTGAATTCAGGGGTTACAGCCACATTTTACTGCAGGCTGTACAGGCTGTTTGTTTTCAATCGATGAGTGATGCTGCAGAAGAATGTGTAGGCTTGCAAGAAAATGAAAACCGTGACATTACTGCAATTTTCGATGGTTCGTGGCAGCGCAGAGGTCATTTATCTCTCAATGGCATAGTAACTGCGATAAGTGCACTAACTTGTAAAGTGCTTCATGTTAAAATTATGTCAAAGTTTTGTAGAGGTAAAAATAGATTGGAAAACCAACATGAATCAAATTGTATTGCAAACTTTTCTGGTGTGAGTGGTGGCATGGAAGTCAAGGGCATTGTCGACATGTTTCGTGAGTCACAAACCAAGCACAACATAAGATATAAGTACTTTATTGGTAACGGTGACTGTGCAGCATACCCTTCCGTTGTTGCTGCTGAGCCATATGGACCTGATTTCTCAATAGAGAAACTCGAATGTGTGGCCCACGTGCAAAAACCCATGGGCTCACGCCTTTGAAAGTTGAAATCTCAAGCTGGGAAAAAGAAACTAGAAGATGGGAAAACACTTGGAGGTCGTGGCCGGCTTACAAATGAAGCAATTAATGAAATTCAAACTTATTATGGTCTTGCCATCAGAAGAAACTTCAAATTTAGATAATATGAAAAAAGCTGTTTGGGCCGAATATTTTCATCTGGCTTCTACAAATGAATCTCCAGCTCATGAGTTATGCCCTCCTGGACCAGACACGTGGTGCAAGTACCGCAAAGCGATGGAAAAGGAAGAGCCATATGACCACTCTATTCATACCCATTTCCCTAGAATAGTGATGGAGGAAATAAAGCCCACATTTAGAGACTTATCTCAACCAGAATTACTCCGCAAATGCTTACACGGTGGAACCCCAAATGCTAGTGAATCTCTCAATAGTTTGATTTGGGCGCGCATCCCGAAAGCAACCTTTGTCCACAAAAATTCCTTGGAACTTGGCGTGTATGAGGCAATCTGTACCTATAATGAGGGAAATATAGTCAGATGTAAAATCCTAGAAAAGTTAGGCAGAAAAGGCATTGAAAGCAATTGAAAAAAAGTGCCGGCGAAAGCTAACAGCATCTAAAAGAAGGCAGGAGGATATGTATTAAGAAGCAGAGGATCCAAACAACCCTAAGTATGGAGCTAAAGTAAAAATTTTCAAAAAATATTACATTTTTAATGTTTTTCTAACTTTCGGCTGATTTTTTCGCAAATGAATATTTTTAGTACTTAAGGAACATTTTCTCAAGAACGGTAAGACATAATGTGATGATTTTTTTTTTGTTTAGTTTGTCTAGTCTTGCTGTACATTTTAAACAGAGGGTTTTTCAAAATTCCGAGTACATTTTTTAGAAACTTGATTTATTTACAAAGTTTTTAATTTAAAAATATAACTTTTTTTAAAAAAATATAAAATTCTGGTTTGTGATTGTATTTAAAAACCCTCTGCTCAAAATATGTACCTTAAAGTTGGGTAAATTAACATGTAAAAGATAGGACCCCGCGACCCCCCTTAAGGCAATGAAACCGAAAGAAAAATACCTACATGACCTTCCCAAAATTAGAATGCTAAACGTTAACTTGCAATAAAAACCAGCTATCCTCAAATATACAAAATAAGTAACTAAAGGAAAGCTTCCAGAATTATCCATTCTTACTTTTTAAGTACATAAAAAAAAAACTTCTAAATAATTTCAATCCTAAATATATTAACACGCGGAAACAAAACATTTTAAATCTAATGACTTTTAAAACCAAAATTTTGAAAAATGTGAAAAAAAATATCTGAAGTGCTTTTACTTACAATTTTCACACCCGGTGACAACTGATTACTCAAGGAATGTATGATTCGCGCGCGCGAGTATTGATCTAACCACACCCTAATATATTCCCTAGGGGCATGTTTATAAGTCTAAACTCCCTTTTTTGGCTGAGGTATTTTCTCCTAAGACGGCTGCGAAGGCTGTTTCGGCGACCCCTACTCCAATCTTCCCCCGAAGATAACCGATCCTACCCGAACATTGACGAGTGCGCCAGCGCACAAGGCCCTAGGCCAGCAGCATTCTCGTTTCTCGCTCTTTAAAGTCCTGTTTATGAGCCAACATCAGCGGACATTAGAGATTTTATTGACGTGTTAATAAACTATTACAACATAACCGTTCAAGATGATGATGGAAACGATGACGTGGATGAGCTGAACGTACCTCACATCCAAGGTGATGGTGATGATTCACAGAAGAGGAAGAAGAAGGGCGAGAGGTAGAGGAGAAGGACGAGTCGCAAAACCGTGATGATGATAGCCACGAATGACGGTTCAAGAAGAAGAAGAAGACTGATAAAGGATGTGATTAAATAAATGATGTATTGTTGTTTATAATAATAATAATAATATACCTTCAAACGCTAAGCTTTCCTTCAATTTTGTTAATAAACTGGTTTTTCGTAACGGTGTTTGAACCTGC
Source organism: Vesta saturnalis (assembly GCA_036346205.1). Lineage (NCBI taxonomy): Eukaryota > Metazoa > Arthropoda > Insecta > Coleoptera > Lampyridae > Vesta > Vesta saturnalis. The sequence goes on along the minus strand of JARFJB010001727.1, from coordinate 2,271,551 downwards.
ACTAACAATGCTTAGTTAATGCGAAAGGGCGGTTAGATGGGTAGCTACAGTTAGGGTGGGATTGGTTTTCTTTTGCCCTCTGTACTTTCAATCATACTGCTATTTTTTGAAATGAGACTTGATTTTACATGATGAAGTTAAATCAGATTGGTATTTAATTGATTTGATTCATTTGATTTGATTAATTGATTTGTATGTTTGAGAAAGAGACGAGGGAGAGACGAACACGATCAACCTCTATTACGGAAAACATTCATTAGCCTTTACACCACTATATGGCATCACAAACAACCCTAACTAGTCTTAGAAATATGTCGCTAGGTGGCGCTGCCATTCGCTAGTTTAAAAATATACCACTAGATGGTGCCACAAACAAAACCTTGAATAGTCCTAGAAATATAACGCTAGATGGTGCCACCTTTATTACAGAAAATATTCATTAGGCCATACACAGCTAGATGACGAGAGAAATTCAAATTTCCCAACAAGCGCCACGACAGGAGGGCGCAGGCTCTAACACAGTTTCCTATGTTTTTTCTTATAAGCTAGCAATAGGTCCCTTATTAGAATACAAGTTCTGTGATTATTTTAACAACGAAGGGAATGTTGCTTGGCAGGAAAATGTTTTTTAAAATGCAAAATGTGGAAAATGTATGCTCTATAAAATTGATAATTTGTAAAACATAACTATGTTTCCATATACCTCCGATATATTTTGTTCCTCAGCGTTTACCTAAACGCCTGCGTTGTCTTGCATCTCATCCTCATGTTGTAAAGATATTGTAGAATGTCCATCCACAGGTACTGCTTAGTCTTGAAGAAAATTAAGTTCATTGCAATACCATAACGTAAATATTATTAGTGCCAGTTACAAATCTCTCGGATCCGTTTACTTTTCTCTTTTTTTCTGGACCATTTCGTTGTCTGCGTTTAGCTCAACTTCTTTATATTTTTAAATTAATACTGTGACAAACTTCGAACGTGTTGTTAATAATTCACCTCTTTGTAGGCAGTTATCGTGCATTTCGTGCAGCGTGTGTTGCATATTTAGTTGCATAAAAACATGCGTTTAATTAGTTTAATTAGAACTCGTACGCACAGCGTTCGCACATCAGTTTCAGTGATGTTCATGCACAAAAACTACTGTAGCGATTCTTGTTGATTAGATTTTGAAGGTGGATGTAGCATCCATGTTGCTTTGTTAAATTCTTTTATTAAGTGCAATAAATTTTATGGTGAGCTATAAAAAACCATTATATTAAAATTTCAGACGTTTGTTTTTTCAGGCACTTTTTTTATTTTTACTTTCACGTTTACGATTTATTTTTTTCTTTAACTTCACTATTACTGATTGCGATTAATCAAGAGTGTGTAATCACCTGCGTTAATGGTAAGTGGGATTCTAAAACACTTTAATCTTGCAACTTTAGTCATTTGGAAATTACAAAGCACACAAATCCATATTTATTTCAACCCTGAAGTAATATTCGCAACATTTTCCAAAACGCTGACACAGTATGCATCCATTTCGGTATCTACAGTGTGTCCAAGACTAAGGTATTCTGATTCCATTAATTACTCACAACATTAATAATAATTATTCATAGTTTTTACCGTTACTAACATTAGCATTAACATATTTCGGTTTATAATTAAACATACTAGTTTAATAAAATTTGTTATTGTAGAAAGTTCTTTTAAATTTATTGTATAATGGAATACTCGTTTATTCCATATTTAAAAACAAGTTGGCGTCCGAGTATTTAACTATTAGTTTCAGGAAGAAGCAACCAAGATTTTAAAGCGAACATATCTAGGTACATGTAAATATTTTTTGGTTAATAAGGCAAATCGATAATTTTAAGAACCTGGCCCACTTTAACTGAGCAGAAGGCACCAAATCTTCTTGTTATTAGCCAAACTGTTAAGTAGCTAACATTTGTAGCCATGGGTGTAGAAGTATTCGTATAGAGCTTTAGGTTTTGTATACTGATTTAAAGATTTTACAATACCTTATAATTAAACAAATTTGACAAGAAATTCGTGATCTTCATTGCCCTTCGCCGTGTTGACTAGAATGCAGATGCACTGACAAAATTAATTATAGTGTAATATTATCTCTACAGGTGCAAATTATTCAATATTGCGCAATTAATTTCAAACAAGTAAAATCTTCATTCAATATTGGCGCAATATGCACTGTATACGCATCCGACGCACAACAATGAGTGTCTAGGGGGGCCTTATGCGAAAAAAAAGAATAAATTAATAATAAGCGAACAGATCGAAGATTCTACTATCAACCGAAATTAGGTATGTTTACCTGAACTACTACTTTGTTTACATTGAAATGATAACGTAATTGTTTATTTATTGTGCTCCACCAATAAAATTCCTCTACATCTCGAAACCGCAGTATCTACATGTTTTTTTATTGAAAAATAGTTTGCTTGAACTTCTGTGGTTTGCTGCATGAGTTCGTGTGAGTTCCATTGTATTGATTGAAATTTAGTCGTAACGTTTAAAAATCTGAACCCAGGTTTCGTCTTCCATCATAATATCTCTCAAAATAGATTTCTTCTCACTGTAAAATCGTTAGGTGAACACACATTAGCTGAAATTTGGACGCCTGAATTGACTGAGTACTGAACGTGCAAAGCACAAATGTTACAGTTATCCCTTCGTTCATTGCAAACATTACTTGTTCATTACCACACCCAATCTGGAATTTATTAGGAGCTCGATTGTAGCAAGTTTGATCAAATATTGCTCACGCCAAAAGAAAAACATGCTGAGATATGACTAGAAGTAAATGCTACTGTAAAGTGTTTATACAGGGTGGATACTCTAAGTGGAATAAATTCTGTAACTCAAAGGGGTGAAGTCCGGGAGAAAAATCATGATAGGCATTCTTTATAATTGTTTCCAACCCTCAATCTGGGGGTTACAGTTTCTCCATATATCCACCCTCAGGGGTGAAGCTACCCCTAACTTTTTTTTTCAAATGTAAATTTAGGTCAAGTGATACATTGTGTGAAAGCTTGTATTAAGAGGAATACAACGCAGTATTTATTTTTAAAGAACCTAAATGGACAACTTTCTTTGGCTCAATGGTATTTAATTTCGAAAATGATTGAAATGTCGGTAGGTACAAATGTACCGTAGTGATAATATATATTTATTATCTTACCGTTGAAGGAAAAAATCTTTACCTGCTGTGTTTCTTACACTCACTAAATGCTTCTTCTACGATGCTTGAATGGTCGGTAGATAAAAATATGCCGTATTGATAACGTGCATTTATTATCTCAGCAAGTTAGGTCTTATCGTTGATGAAAAACGCTCTAAATCTTCCGTGCTTTAGGCTCGATTTTAGTTACCTGCATGATTTTTTAGCAATTAGTGAATTACAATATTGTCTGTTACTTGTATTTTTCTTTGCTCGTTTATTTAAGTAAATAATTCCTCTAGTATAGTTTTCACATCTTCATATCGTAGTAAATTATTTAGCATGGCTTATTTAATGGAATCCCTTCGCATTGAGATATTAATGATGATCGGATATGGTGACCGAAGTCGCACTCAAGCTGAGGTAGGTGAATTATTTCAACCAAATCATCCTGATTTACCGCGGCTTTCTCAAGGCACAATTAGCACAACAGAAAGGTGCTATAGAGAATTGGGTTATGTCAGGAATCTGCCAAGACAAAGAAGAGAGGCAGTTGACCTTTTGTTGGCTATTCAAGAAAACCCCACGGCACGGCAATTAGCGCGCGATAATGAGGTCAGTCATAGAACTGTTTTAAAGGTTCTAAAAACTGCAAAGATGCATCCTTACAAGATGCAAATGCCACAAGTTTTTTGAACGAATGATGGACTTTATTGGTCATGGTCACATACAGTTGGAATGGATTCTCTTTTCGGATGAATGTACTTTCTCTTTGCATGGTGAAGTGAATCATCACAATTGTCGTTATTGGTCTGACCACAACTCCCATTGGATGCGGGAAACTCACACGCAACATCCACACAAATTAAACGTATGGGCTGGGGTTATTGGAGATCGAGTGGTAACCTTGGTGGCAGTTATATCTTTCTATGCTCACGGATGATCTACTCCCAAATTTAAGGGGTCTATTTCCAAATAACAATCCAAATGACTTGGATGAGAGAATTTGGTTTCAGCAAGATGGCGCTCCACCGCACTATGCATTGCCAGTACGGAACTATTTAAACCACATTTTTCCAACTAGATGGACTGGACGAAAAGGTGCACTTGAATGGCCACCACGATCCCTAGATCTTAATCCCCTTGACTATTTTTTATGGGGATATTTGAAGAGTAAGGTTTATGCTACATTACCGACCGATCTTCAGGATCTAAGGGACAGAATTGCTACAGAAATCAGAAATAGTCCACAAGACATGTTTCAAAACGAGAAATGGTTTTTACCACCGATTGGGTCTTTGTCAAGAAACAAATGGACACCATTTTGAACATCTTTAAAGTTATGAGTGTACCCCATAAGAAAATAAAAAAAAAAAATCATAGTTTAGTTTAAGAAAGTTCTCAAATGAAACTTTCTTTGCCAAGAGAGTGCGTCTACTCGTTTATGATTTTTGATTTTGATTTTTTTGTTCAACACAATAAATAAATTAAATTTTGAGAAAATAAATACTGCGTTGTATCTTCTTCATACAAGATTTGACAGTGTATCACTTGACCTACCCTTACATTTGAAAAAAAAGTTAGGGGTGAATTCACCCCCGGGGGTGGATATATGGAAAACCTGTAACCCCCAGATTGAGGACTGGAAATAATTATAAAGAATGCCTAGCATGATTTTTCTCACGGACTTCAGCTCTTTGAGTTACAGAATTTATTCCACTTAGAGTATCCACCCTGTATATTTACAACGTTTCCATTTATAAAAATCATAAATTCTTGAATAACAAAAACACCCTGTATAGTAAGCTTTGTTGAAAATGTTCGTACTTGCTTTGGTAGGAATACGGTGTGTTCCAAACCCAGAAAAGTGTTATGAGCAGCTTTCCTTTATTATTATAGGTAGAGATTTGGTTAAAGGGCATAGTCGTGCATATTTATGTGCTTATCCAGATTCCGTTTAGAACAGGGTAAGATTTATAGCCAATTAGCGGTAAGTTCAAAAAGTTGGATATCGTTAAATATCTCCGTTTTTGTGACATATTTGTTTAATATAGTATGTATTTGTCAAACATTCGATATTGATGTAAAATTTCTCGTTGTGTAAATGCTCTAATCCTTAGGAAACTAAATCGAATAAATGATTATATGCGGCAAAGCTAATCGAAATTTCGGCTCTACAGTTAGCACGTTCTATGAATGCCTTCCAACGATACCACTGTCTACTAAGCACTTTGAAAAAATATTTTTGATATTTCAATCAATTATTACGGTCAAACATTCTCCAAGATTAGGGAGGCCCTTTGCGAAAGGATAGCTAATCTTCATAAAAGTACCAAGCATACCGGGAGATTAAAAATTATTATTAATTTTATTAAATACATAAATAAAAAGCTTACCTCGAGTAGGATTTGAACCTACGGCCTGTAGTTTGCTAGAGTACCGCGCTAATCAACTGCGCTATCGAGATTCAAGCCCCCAATTGATGTAAATTTTGTCTTGATGTATGTAGAACTGATAAAGCTTATAATAATATTGGGTGACATTTATGAAAAAAAGGTTATTATTTAATATTGAGTTTAATGGAAAATACAACACGTAAATGAATTTAAAATATCAATATTATGGTAGGTTACAAATATTTTTAAGTGGTAGAAGAAGAGATAAAGTTAAGTAAAGAAAAGACAAACGGTATAATAATAAGAAGTTAGTAGAGCTAAATGCTTTTGTATTACAGTTCAATCCGAAAAAAATTATAATTTCATGCTAGATTCGATAAGTTAAAGGGCATAGAATTGTTTGCCACAGTAACAGATATGGAGAAAATTGATAAGTTAGTAGTTGAAGCGTGTGGAATATTAAAGAGTAGAATTGAATTACATTAAAAATGCAATTCAAGCAGAATGGAAAGTGCCTAAAAACTGCACGTCGAGGGTGAACCATATTGGTTTTGGAAAATGAATGTAACCTTTGCCACATGCTCAAACCGCCTCCCGTACAAACTATGTTACACGACCAAACCGCACTAGGCGTCGTGGAGGCTTATCAAGGTAAGCGGGTAGCCAATCTAACTGAAGTGGAAATGGGCGGGTTCGATGTCAGACGTAAAATGTTTGAAATTTAGTTTCAAACATCTTACACTAACCATAAAACACAATCAACAAACTTCAACCCAGTAAAAATTGTCTCTAGGCGCCACCACAATCTCAAATTTCCCTAAAATAAATAGTTCTAGGCGAGTTGTTAAATAAATCCTACCTGACTGTGGAAGATAGGATTATAGCCCAATCGATAAAATCATACACAATTCAAATTGCAACATTCAATTCGTACATCACCTTTTCACTTTCAAAGAGTACGTTGAATTTTGTCTCAGTAATCTTAA